>JASSZA010000139.1:0-460509 GCA_031835075.1 Saguinus oedipus | reverse complement strand
CTGTAAGTTGAATGCACACATTGAAGACCGTTCTGTTAGGTAGCTCCGTTTTGGTTTTAGAAGCAGACAGTTCTCCTTACAGCATATACTCCCATTCACTGAGAAATGTCCAAACGCAGCTCTTACCAGAAACGTGTTTCTAACTCCTGAATCTAAAGGGAGATTTAACTCACTTAGCTGAACAAACGCACAGCAGAGCAGATTGAAGGATACGTTTCTTCTGTGTTTTAGGCAGAGTTTTACTGCTATTTCGTTATATGCGGGAATAGTGCTGGAAATGCCTGTTTTGAGATCTCTCCACAGAAAGCGTTTCCAGACTTCCCCTTCAACACACGAGTTTAACTCTGTAAGTTGAATGCACACATTGAAGACCGTTCTGTTAGGTAGCTCCGTTTTGGTTTTAGAAGCAGACAGTTCTCCTTACAGCATATACTCCCATTCACTGAGAAATGTCCAAACGCAGCTCTTACCAGAAACGTGTTTCTAACTCCTGAATCTAAAGGGAGATTTAACTCACTTAGCTGAACAAACGCACAGCAGAGCAGATTGAAGGATACGTTTCTTCTGTGTTTTAGGCAGAGTTTTACTGCTATTTCGTTATATGCGGGAATAGTGCTGGAAATGCCTGGAGTTTTGAGATCTCTCCACAGAAAGCGTTTCCAGACTTCCCCTTCAACACACGAGTTTAACTCTGTAAGTTGAATGCACACATTGAAGACCGTTCTGTTAGGTTGCTCCGTTTTGGTTTTAGAAGCAGACAGTTCTCCTTACAGCATATACTCCCATTCACTGAGAAATGTCCAAACGCAGCTCTTACCAGAAACGTGTTTCTAACTCCTGAATCTAAAGGGAGATTTAACTCACTTAGCTGAACAAACGCACAGCAGAGCAGATTGAAGGATACGTTTCTTCTGTGTTTTAGGCAGAGTTTTACTGCTATTTCGTTATATGCGGGAATAGTGCTGGAAATGCCTGTTTTGAGATCTCTCCACAGAAAGCGTTTCCAGACTTCCCCTTCAACACACGAGTTTAACTCTGTAAGTTGAATGCACACATTGAAGACCGTTCTGTTAGGTAGCTCCGTTTTGGTTTTAGAAGCAGACAGTTCTCCTTACAGCATATACTCCCATTCACTGAGAAATGTCCAAACGCAGCTCTTACCAGAAACGTGTTTCTAACTCCTGAATCTAAAGGGAGATTTAACTCACTTAGCTGAACAAACGCACAGCAGAGCAGATTGAAGGATACGTTTCTTCTGTGTTTTAGGCAGAGTTTTACTGCTATTTCGTTATATGCGGGAATAGTGCTGGAAATGCCTGGAAATGCCTGTTTTGAGATCTCTCCACAGAAAGCGTTTCCAGACTTCCCCTTCAACACACGAGTTTAACTCTGTAAGTTGAATGCACACATTGAAGACCGTTCTGTTAGGTAGCTCCGTTTTGGTTTTAGAAGCAGACAGTTCTCCTTACAGCATATACTCCCATTCACTGAGAAATGTCCAAACGCAGCTCTTACCAGAAACGTGTTTCTAACTCCTGAATCTAAAGGGAGATTTAACCCACTTAGCTGAACAAACGCACAGCAGAGCAGATTGAAGGATACGTTTCTTCTGTGTTTTAGGCAGAGTTTTACTGCTATTTCGTTATATGCGGGAATAGTGCTGGAAATGCCTGTTTTGAGATCTCTCCACAGAAAGCGTTTCCAGACTTCCCCTTCAACACACGAGTTTAACTCTGTAAGTTGAATGCACACATTGAAGACCGTTCTGTTAGGTAGCTCCGTTTTGGTTTTAGAAGCAGACAGTTCTCCTTACAGCATATACTCCCATTCACTGAGAAATGTCCAAACGCAGCTCTTACTAGAAACGTGTTTCTAACTCCTGAATCTAAAGGGAGATTTAACTCACTTAGCTGAACAAACGCACAGCAGAGCAGATTGAAGGATACGTTTCTTCTGTGTTTTAGGCAGAGTTTTACTGCTATTTCGTTATATGCGGGAATAGTGCTGGAAATGCCTGTTTTGAGATCTCTCCACAGAAAGCGTTTCCAGACTTCCCCTTCAACACACGAGTTTAACTCTGTAAGTTGAATGCACACATTGAAGACCGTTCTGTTAGGTAGCTCCGTTTTGGTTTTAGAAGCAGACAGTTCTCCTTACAGCATATACTCCCATTCACTGAGAAATGTCCAAACGCAGCTCTTACCAGAAACGTGTTTCTAACTCCTGAATCTAAAGGGAGATTTAACTCACTTAGCTGAACAAACGCACAGCAGAGCAGATTGAAGGATACGTTTCTTCTGTGTTTTAGGCAGAGTTTTACTGCTATTTCGTTATATGCGGGAATAGTGCTGGAAATGCCTGGAAATGCCTGTTTTGAGATCTCTCCACAGAAAGCGTTTCCAGACTTCCCCTTCAACACACGAGTTTAACTCTGTAAGTTGAATGCACACATTGAAGACCGTTCTGTTAGGTAGCTCCGTTTTGGTTTTAGAAGCAGACAGTTCTCCTTACAGCATATACTCCCATTCACTGAGAAATGTCCAAACGCAGCTCTTACCAGAAACGTGTTTCTAACTCCTGAATCTAAAGGGAGATTTAACTCACTTAGCTGAACAAACGCACAGCAGAGCAGATTGAAGGATACGTTTCTTCTGTGTTTTAGGCAGAGTTTTACTGCTATTTCGTTATATGCGGGAATAGTGCTGGAAATGCCTGTTTTGAGATCTCTCCACAGAAAGCGTTTCCAGACTTCCCCTTCAACACACGAGTTTAACTCTGTAAGTTGAATGCACACATTGAAGACCGTTCTGTTAGGTAGCTCCGTTTTGGTTTTAGAAGCAGACAGTTCTCCTTACAGCATATACTCCCATTCACTGAGAAATGTCCAAACGCAGCTCTTACCAGAAACGTGTTTCTAACTCCTGAATCTAAAGGGAGATTTAACTCACTTAGCTGAACAAACGCACAGCAGAGCAGATTGAAGGATACGTTTCTTCTGTGTTTTAGGCAGAGTTTTACTGCTATTTCGTTATATGCGGGAATAGTGCTGGAAATGCCTGTTTTGAGATCTCTCCACAGAAAGCGTTTCCAGACTTCCCCTTCAACACACGAGTTTAACTCTGTAAGTTGAATGCACACATTGAAGACCGTTCTGTTAGGTAGCTCCGTTTTGGTTTTAGAAGCAGACAGTTCTCCTTACAGCATATACTCCCATTCACTGAGAAATGTCCAAACGCAGCTCTTACCAGAAACGTGATTCAAACTCCTGAATCTAAAGGGAGATTTAACTCACTTAGCTGAACAAACGCACAGCAGAGCAGATTGAAGGATACGTTTCTTCTGTGTTTTAGGCAGAGTTTTACTGCTATTTCGTTATATGCGGGAATAGTGCTGGAAATGCCTGTTTTGAGATCTCTCCACAGAAAGCGTTTCCAGACTTCCCCTTCAACACACGAGTTTAACTCTGTAAGTTGAATGCACACATTGAAGACCATTCTGTTAGGTAGCTCCGTTTTGGTTTTAGAAGCAGACAGTTCTCCTTACAGCATATACTCCCATTCACTGAGAAATGTCCAAACGCAGCTCTTACCAGAAACGTGTTTCTAACTCCTGAATCTAAAGGGAGATTTAACTCACTTAGCTGAACAAACGCACAGCAGAGCAGATTGAAGGATACGTTTCTTCTGTGTTTTAGGCAGAGTTTTACTGCTATTTCGTTATATGCGGGAATAGTGCTGGAAATGCCTGTTTTGAGATCTCTCCACAGAAAGCGTTTCCAGACTTCCCCTTCAACACACGAGTTTAACTCTGTAAGTTGAATGCACACATTGAAGACCGTTCTGTTAGGTAGCTCCGTTTTGGTTTTAGAAGCAGACAGTTCTCCTTACAGCATATACTCCCATTCACTGAGAAATGTCCAAACGCAGCTCTTACCAGAAACGTGTTTCTAACTCCTGAATCTAAAGGGAGATTTAACTCACTTAGCTGAACAAACGCACAGCAGAGCAGATTGAAGGATACGTTTCTTCTGTGTTTTAGGCAGAGTTTTACTGCTATTTCGTTATATGCGGGAATAGTGCTGGAAATGCCTGGAGTTTTGAGATCTCTCCACAGAAAGCGTTTCCAGACTTCCCCTTCAACACACGAGTTTAACTCTGTAAGTTGAATGCACACATTGAAGACCGTTCTGTTAGGTTGCTCCGTTTTGGTTTTAGAAGCAGACAGTTCTCCTTACAGCATATACTCCCATTCACTGAGAAATGTCCAAACGCAGCTCTTACCAGAAACGTGTTTCTAACTCCTGAATCTAAAGGGAGATTTAACTCACTTAGCTGAACAAACGCACAGCAGAGCAGATTGAAGGATACGTTTCTTCTGTGTTTTAGGCAGAGTTTTACTGCTATTTCGTTATATGCGGGAATAGTGCTGGAAATGCCTGTTTTGAGATCTCTCCACAGAAAGCGTTTCCAGACTTCCCCTTCAACACACGAGTTTAACTCTGTAAGTTGAATGCACACATTGAAGACCGTTCTGTTAGGTAGCTCCGTTTTGGTTTTAGAAGCAGACAGTTCTCCTTACAGCATATACTCCCATTCACTGAGAAATGTCCAAACGCAGCTCTTACCAGAAACGTGTTTCTAACTCCTGAATCTAAAGGGAGATTTAACTCACTTAGCTGAACAAACGCACAGCAGAGCAGATTGAAGGATACGTTTCTTCTGTGTTTTAGGCAGAGTTTTACTGCTATTTCGTTATATGCGGGAATAGTGCTGGAAATGCCTGGAAATGCCTGTTTTGAGATCTCTCCACAGAAAGCGTTTCCAGACTTCCCCTTCAACACACGAGTTTAACTCTGTAAGTTGAATGCACACATTGAAGACCGTTCTGTTAGGTAGCTCCGTTTTGGTTTTAGAAGCAGACAGTTCTCCTTACAGCATATACTCCCATTCACTGAGAAATGTCCAAACGCAGCTCTTACCAGAAACGTGTTTCTAACTCCTGAATCTAAAGGGAGATTTAACCCACTTAGCTGAACAAACGCACAGCAGAGCAGATTGAAGGATACGTTTCTTCTGTGTTTTAGGCAGAGTTTTACTGCTATTTCGTTATATGCGGGAATAGTGCTGGAAATGCCTGTTTTGAGATCTCTCCACAGAAAGCGTTTCCAGACTTCCCCTTCAACACACGAGTTTAACTCTGTAAGTTGAATGCACACATTGAAGACCGTTCTGTTAGGTAGCTCCGTTTTGGTTTTAGAAGCAGACAGTTCTCCTTACAGCATATACTCCCATTCACTGAGAAATGTCCAAACGCAGCTCTTACTAGAAACGTGTTTCTAACTCCTGAATCTAAAGGGAGATTTAACTCACTTAGCTGAACAAACGCACAGCAGAGCAGATTGAAGGATACGTTTCTTCTGTGTTTTAGGCAGAGTTTTACTGCTATTTCGTTATATGCGGGAATAGTGCTGGAAATGCCTGTTTTGAGATCTCTCCACAGAAAGCGTTTCCAGACTTCCCCTTCAACACACGAGTTTAACTCTGTAAGTTGAATGCACACATTGAAGACCGTTCTGTTAGGTAGCTCCGTTTTGGTTTTAGAAGCAGACAGTTCTCCTTACAGCATATACTCCCATTCACTGAGAAATGTCCAAACGCAGCTCTTACCAGAAACGTGTTTCTAACTCCTGAATCTAAAGGGAGATTTAACTCACTTAGCTGAACAAACGCACAGCAGAGCAGATTGAAGGATACGTTTCTTCTGTGTTTTAGGCAGAGTTTTACTGCTATTTCGTTATATGCGGGAATAGTGCTGGAAATGCCTGGAAATGCCTGTTTTGAGATCTCTCCACAGAAAGCGTTTCCAGACTTCCCCTTCAACACACGAGTTTAACTCTGTAAGTTGAATGCACACATTGAAGACCGTTCTGTTAGGTAGCTCCGTTTTGGTTTTAGAAGCAGACAGTTCTCCTTACAGCATATACTCCCATTCACTGAGAAATGTCCAAACGCAGCTCTTACCAGAAACGTGTTTCTAACTCCTGAATCTAAAGGGAGATTTAACTCACTTAGCTGAACAAACGCACAGCAGAGCAGATTGAAGGATACGTTTCTTCTGTGTTTTAGGCAGAGTTTTACTGCTATTTCGTTATATGCGGGAATAGTGCTGGAAATGCCTGTTTTGAGATCTCTCCACAGAAAGCGTTTCCAGACTTCCCCTTCAACACACGAGTTTAACTCTGTAAGTTGAATGCACACATTGAAGACCGTTCTGTTAGGTAGCTCCGTTTTGGTTTTAGAAGCAGACAGTTCTCCTTACAGCATATACTCCCATTCACTGAGAAATGTCCAAACGCAGCTCTTACCAGAAACGTGTTTCTAACTCCTGAATCTAAAGGGAGATTTAACTCACTTAGCTGAACAAACGCACAGCAGAGCAGATTGAAGGATACGTTTCTTCTGTGTTTTAGGCAGAGTTTTACTGCTATTTCGTTATATGCGGGAATAGTGCTGGAAATGCCTGTTTTGAGATCTCTCCACAGAAAGCGTTTCCAGACTTCCCCTTCAACACACGAGTTTAACTCTGTAAGTTGAATGCACACATTGAAGACCGTTCTGTTAGGTAGCTCCGTTTTGGTTTTAGAAGCAGACAGTTCTCCTTACAGCATATACTCCCATTCACTGAGAAATGTCCAAACGCAGCTCTTACCAGAAACGTGATTCAAACTCCTGAATCTAAAGGGAGATTTAACTCACTTAGCTGAACAAACGCACAGCAGAGCAGATTGAAGGATACGTTTCTTCTGTGTTTTAGGCAGAGTTTTACTGCTATTTCGTTATATGCGGGAATAGTGCTGGAAATGCCTGTTTTGAGATCTCTCCACAGAAAGCGTTTCCAGACTTCCCCTTCAACACACGAGTTTAACTCTGTAAGTTGAATGCACACATTGAAGACCGTTCTGTTAGGTAGCTCCGTTTTGGTTTTAGAAGCAGACAGTTCTCCTTACAGCATATACTCCCATTCACTGAGAAATGTCCAAACGCAGCTCTTACCAGAAACGTGTTTCTAACTCCTGAATCTAAAGGGAGATTTAACTCACTTAGCTGAACAAACGCACAGCAGAGCAGATTGAAGGATACGTTTCTTCTGTGTTTTAGGCAGAGTTTTACTGCTATTTCGTTATATGTGGGAATAGTGCTGGAAATGCCTGGAAATGCCTGTTTTGAGATCTCTCCACAGAAAGCGTTTCCAGACTTCCCCTTCAACACACGAGTTTAACTCTGTAAGTTGAATGCACACATTGAAGACCGTTCTGTTAGGTAGCTCCGTTTTGGTTTTAGAAGCAGACAGTTCTCCTTGCAGCATATACTCCCATTCACTGAGAAATGTCCAAACGCAGCTCTTACCAGAAACGTGTTTCTAACTCCTGAATCTAAAGGGAGATTTAACTCACTTAGCTGAACAAACGCACAGCAGAGCAGATTGAAGGATACGTTTCTTCTGTGTTTTAGGCAGAGTTTTACTGCTATTTCGTTATATGCGGGAATAGTGCTGGAAATGCCTGGAAATGCCTGTTTTGAGATCTCTCCACAGAAAGCGTTTCCAGACTTCCCCTTCAACACACGAGTTTAACTCTGTAAGTTGAATGCACACATTGAAGACCGTTCTGTTAGGTAGCTCCGTTTTGGTTTTAGAAGCAGACAGTTCTCCTTACAGCATATACTCCCATTCACTGAGAAATGTCCAAACGCAGCTCTTACCAGAAACGTGTTTCAAACTCCTGAATCTAAAGGGAGATTTAACTCACTTAGCTGAACAAACGCACAGCAGAGCAGATTGAAGGATACGTTTCTTCTGTGTTTTAGGCAGAGTTTTACTGCTATTTCGTTATATGCAGGAATAGTGCTGGAAATGCCTGTTTTGAGATCTCTCCACAGAAAGCGTTTCCAGACTTCCCCTTCAACACACTAGTTTAACTCTGTAAGTTGAATGCACACATTGAAGACCGTTCTGTTAGGTAGCTCCGTTTTGGTTTTAGAAGCAGACAGTTCTCCTTACAGCATATACTCCCATTCACTGAGAAATGTCCAAACGCAGCTCTTACCAGAAACGTGTTTCTAACTCCTGAATCTAAAGGGAGATTTAACTCACTTAGCTGAACAAACGCACAGCAGAGCAGATTGAAGGATACGTTTCTTCTGTGTTTTAGGCAGAGTTTTACTGCTATTTCGTTATATGTGGGAATAGTGCTGGAAATGCCTGGAAATGCCTGTTTTGAGATCTCTCCACAGAAAGCGTTTCCAGACTTCCCCTTCAACACACGATTTTAACTCTGTAAGTTGAATGCACACATTGAAGACCGTTCTGTTAGGTAGCTCCGTTTTGGTTTTAGAAGCAGACAGTTCTCCTTACAGCATATACTCCCATTCACTGAGAAATGTCCAAACGCAGCTCTTACCAGAAACGTGTTTCTAACTCCTGAATCTAAAGGGAGATTTAACTCACTTAGCTGAACAAACGCACAGCAGAGCAGATTGAAGGATACGTTTCTTCTGTGTTTTAGGCAGAGTTTTACTGCTATTTCGTTATATGCGGGAATAGTGCTCGAAATGTCTGGAAATGCCTGTTTTGAGATCTCTCCACAGAAAGCGTTTCCAGACTTCCCCTTCAACACACGAGTTTAACTCTGTAAGTTGAATGCACACATTGAAGACCGTTCTGTTAGGTAGCTCCGTTTTGGTGTTAGAAGCAGACAGTTCTCCTTACAGCATATACTCCCATTCACTGAGAAATGTCCAAACGCAGCTCTTACCAGAAACGTGTTTCTAACTCCTGAATCTAAAGGGAGATTTAACTCACTTAGCTGAACAAACGCACAGCAGAGCAGATTGAAGGATACGTTTCTTCTGTGTTTTAGGCAGAGTTTTACTGCTATTTCGTTATATGCGGGAATAGTGCTGGAAATGCCTGTTTTGAGATCTCTCCACAGAAAGCGTTTCCAGACTTCCCCTTCAACACACGAGTTTAACTCTGTAAGTTGAATGCACACATTGAAGACCGTTCTGTTAGGTAGCTCCGTTTTGGTTTTAGAAGCAGACAGTTCTCCTTACAGCATATACTCCCATTCACTGAGAAATGTCCAAACGCAGCTCTTACCAGAAACGTGTTTCTAACTCCTGAATCTAAAGGGAGATGTAACTCACTTAGCTGAACAAACGCACAGCAGAGCAGATTGAAGGATACGTTTCTTCTGTGTTTTAGGCAGAGTTTTACTGCTATTTCGTTATATGCGGGAATAGTGCTGGAAATGCCTGTTTTGAGATCTCTCCACAGAAAGCGTTTCCAGACTTCCCCTTCAACACACGAGTTTAACTCTGTAAGTTGAATGCACACATTGAAGACCGTTCTGTTAGGTAGCTCCGTTTTGGTTTTAGAAGCAGACAGTTCTCCTTACAGCATATACTCCCATTCACTGAGAAATGTCCAAACGCAGCTCTTACCAGAAACGTGTTTCTAACTCCTGAATCTAAAGGGAGATTTAACTCACTTAGCTGAACAAACGCACAGCAGAGCAGATTGAAGGATACGTTTCTTCTGTGTTTTAGGCAGAGTTTTACTGCTATTTCGTTATATGCGGGAATAGTGCTGGAAATGCCTGTTTTGAGATCTCTCCACAGAAAGCGTTTCCAGACTTCCCCTTCAACACACGAGTTTAACTCTGTAAGTTGAATGCACACATTGAAGACCGTTCTGTTAGGTAGCTCCGTTTTGGTTTTAGAAGCAGACAGTTCTCCTTACAGCATATACTCCCATTCACTGAGAAATGTCCAAACGCAGCTCTTACCAGAAACGTGTTTCTAACTCCTGAATCTAAAGGGAGATTTAACTCACTTAGCTGAACAAACGCACAGCAGAGCAGATTGAAGGATACGTTTCTTCTGTGTTTTAGGCAGAGTTTTACTGCTATTTCGTTATATGCGGGAATAGTGCTGGAAATGCCTGGAGTTTTGAGATCTCTCCACAGAAAGCGTTTCCAGACTTCCCCTTCAACACACGAGTTTAACTCTGTAAGTTGAATGCACACATTGAAGACCGTTCTGTTAGGTAGCTCCGTTTTGGTTTTAGAAGCAGACAGTTCTCCTTACAGCATATACTCCCATTCACTGAGAAATGTCCAAACGCAGCTCTTACCAGAAACGTGTTTCTAACTCCTGAATCTAAAGGGAGATTTAACTCACTTAGCTGAACAAACGCACAGCAGAGCAGATTGAAGGATACGTTTCTTCTGTGTTTTAGGCAGAGTTTTACTGCTATTTCGTTATATGCGGGAATAGTGCTGGAAATGCCTGTTTTGAGATCTCTCCACAGAAAGCGTTTCCAGACTTCCCCTTCAACACACGAGTTTAACTCTGTAAGTTGAATGCACACATTGAAGACCGTTCTGTTAGGTAGCTCCGTTTTGGTTTTAGAAGCAGACAGTTCTCCTTACAGCATATACTCCCATTCACTGAGAAATGTCCAAACGCAGCTCTTACCAGAAACGTGTTTCTAACTCCTGAATCTAAAGGGAGATTTAACTCACTTAGCTGAACAAACGCACAGCAGAGCAGATTGAAGGATACGTTTCTTCTGTGTTTTAGGCAGAGTTTTACTGATATTTCGTTATATGCGGAATAGTGCTGGAAATGCCTGGAAATGCCTGTTTTGAGATCTCTCCACAGAAAGCGTTTCCAGACTTCCCCTTCAACACACGAGTTTAACTCTGTAAGTTGAATGCACACATTGAAGACCGTTCTGTTAGGTAGCTCCGTTTTGGTTTTAGAAGCAGACAGTTCTCCTTACAGCATATACTCCCATTCACTGAGAAATGTCCAAACGCAGCTCTTACCAGAAACGTGTTTCTAACTCCTGAATCTAAAGGGAGATTTAACCCACTTAGCTGAACAAACGCACAGCAGAGCAGATTGAAGGATACGTTTCTTCTGTGTTTTAGGCAGAGTTTTACTGCTATTTCGTTATATGCGGGAATAGTGCTGGAAATGCCTGTTTTGAGATCTCTCCACAGAAAGCGTTTCCAGACTTCCCCTTCAACACACGAGTTTAACTCTGTAAGTTGAATGCACACATTGAAGACCGTTCTGTTAGGTAGCTCCGTTTTGGTTTTAGAAGCAGACAGTTCTCCTTACAGCATATACTCCCATTCACTGAGAAATGTCCAAACGCAGCTCTTACTAGAAACGTGTTTCTAACTCCTGAATCTAAAGGGAGATTTAACTCACTTAGCTGAACAAACGCACAGCAGAGCAGATTGAAGGATACGTTTCTGCTGTGTTTTAGGCAGAGTTTTACTGCTATTTCGTTATATGCGGGAATAGTGCTGGAAATGCCTGTTTTGAGATCTCTCCACAGAAAGCGTTTCCAGACTTCCCCTTCAACACACGAGTTTAACTCTGTAAGTTGAATGCACACATTGAAGACCGTTCTGTTAGGTAGCTCCGTTTTGGTTTTAGAAGCAGACAGTTCTCCTTACAGCATATACTCCCATTCACTGAGAAATGTCCAAACGCAGCTCTTACCAGAAACGTGTTTCTAACTCCTGAATCTAAAGGGAGATTTAACTCACTTAGCTGAACAAACGCACAGCAGAGCAGATTGAAGGATACGTTTCTTCTGTGTTTTAGGCAGAGTTTTACTGCTATTTCGTTATATGCGGGAATAGTGCTGGAAATGCCTGTTTTGAGATCTCTCCACAGAAAGCGTTTCCAGACTTCCCCTTCAACACACGAGTTTAACTCTGTAAGTTGAATGCACACATTGAAGACCGTTCTGTTAGGTAGCTCCGTTTTGGTTTTAGAAGCAGACAGTTCTCCTTACAGCATATACTCCCATTCACTGAGAAATGTCCAAACGCAGCTCTTACCAGAAACGTGTTTCTAACTCCTGAATCTAAAGGGAGATTTAACTCACTTAGCTGAACAAACGCACAGCAGAGCAGATTGAAGGATACGTTTCTTCTGTGTTTTAGGCAGAGTTTTACTGCTATTTCGTTATATGCGGGAATAGTGCTGGAAATGCCTGTTTTGAGATCTCTCCACAGAAAGCGTTTCCAGACTTCCCCTTCAACACACGAGTTTAACTCTGTAAGTTGAATGCACACATTGAAGACCGTTCTGTTAGGTAGCTCCGTTTTGGTTTTAGAAGCAGACAGTTCTCCTTACAGCATATACTCCCATTCACTGAGAAATGTCCAAACGCAGCTCTTACCAGAAACGTGTTTCTAACTCCTGAATCTAAAGGGAGATTTAACTCACTTAGCTGAACAAACGCACAGCAGAGCAGATTGAAGGATACGTTTCTTCTGTGTTTTAGGCAGAGTTTTACTGCTATTTCGTTATATGCGGGAATAGTGCTGGAAATGCCTGTTTTGAGATCTCTCCACAGAAAGCGTTTCCAGACTTCCCCTTCAACACACGAGTTTAACTCTGTAAGTTGAATGCACACATTGAAGACCGTTCTGTTAGGTAGCTCCGTTTTGGTTTTAGAAGCAGACAGTTCTCCTTACAGCATATACTCCCATTCACTGAGAAATGTCCAAACGCAGCTCTTACCAGAAACGTGATTCAAACTCCTGAATCTAAAGGGAGATTTAACTCACTTAGCTGAACAAACGCACAGCAGAGCAGATTGAAGGATACGTTTCTTCTGTGTTTTAGGCAGAGTTTTACTGCTATTTCGTTATATGCGGGAATAGTGCTGGAAATGCCTGTTTTGAGATCTCTCCACAGAAAGCGTTTCCAGACTTCCCCTTCAACACACGAGTTTAACTCTGTAAGTTGAATGCACACATTGAAGACCGTTCTGTTAGGTAGCTCCGTTTTGGTTTTAGAAGCAGACAGTTCTCCTTACAGCATATACTCCCATTCACTGAGAAATGTCCAAACGCAGCTCTTACCAGAAACGTGTTTCTAACTCCTGAATCTAAAGGGAGATTTAACTCACTTAGCTGAACAAACGCACAGCAGAGCAGATTGAAGGATACGTTTCTTCTGTGTTTTAGGCAGAGTTTTACTGCTATTTCGTTATATGTGGGAATAGTGCTGGAAATGCCTGGAAATGCCTGTTTTGAGATCTCTCCACAGAAAGCGTTTCCAGACTTCCCCTTCAACACACGAGTTTAACTCTGTAAGTTGAATGCACACATTGAAGACCGTTCTGTTAGGTAGCTCCGTTTTGGTTTTAGAAGCAGACAGTTCTCCTTGCAGCATATACTCCCATTCACTGAGAAATGTCCAAACGCAGCTCTTACCAGAAACGTGTTTCTAACTCCTGAATCTAAAGGGAGATTTAACTCACTTAGCTGAACAAACGCACAGCAGAGCAGATTGAAGGATACGTTTCTTCTGTGTTTTAGGCAGAGTTTTACTGCTATTTCGTTATATGCGGGAATAGTGCTGGAAATGCCTGGAAATGCCTGTTTTGAGATCTCTCCACAGAAAGCGTTTCCAGACTTCCCCTTCAACACACGAGTTTAACTCTGTAAGTTGAATGCACACATTGAAGACCGTTCTGTTAGGTAGCTCCGTTTTGGTTTTAGAAGCAGACAGTTCTCCTTACAGCATATACTCCCATTCACTGAGAAATGTCCAAACGCAGCTCTTACCAGAAACGTGTTTCAAACTCCTGAATCTAAAGGGAGATTTAACTCACTTAGCTGAACAAACGCACAGCAGAGCAGATTGAAGGATACGTTTCTTCTGTGTTTTAGGCAGAGTTTTACTGCTATTTCGTTATATGCAGGAATAGTGCTGGAAATGCCTGTTTTGAGATCTCTCCACAGAAAGCGTTTCCAGACTTCCCCTTCAACACACTAGTTTAACTCTGTAAGTTGAATGCACACATTGAAGACCGTTCTGTTAGGTAGCTCCGTTTTGGTTTTAGAAGCAGACAGTTCTCCTTACAGCATATACTCCCATTCACTGAGAAATGTCCAAACGCAGCTCTTACCAGAAACGTGTTTCTAACTCCTGAATCTAAAGGGAGATTTAACTCACTTAGCTGAACAAACGCACAGCAGAGCAGATTGAAGGATACGTTTCTTCTGTGTTTTAGGCAGAGTTTTACTGCTATTTCGTTATATGTGGGAATAGTGCTGGAAATGCCTGGAAATGCCTGTTTTGAGATCTCTCCACAGAAAGCGTTTCCAGACTTCCCCTTCAACACACGATTTTAACTCTGTAAGTTGAATGCACACATTGAAGACCGTTCTGTTAGGTAGCTCCGTTTTGGTTTTAGAAGCAGACAGTTCTCCTTACAGCATATACTCCCATTCACTGAGAAATGTCCAAACGCAGCTCTTACCAGAAACGTGTTTCTAACTCCTGAATCTAAAGGGAGATTTAACTCACTTAGCTGAACAAACGCACAGCAGAGCAGATTGAAGGATACGTTTCTTCTGTGTTTTAGGCAGAGTTTTACTGCTATTTCGTTATATGCGGGAATAGTGCTCGAAATGTCTGGAAATGCCTGTTTTGAGATCTCTCCACAGAAAGCGTTTCCAGACTTCCCCTTCAACACACGAGTTTAACTCTGTAAGTTGAATGCACACATTGAAGACCGTTCTGTTAGGTAGCTCCGTTTTGGTTTTAGAAGCAGACAGTTCTCCTTACAGCATATACTCCCATTCACTGAGAAATGTCCAAACGCAGCTCTTACCAGAAACGTGTTTCTAACTCCTGAATCTAAAGGGAGATTTAACTCACTTAGCTGAACAAACGCACAGCAGAGCAGATTGAAGGATACGTTTCTTCTGTGTTTTAGGCAGAGTTTTACTGCTATTTCGTTATATGCGGGAATAGTGCTGGAAATGCCTGTTTTGAGATCTCTCCACAGAAAGCGTTTCCAGACTTCCCCTTCAACACACGAGTTTAACTCTGTAAGTTGAATGCACACATTGAAGACCGTTCTGTTAGGTAGCTCCGTTTTGGTTTTAGAAGCAGACAGTTCTCCTTACAGCATATACTCCCATTCACTGAGAAATGTCCAAACGCAGCTCTTACCAGAAACGTGTTTCTAACTCCTGAATCTAAAGGGAGATGTAACTCACTTAGCTGAACAAACGCACAGCAGAGCAGATTGAAGGATACGTTTCTTCTGTGTTTTAGGCAGAGTTTTACTGCTATTTCGTTATATGCGGGAATAGTGCTGGAAATGCCTGTTTTGAGATCTCTCCACAGAAAGCGTTTCCAGACTTCCCCTTCAACACACGAGTTTAACTCTGTAAGTTGAATGCACACATTGAAGACCGTTCTGTTAGGTAGCTCCGTTTTGGTTTTAGAAGCAGACAGTTCTCCTTACAGCATATACTCCCATTCACTGAGAAATGTCCAAACGCAGCTCTTACCAGAAACGTGTTTCTAACTCCTGAATCTAAAGGGAGATTTAACTCACTTAGCTGAACAAACGCACAGCAGAGCAGATTGAAGGATACGTTTCTTCTGTGTTTTAGGCAGAGTTTTACTGCTATTTCGTTATATGCGGGAATAGTGCTGGAAATGCCTGGAAATGCCTGTTTTGAGATCTCTCCACAGAAAGCGTTTCCAGACTTCCCCTTCAACACACGAGTTTAACTCTGTAAGTTGAATGCACACATTGAAGACCGTTCTGTTAGGTAGCTCCGTTTTGGTTTTAGAAGCAGACAGTTCTCCTTACAGCATATACTCCCATTCACTGAGAAATGTCCAAACGCAGCTCTTACCAGAAACGTGTTTCTAACTCCTGAATCTAAAGGGAGATTTAACTCACTTAGCTGAACAAACGCACAGCAGAGCAGATTGAAGGATACGTTTCTTCTGTGTTTTAGGCAGAGTTTTACTGCTATTTCGTTATATGCGGGAATAGTGCTGGAAATGCCTGTTTTGAGATCTCTCCACAGAAAGCGTTTCCAGACTTCCCCTTAAACACACGAGTTTAACTCTGTAAGTTGAATGCACACATTGAAGACCGTTCTGTTAGGTAGCTCCGTTTTGGTTTTAGAAGCAGACAGTTCTCCTTACAGCATATACTCCCATTCACTGAGAAATGTCCAAACGCAGCTCTTACCAGAAACGTGTTTCTAACTCCTGAATCTAAAGGGAGATTTAGCTCACTTAGCTGAACAAACGCACAGCAGAGCAGATTGAAGGATACGTTTCTTCTGTGTTTTAGGCAGAGTTTTACTGCTATTTCGTTATATGCGGGAATAGTGCTGGAAATGCCTGTTTTGAGATCTCTCCACAGAAAGCGTTTCCAGACTTCCCCTTCAACACACGAGTTTAACTCTGTAAGTTGAATGCACACATTGAAGACCGTTCTGTTAGGTAGCTCCGTTTTGGTTTTAGAAGCAGACAGTTCTCCTTACAGCATATACTCCCATTCACTGAGAAATGTCCAAACGCAGCTCTTACCAGAAACGTGTTTCTAACTCCTGAATCTAAAGGGAGATTTAACTCACTTAGCTGAACAAACGCACAGCAGAGCAGATTGAAGGATACGTTTCTTCTGTGTTTTAGGCAGAGTTTTACTGCTATTTCGTTATATGCGGGAATAGTGCTGGAAATGCCTGTTTTGAGATCTCTCCACAGAAAGCGTTTCCAGACTTCCCCTTCAACACACGAGTTTAACTCTGTAAGTTGAATGCACACATTGAAGACCGTTCTGTTAGGTAGCTCCGTTTTGGTTTTAGAAGCAGACAGTTCTCCTTACAGCATATACTCCCATTCACTGAGAAATGTCCAAACGCAGCTCTTACCAGAAACGTGTTTCTAACTCCTGAATCTAAAGGGAGATGTAACTCACTTAGCTGAACAAACGCACAGCAGAGCAGATTGAAGGATACGTTTCTTCTGTGTTTTAGGCAGAGTTTTACTGCTATTTCGTTATATGCGGGAATAGTGCTGGAAATGCCTGTTTTGAGATCTCTCCACAGAAAGCGTTTCCAGACTTCCCCTTCAACACACGAGTTTAACTCTGTAAGTTGAATGCACACATTGAAGACCGTTCTGTTAGGTAGCTCCGTTTTGGTTTTAGAAGCAGACAGTTCTCCTTACAGCATATACTCCCATTCACTGAGAAATGTCCAAACGCAGCTCTTACCAGAAACGTGTTTCTAACTCCTGAATCTAAAGGGAGATTTAACTCACTTAGCTGAACAAACGCACAGCAGAGCAGATTGAAGGATACGTTTCTTCTGTGTTTTAGGCAGAGTTTTACTGCTATTTCGTTATATGCGGGAATAGTGCTGGAAATGCCTGGAAATGCCTGTTTTGAGATCTCTCCACAGAAAGCGTTTCCAGACTTCCCCTTCAACACACGAGTTTAACTCTGTAAGTTGAATGCACACATTGAAGACCGTTCTGTTAGGTAGCTCCGTTTTGGTTTTAGAAGCAGACAGTTCTCCTTACAGCATATACTCCCATTCACTGAGAAATGTCCAAACGCAGCTCTTACCAGAAACGTGTTTCTAACTCCTGAATCTAAAGGGAGATTTAACTCACTTAGCTGAACAAACGCACAGCAGAGCAGATTGAAGGATACGTTTCTTCTGTGTTTTAGGCAGAGTTTTACTGCTATTTCGTTATATGCGGGAATAGTGCTGGAAATGCCTGGAAATGCCTGTTTTAAGATCTCTCCACAGAAAGCGTTTCCAGACTTCCCTTTCAACACACGAGTTTAACTCTGTAAGTTGAATGCACACATTGAAGACCGTTCTGTTAGGTAGCTCCGTTTTGGTTTTAGAAGCAGACAGTTCTCCTTACAGCATATACTCCCATTCACTGAGAAATGTCCAAACGCAGCTCTTACCAGAAACGTGTTTCTAACTCCTGAATCTAAAGGGAGATTTAACTCACTTAGCTGAACAAACGCACAGCAGAGCAGATTGAAGGATACGTTTCTTCTGTGTTTTAGGCAGAGTTTTACTGCTATTTCGTTATATGCGGGAATAGTGCTGGAAATGCCTGTTTTGAGATCTCTCCACAGAAAGCGTTTCCAGACTTCCCCTTCAACACACGAGTTTAACTCTGTAAGTTGAATGCACACATTGAAGACCGTTCTGTTAGGTAGCTCCGTTTTGGTTTTAGAAGCAGACAGTTCTCCTTACAGCATATACTCCCATTCACTGAGAAATGTCCAAACGCAGCTCTTACCAGAAACGTGTTTCTAACTCCTGAATCTAAAGGGAGATTTAGCTCACTTAGCTGAACAAACGCACAGCAGAGCAGATTGAAGGATACGTTTCTTCTGTGTTTTAGGCAGAGTTTTACTGCTATTTCGTTATATGCGGGAATAGTGCTGGAAATGCCTGTTTTGAGATCTCTCCACAGAAAGCGTTTCCAGACTTCCCCTTCAACACACGAGTTTAACTCTGTAAGTTGAATGCACACATTGAAGACCGTTCTGTTAGGTAGCTCCGTTTTGGTTTTAGAAGCAGACAGTTCTCCTTACAGCATATACTCCCATTCACTGAGAAATGTCCAAACGCAGCTCTTACCAGAAACGTGTTTCTAACTCCTGAATCTAAAGGGAGATTTAACTCACTTAGCTGAACAAACGCACAGCAGAGCAGATTGAAGGATACGTTTCTTCTGTGTTTTAGGCAGAGTTTTACTGCTATTTCGTTATATGTGGGAATAGTGCTGGAAATGCCTGGAAATGCCTGTTTTGAGATCTCTCCACAGAAAGCGTTTCCAGACTTCCCCTTCAACACACGAGTTTAACTCTGTAAGTTGAATGCACACATTGAAGACCGTTCTGTTAGGTAGATCCGTTTTGGTTTTACAAGCAGACAGTTCTCCCTGCAGCATATACTCCCATTCACTGAGAAATGTCCAAACGCAGCTCTTACCAGAAACGTGTTTCTAACTCCTGAATCTAAAGGGAGATTTAACTCACTTAGCTGAACAAACGCACAGCAGAGCAGATTGAAGGATACGTTTCTTCTGTGTTTTAGGCAGAGTTTTACTGCTATTTCGTTATATGTGGGAATAGTGCTGGAAATGCCTGGAAATGCCTGTTTTGAGATCTCTCCACAGAAAGCGTTTCCAGACTTCCCCTTCAACACACGAGTTTAACTCTGTAAGTTGAATGCACACATTGAAGACCGTTCTGTTAGGTAGCTCCGTTTTGGTTTTAGAAGCAGACAGTTCTCCTTACAGCATATACTCCCATTCACTGAGAAATGTCCAAACGCAGCTCTTACCAGAAACGTGTTTCTAACTCCTGAATCTAAAGGGAGATTTAACTCACTTAGCTGAACAAACGCACAGCAGAGCAGATTGAAGGATACGTTTCTTCTGTGTTTTAGGCAGAGTTTTACTGCTATTTCGTTATATGCGGGAATAGTGCTGGAAATGCCTGGAAATGCCTGTTTTAAGATCTCTCCACAGAAAGCGTTTCCAGACTTCCCCTTCAACACACGAGTTTAACTCTGTAAGTTGAATGCACACATTGAAGACCGTTCTGTTAGGTAGCTCCGTTTTGGTTTTAGAAGCAGACAGTTCTCCTTACAGCATATACTCCCATTCACTGAGAAATGTCCAAACGCAGCTCTTACCAGAAACGTGTTTCTAACTCCTGAATCTAAAGGGAGATTTAACTCACTTAGCTGAACAAACGCACAGCAGAGCAGATTGAAGGATACGTTTCTTCTGTGTTTTAGGCAGAGTTTTACTGCTATTTCGTTATATGCGGGAATAGTGCTGGAAATGCCTGTTTTGAGATCTCTCCACAGAAAGCGTTTCCAGACTTCCCCTTCAACACACGAGTTTAACTCTGTAAGTTGAATGCACACATTGAAGACCGTTCTGTTAGGTAGCTCCGTTTTGGTTTTAGAAGCAGACAGTTCTCCTTACAGCATATACTCCCATTCACTGAGAAATGTCCAAACGCAGCTCTTACCAGAAACGTGTTTCTAACTCCTGAATCTAAAGGGAGATTTAGCTCACTTAGCTGAACAAACGCACAGCAGAGCAGATTGAAGCATACGTTTCTTCTGTGTTTTAGGCAGAGTTTTACTGCTATTTCGTTATATGCGGGAATAGTGCTGGAAATGCCTGTTTTGAGATCTCTCCACAGAAAGCGTTTCCAGACTTCCCCTTCAACACACGAGTTTAACTCTGTAAGTTGAATGCACACATTGAAGACCGTTCTGTTAGGTAGCTCCGTTTTGGTTTTAGAAGCAGACAGTTCTCCTTACAGCATATACTCCCATTCACTGAGAAATGTCCAAACGCAGCTCTTACCAGAAACGTGTTTCTAACTCCTGAATCTAAAGGGAGATTTAACTCACTTAGCTGAACAAACGCACAGCAGAGCAGATTGAAGGATACGTTTCTTCTGTGTTTTAGGCAGAGTTTTACTGCTATTTCGTTATATGTGGGAATAGTGCTGGAAATGCCTGGAAATGCCTGTTTTGAGATCTCTCCACAGAAAGCGTTTCCAGACTTCCCCTTCAACACACGATTTTAACTCTGTAAGTTGAATGCACACATTGAAGACCGTTCTGTTAGGTAGCTCCGTTTTGGTTTTAGAAGCAGACAGTTCTCCTTACAGCATATACTCCCATTCACTGAGAAATGTCCAAACGCAGCTCTTACCAGAAACGTGTTTCTAACTCCTGAATCTAAAGGGAGATTTAACTCACTTAGCTGAACAAACGCACAGCAGAGCAGATTGAAGGATACGTTTCTTCTGTGTTTTAGGCAGAGTTTTACTGCTATTTCGTTATATGCGGGAATAGTGCTCGAAATGTCTGGAAATGCCTGTTTTGAGATCTCTCCACAGAAAGCGTTTCCAGACTTCCCCTTCAACACACGAGTTTAACTCTGTAAGTTGAATGCACACATTGAAGACCGTTCTGTTAGGTAGCTCCGTTTTGGTTTTAGAAGCAGACAGTTCTCCTTACAGCATATACTCCCATTCACTGAGAAATGTCCAAACGCAGCTCTTACCAGAAACGTGTTTCTAACTCCTGAATCTAAAGGGAGATTTAACTCACTTAGCTGAACAAACGCACAGCAGAGCAGATTGAAGGATACGTTTCTTCTGTGTTTTAGGCAGAGTTTTACTGCTATTTCGTTATATGCGGGAATAGTGCTGGAAATGCCTGTTTTGAGATCTCTCCACAGAAAGCGTTTCCAGACTTCCCCTTAAACACACGAGTTTAACTCTGTAAGTTGAATGCACACATTGAAGACCGTTCTGTTAGGTAGCTCCGTTTTGGTTTTAGAAGCAGACAGTTCTCCTTACAGCATATACTCCCATTCACTGAGAAATGTCCAAACGCAGCTCTTACCAGAAACGTGTTTCTAACTCCTGAATCTAAAGGGAGATGTAACTCACTTAGCTGAACAAACGCACAGCAGAGCAGATTGAAGGATACGTTTCTTCTGTGTTTTAGGCAGAGTTTTACTGCTATTTCGTTATATGCGGGAATAGTGCTGGAAATGCCTGTTTTGAGATCTCTCCACAGAAAGCGTTTCCAGACTTCCCCTTCAACACACGAGTTTAACTCTGTAAGTTGAATGCACACATTGAAGACCGTTCTGTTAGGTAGCTCCGTTTTGGTTTTAGAAGCAGACAGTTCTCCTTACAGCATATACTCCCATTCACTGAGAAATGTCCAAACGCAGCTCTTACCAGAAACGTGTTTCTAACTCCTGAATCTAAAGGGAGATTTAACTCACTTAGCTGAACAAACGCACAGCAGAGCAGATTGAAGGATACGTTTCTTCTGTGTTTTAGGCAGAGTTTTACTGCTATTTCGTTATATGCGGGAATAGTGCTGGAAATGCCTGGAAATGCCTGTTTTGAGATCTCTCCACAGAAAGCGTTTCCAGACTTCCCCTTCAACACACGAGTTTAACTCTGTAAGTTGAATGCACACATTGAAGACCGTTCTGTTAGGTAGCTCCGTTTTGGTTTTAGAAGCAGACAGTTCTCCTTACAGCATATACTCCCATTCACTGAGAAATGTCCAAACGCAGCTCTTACCAGAAACGTGTTTCTAACTCCTGAATCTAAAGGGAGATTTAACTCACTTAGCTGAACAAACGCACAGCAGAGCAGATTGAAGGATACGTTTCTTCTGTGTTTTAGGCAGAGTTTTACTGCTATTTCGTTATATGCGGGAATAGTGCTGGAAATGCCTGGAAATGCCTGTTTTGAGATCTCTCCACAGAAAGCGTTTCCAGACTTCCCCTTCAACACACGAGTTTAACTCTGTAAGTTGAATGCACACATTGAAGACCGTTCTGTTAGGTAGCTCCGTTTTGGTTTTAGAAGCAGACAGTTCTCCTTACAGCATATACTCCCATTCACTGAGAAATGTCCAAACGCAGCTCTTACCAGAAACGTGTTTCTAACTCCTGAATCTAAAGGGAGATTTAACTCACTTAGCTGAACAAACGCACAGCAGAGCAGATTGAAGGATACGTTTCTTCTGTGTTTTAGGCAGAGTTTTACTGCTATTTCGTTATATGCGGGAATAGTGCTGGAAATGCCTGTTTTGAGATCTCTCCACAGAAAGCGTTTCCAGACTTCCCCTTAAACACACGAGTTTAACTCTGTAAGTTGAATGCACACATTGAAGACCGTTCTGTTAGGTAGCTCCGTTTTGGTTATAGAAGCAGACAGTTCTCCTTACAGCATATACTCCCATTCACTGAGAAATGTCCAAACGCAGCTCTTACCAGAAACGTGTTTCTAACTCCTGAATCTAAAGGGAGATTTAGCTCACTTAGCTGAACAAACGCACAGCAGAGCAGATTGAAGGATACGTTTCTTCTGTGTTTTAGGCAGAGTTTTACTGCTATTTCGTTATATGCGGGAATAGTGCTGGAAATGCCTGTTTTGAGATCTCTCCACAGAAAGCGTTTCCAGACTTCCCCTTAAACACACGAGTTTAACTCTGTAAGTTGAATGCACACATTGAAGACCGTTCTGTTAGGTAGCTCCGTTTTGGTTTTAGAAGCAGACAGTTCTCCTTACAGCATATACTCCCATTCACTGAGAAATGTCCAAACGCAGCTCTTACCAGAAACGTGTTTCTAACTCCTGAATCTAAAGGGAGATTTAACTCACTTAGCTGAACAAACGCACAGCAGAGCAGATTGAAGGATACGTTTCTTCTGTGTTTTAGGCAGAGTTTTACTGCTATTTCGTTATATGCGGGAATAGTGCTGGAAATGCCTGTTTTGAGATCTCTCCACAGAAAGCGTTTCCAGACTTCCCCTTCAACACACGAGTTTAACTCTGTAAGTTGAATGCACACATTGAAGACCGTTCTGTTAGGTAGCTCCGTTTTGGTTTTAGAAGCAGACAGTTCTCCTTACAGCATATACTCCCATTCACTGAGAAATGTCCAAACGCAGCTCTTACCAGAAACGTGTTTCTTACTCCTGAATCTAAAGGGAGATGTAACTCACTTAGCTGAACAAACGCACAGCAGAGCAGATTGAAGGATACGTTTCTTCTGTGTTTTAGGCAGAGTTTTACTGCTATTTCGTTATATGCGGGAATAGTGCTGGAAATGCCTGTTTTGAGATCTCTCCACAGAAAGCGTTTCCAGACTTCCCCTTCAACACACGAGTTTAACTCTGTAAGTTGAATGCACACATTGAAGACCGTTCTGTTAGGTAGCTCCGTTTTGGTTTTAGAAGCAGACAGTTCTCCTTACAGCATATACTCCCATTCACTGAGAAATGTCCAAACGCAGCTCTTACCAGAAACGTGTTTCTAACTCCTGAATCTAAAGGGAGATTTAACTCACTTAGCTGAACAAACGCACAGCAGAGCAGATTGAAGGATACGTTTCTTCTGTGTTTTAGGCAGAGTTTTACTGCTATTTCGTTATATGCGGGAATAGTGCTGGAAATGCCTGGAAATGCCTGTTTTGAGATCTCTCCACAGAAAGCGTTTCCAGACTTCCCCTTCAACACACGAGTTTAACTCTGTAAGTTGAATGGACACATTGAAGACCGTTCTGTTAGGTAGCTCCGTTTTGGTTTTAGAAGCAGACAGTTCTCCTTACAGCATATACTCCCATTCACTGAGAAATGTCCAAACGCAGCTCTTACCAGAAACGTGTTTCTAACTCCTGAATCTAAAGGGAGATTTAACTCACTTAGCTGAACAAACGCACAGCAGAGCAGATTGAAGGATACGTTTCTTCTGTGTTTTAGGCAGAGTTTTACTGCTATTTCGTTATATGCGGGAATAGTGCTGGAAATGCCTGTTTTGAGATCTCTCCACAGAAAGCGTTTCCAGACTTCCCCTTCAACACACGAGTTTAACTCTGTAAGTTGAATGCACACATTGAAGACCGTTCTGTTAGGTAGCTCCGTTTTGGTTTTAGAAGCAGACAGTTCTCCTTACAGCATATACTCCCATTCACTGAGAAATGTCCAAACGCAGCTCTTACCAGAAACGTGTTTCTAACTCCTGAATCTAAAGGGAGATTTAACTCACTTAGCTGAACAAACGCACAGCAGAGCAGATTGAAGGATACGTTTCTTCTGTGTTTTAGGCAGAGTTTTACTGCTATTTCGTTATATGCGGGAATAGTGCTGGAAATGCCTGGAAATGCCTGTTTTGAGATCTCTCCACAGAAAGCGTTTCCAGACTTCCCCTTCAACACACGAGTTTAACTCTGTAAGTTGAATGCACACATTGAAGACCGTTCTGTTAGGTAGCTCCGTTTTGGTTTTAGAAGCAGACAGTTCTCCTTACAGCATATACTCCCATTCACTGAGAAATGTCCAAACGCAGCTCTTACCAGAAACGTGTTTCTAACTCCTGAATCTAAAGGGAGATTTAACTCACTTAGCTGAACAAACGCACAGCAGAGCAGATTGAAGGATACGTTTCTTCTGTGTTTTAGGCAGAGTTTTACTGCTATTTCGTTATATGCGGGAATAGTGCTGGAAATGCCTGTTTTGAGATCTCTCCACAGAAAGCGTTTCCAGACTTCCCCTTCAACACACGAGTTTAACTCTGTAAGTTGAATGCACACATTGAAGACCGTTCTGTTAGGTAGCTCCGTTTTGGTTTTAGAAGCAGACAGTTCTCCTTACAGCATATACTCCCATTCACTGAGAAATGTCCAAACGCAGCTCTTACCAGAAACGTGTTTCTAACTCCTGAATCTAAAGGGAGATTTAACTCACTTAGCTGAACAAACGCACAGCAGAGCAGATTGAAGGATACGTTTCTTCTGTGTTTTAGGCAGAGTTTTACTGCTATTTCGTTATATGTGGGAATAGTGCTGGAAATGCCTGGAAATGCCTGTTTTGAGATCTCTCCACAGAAAGCGTTTCCAGACTTCCCCTTCAACACACGAGTTTAACTCTGTAAGTTGAATGCACACATTGAAGTCCGTTCTGTTAGGTAGATCCGTTTTGGTTTTAGAAGCAGACAGTTCTCCCTGCAGCATATACTCCCATTCACTGAGAAATGTCCAAACGCAGCTCTTACCAGAAACGTGTTTCTAACTCCTGAATCTAAAGGGAGATTTAACTCACTTAGCTGAACAAACGCACAGCAGAGCAGATTGAAGGATACGTTTCTTCTGTGTTTTAGGCAGAGTTTTACTGCTATTTCGTTATATGTGGGAATAGTGCTGGAAATGCCTGGAAATGCCTGTTTTGAGATCTCTCCACAGAAAGCGTTTCCAGACTTCCCCTTCAACACACGAGTTTAACTCTGTAAGTTGAATGCACACATTGAAGACCGTTCTGTTAGGTAGCTCCGTTTTGGTTTTAGAAGCAGACAGTTCTCCTTACAGCATATACTCCCATTCACTGAGAAATGTCCAAACGCAGCTCTTACCAGAAACGTGTTTCTAACTCCTGAATCTAAAGGGAGATTTAACTCACTTAGCTGAACAAACGCACAGCAGAGCAGATTGAAGGATACGTTTCTTCTGTGTTTTAGGCAGAGTTTTACTGCTATTTCGTTATATGCGGGAATAGTGCTGGAAATGCCTGGAAATGCCTGTTTTAAGATCTCTCCACAGAAAGCGTTTCCAGACTTCCCCTTCAACACACGAGTTTAACTCTGTAAGTTGAATGCACACATTGAAGACCGTTCTGTTAGGTAGCTCCGTTTTGGTTTTAGAAGCAGACAGTTCTCCTTACAGCATATACTCCCATTCACTGAGAAATGTCCAAACGCAGCTCTTACGAGAAACGTGTTTCTAACTCCTGAATCTAAAGGGAGATTTAACTCACTTAGCTGAACAAACGCACAGCAGAGCAGATTGAAGGATACGTTTCTTCTGTGTTTTAGGCAGAGTTTTACTGCTATTTCGTTATATGCGGGAATAGTGCTGGAAATGCCTGTTTTGAGATCTCTCCACAGAAAGGGTTTCCAGACTTCCCCTTAAACACACGAGTTTAACTCTGTAAGTTGAATGCACACATTGAAGACCGTTCTGTTAGGTAGCTCCGTTTTGGTTTTAGAAGCAGACAGTTCTCCTTACAGCATATACTCCCATTCACTGAGAAATGTCCAAACGCAGCTCTTACCAGAAACGTGTTTCTAACTCCTGAATCTAAAGGGAGATTTAGCTCACTTAGCTGAACAAACTCACAGCAGAGCAGATTGAAGGATACGTTTCTTCTGTGTTTTAGGCAGAGTTTTACTGCTATTTCGTTATATGCGGGAATAGTGCTGGAAATGCCTGTTTTGAGATCTCTCCACAGAAAGCGTTTCCAGACTTCCCCTTCAACACACGAGTTTAACTCTGTAAGTTGAATGCACACATTGAAGACCGTTCTGTTAGGTAGCTCCGTTTTGGTTTTAGAAGCAGACAGTTCTCCTTACAGCATATACTCCCATTCACTGAGAAATGTCCAAACGCAGCTCTTACCAGAAACGTGTTTCTAACTCCTGAATCTAAAGGGAGATTTAACTCACTTAGCTGAACAAACGCACAGCAGAGCAGATTGAAGGATACGTTTCTTCTGTGTTTTAGGCAGAGTTTTACTGCTATTTCGTTATATGCGGGAATAGTGCTGGAAATGCCTGTTTTGAGATCTCTCCACAGAAAGCGTTTCCAGACTTCCCCTTCAACACACGAGTTTAACTCTGTAAGTTGAATGCACACATTGAAGACCGTTCTGTTAGGTAGCTCCGTTTTGGTTTTAGAAGCAGACAGTTCTCCTTACAGCATATACTCCCATTCACTGAGAAATGTCCAAACGCAGCTCTTACCAGAAACGTGTTTCTAACTCCTGAATCTAAAGGGAGATGTAACTCACTTAGCTGAACAAACGCACAGCAGAGCAGATTGAAGGATACGTTTCTTCTGTGTTTTAGGCAGAGTTTTACTGCTATTTCGTTATATGCGGGAATAGTGCTGGAAATGCCTGTTTTGAGATCTCTCCACAGAAAGCGTTTCCAGACTTCCCCTTCAACACACGAGTTTAACTCTGTAAGTTGAATGCACACATTGAAGACCGTTCTGTTAGGTAGCTCCGTTTTGGTTTTAGAAGCAGACAGTTCTCCTTACAGCATATACTCCCATTCACTGAGAAATGTCCAAACGCAGCTCTTACCAGAAACGTGTTTCTAACTCCTGAATCTAAAGGGAGATTTAACTCACTTAGCTGAACAAACGCACAGCAGAGCAGATTGAAGGATACGTTTCTTCTGTGTTTTAGGCAGAGTTTTACTGCTATTTCGTTATATGCGGGAATAGTGCTGGAAATGCCTGGAAATGCCTGTTTTGAGATCTCTCCACAGAAAGCGTTTCCAGACTTCCCCTTCAACACACGAGTTTAACTCTGTAAGTTGAATGCACACATTGAAGACCGTTCTGTTAGGTAGCTCCGTTTTGGTTTTAGAAGCAGACAGTTCTCCTTACAGCATATACTCCCATTCACTGAGAAATGTCCAAACGCAGCTCTTACCAGAAACGTGTTTCTAACTCCTGAATCTAAAGGGAGATTTAACTCACTTAGCTGAACAAACGCACAGCAGAGCAGATTGAAGGATACGTTTCTTCTGTGTTTTAGGCAGAGTTTTACTGCTATTTCGTTATATGCGGGAATAGTGCTGGAAATGCCTGTTTTGAGATCTCTCCACAGAAAGCGTTTCCAGACTTCCCCTTCAACACACGAGTTTAACTCTGTAAGTTGAATGCACACATTGAAGACCGTTCTGTTAGGTAGCTCCGTTTTGGTTTTAGAAGCAGACAGTTCTCCTTACAGCATATACTCCCATTCACTGAGAAATGTCCAAACGCAGCTCTTACCAGAAACGTGTTTCTAACTCCTGAATCTAAAGGGAGATTTAACTCACTTAGCTGAACAAACGCACAGCAGAGCAGATTGAAGGATACGTTTCTTCTGTGTTTTAGGCAGAGTTTTACTGCTATTTCGTTATATGCGGGAATAGTGCTGGAAATGCCTGTTTTGAGATCTCTCCACAGAAAGCGTTTCCAGACTTCCCCTTCAACACACGAGTTTAACTCTGTAAGTTGAATGCACACATTGAAGACCGTTCTGTTAGGTAGCTCCGTTTTGGTTTTAGAAGCAGACAGTTCTCCTTACAGCATATACTCCCATTCACTGAGAAATGTCCAAACGCAGCTCTTACCAGAAACGTGTTTCTAACTCCTGAATCTAAAGGGAGATTTAACTCACTTAGCTGAACAAACGCACAGCAGAGCAGATTGAAGGATACGTTTCTTCTGTGTTTTAGGCAGAGTTTTACTGCTATTTCGTTATATGCGGGAATAGTGCTGGAAATGCCTGTTTTGAGATCTCTCCACAGAAAGCGTTTCCAGACTTCCCCTTCAACACACGAGTTTAACTCTGTAAGTTGAATGCACACATTGAAGACCGTTCTGTTAGGTAGCTCCGTTTTGGTTTTAGAAGCAGACAGTTCTCCTTACAGCATATACTCCCATTCACTGAGAAATGTCCAAACGCAGCTCTTACCAGAAACGTGTTTCTAACTCCTGAATCTAAAGGGAGATTTAACTCACTTAGCTGAACAAACGCACAGCAGAGCAGATTGAAGGATACGTTTCTTCTGTGTTTTAGGCAGAGTTTTACTGCTATTTCGTTATATGCGGGAATAGTGCTGGAAATGCCTGGAAATGCCTGTTTTGAGATCTCTCCACAGAAAGCGTTTCCAGACTTCCCCTTCAACACACGAGTTTAACTCTGTAAGTTGAATGCACACATTGAAGACCGTTCTGTTAGGTAGCTCCGTTTTGGTTTTAGAAGCAGACAGTTCTCCTTACAGCATATACTCCCATTCACTGAGAAATGTCCAAACGCAGCTCTTACCAGAAACGTGTTTCTAACTCCTGAATCTAAAGGGAGATTTAACTCACTTAGCTGAACAAACGCACAGCAGAGCAGATTGAAGGATACGTTTCTTCTGTGTTTTAGGCAGAGTTTTACTGCTATTTCGTTATATGCGGGAATAGTGCTGGAAATGCCTGGAAATGCCTGTTTTGAGATCTCTCCACAGAAAGCGTTTCCAGACTTCCCCTTCAACACACGAGTTTAACTCTGTAAGTTGAATGCACACATTGAAGACCGTTCTGTTAGGTAGCTCCGTTTTGGTTTTAGAAGCAGACAGTTCTCCTTACAGCATATACTCCCATTCACTGAGAAATGTCCAAACGCAGCTCTTACCAGAAACGTGTTTCTAACTCCTGAATCTAAAGGGAGATTTAACTCACTTAGCTGAACAAACGCACAGCAGAGCAGATTGAAGGATACGTTTCTTCTGTGTTTTAGGCAGAGTTTTACTGCTATTTCGTTATATGCGGGAATAGTGCTGGAAATGCCTGGAAATGCCTGTTTTGAGATCTCTCCACAGAAAGCGTTTCCAGACTTCCCCTTCAACACACGAGTTTAACTCTGTAAGTTGAATGCACACATTGAAGACCGTTCTGTTAGGTAGCTCCGTTTTGGTTTTAGAAGCAGACAGTTCTCCTTACAGCATATACTCCCATTCACTGAGAAATGTCCAAACGCAGCTCTTACCAGAAACGTGTTTCTAACTCCTGAATCTAAAGGGAGATTTAACTCACTTAGCTGAACAAACGCACAGCAGAGCAGATTGAAGGATACGTTTCTTCTGTGTTTTAGGCAGAGTTTTACTGCTATTTCGTTATATGCGGGAATAGTGCTGGATATGCCTGTTTTGAGATCTCTCCACAGAAAGCGTTTCCAGACTTCCCCTTCAACACACGAGTTTAACTCTGTAAGTTGAATGCACACATTGAAGACCGTTCTGTTAGGTAGCTCCGTTTTGGTTTAGAAGCAGACAGTTCTCCTTACAGCATATACTCCCATTCACTGAGAAATGTCCAAACGCAGCTCTTACCAGAAACGTGTTTCTAACTCCTGAATCTAAAGGGAGATTTAACTCACTTAGCTGAACAAACGCACAGCAGAGCAGATTGAAGGATACGTTTCTTCTGTGTTTTAGGCAGAGTTTTACTGCTATTTCGTTATATGCGGGAATAGTGCTGGAAATGCCTGGAAATGCCTGTTTTGAGATCTCTCCACAGAAAGCGTTTCCAGACTTCCCCTTCAACACACGAGTTTAACTCTGTAAGTTGAATGCACACATTGAAGACCGTTCTGTTAGGTAGCTCCGTTTTGGTTTTAGAAGCAGACAGTTCTCCTTACAGCATATACTCCCATTCACTGAGAAATGTCCAAACGCAGCTCTTACCAGAAACGTGTTTCTAACTCCTGAATCTAAAGGGAGATTTAACTCACTTAGCTGAACAAACGCACAGCAGAGCAGATTGAAGGATACGTTTCTTCTGTGTTTTAGGCAGAGTTTTACTGCTATTTCGTTATATGCGGGAATAGTGCTGGAAATGCCTGGAAATGCCTGTTTTGAGATCTCTCCACAGAAAGCGTTTCCAGACTTCCCCTTCAACACACGAGTTTAACTCTGTAAGTTGAATGCACACATTGAAGACCGTTCTGTTAGGTAGCTCCGTTTTGGTTTTAGAAGCAGACAGTTCTCCTTACAGCATATACTCCCATTCACTGAGAAATGTCCAAACGCAGCTCTTACCAGAAACGTGTTTCTAACTCCTGAATCTAAAGGGAGATTTAACTCACTTAGCTGAACAAACGCACAGCAGAGCAGATTGAAGGATACGTTTCTTCTGTGTTTTAGGCAGAGTTTTACTGCTATTTCGTTATATGCGGGAATAGTGCTGGAAATGCCTGGAAATGCCTGTTTTGAGATCTCTCCACAGAAAGCGTTTCCAGACTTCCCCTTCAACACACGAGTTTAACTCTGTAAGTTGAATGCACACATTGAAGACCGTTCTGTTAGGTAGCTCCGTTTTGGTTTTAGAAGCAGACAGTTCTCCTTACAGCATATACTCCCATTCACTGAGAAATGTCCAAACGCAGCTCTTACCAGAAACGTGTTTCTAACTCCTGAATCTAAAGGGAGATTTAACTCACTTAGCTGAACAAACGCACAGCAGAGCAGATTGAAGGATACGTTTCTTCTGTGTTTTAGGCAGAGTTTTACTGCTATTTCGTTATATGCGGGAATAGTGCTGGAAATGCCTGGAAATGCCTGTTTTGAGATCTCTCCACAGAAAGCGTTTCCAGACTTCCCCTTCAACACACGAGTTTAACTCTGTAAGTTGAATGCACACATTGAAGACCGTTCTGTTAGGTAGCTCCGTTTTGGTTTTAGAAGCAGACAGTTCTCCTTACAGCATATACTCCCATTCACTGAGAAATGTCCAAACGCAGCTCTTACCAGAAACGTGTTTCTAACTCCTGAATCTAAAGGGAGATTTAACTCACTTAGCTGAACAAACGCACAGCAGAGCAGATTGAAGGATACGTTTCTTCTGTGTTTTAGGCAGAGTTTTACTGCTATTTCGTTATATGCGGGAATAGTGCTGGAAATGCCTGGAAATGCCTGTTTTGAGATCTCTCCACAGAAAGCGTTTCCAGACTTCCCCTTCAACACACGAGTTTAACTCTGTAAGTTGAATGCACACATTGAAGACCGTTCTGTTAGGTAGCTCCGTTTTGGTTTTAGAAGCAGACAGTTCTCCTTACAGCATATACTCCCATTCACTGAGAAATGTCCAAACGCAGCTCTTACCAGAAACGTGTTTCTAACTCCTGAATCTAAAGGGAGATTTAACTCACTTAGCTGAACAAACGCACAGCAGAGCAGATTGAAGGATACGTTTCTTCTGTGTTTTAGGCAGAGTTTTACTGCTATTTCGTTATATGCGGGAATAGTGCTGGATATGCCTGTTTTGAGATCTCTCCACAGAAAGCGTTTCCAGACTTCCCCTTCAACACACGAGTTTAACTCTGTAAGTTGAATGCACACATTGAAGACCGTTCTGTTAGGTAGCTCCGTTTTGGTTTAGAAGCAGACAGTTCTCCTTACAGCATATACTCCCATTCACTGAGAAATGTCCAAACGCAGCTCTTACCAGAAACGTGTTTCTAACTCCTGAATCTAAAGGGAGATTTAACTCACTTAGCTGAACAAACGCACAGCAGAGCAGATTGAAGGATACGTTTCTTCTGTGTTTTAGGCAGAGTTTTACTGCTATTTCGTTATATGCGGGAATAGTGCTGGAAATGCCTGGAAATGCCTGTTTTGAGATCTCTCCACAGAAAGCGTTTCCAGACTTCCCCTTCAACACACGAGTTTAACTCTGTAAGTTGAATGCACACATTGAAGACCGTTCTGTTAGGTAGCTCCGTTTTGGTTTTAGAAGCAGACAGTTCTCCTTACAGCATATACTCCCATTCACTGAGAAATGTCCAAACGCAGCTCTTACCAGAAACGTGTTTCTAACTCCTGAATCTAAAGGGAGATTTAACTCACTTAGCTGAACAAACGCACAGCAGAGCAGATTGAAGGATACGTTTCTTCTGTGTTTTAGGCAGAGTTTTACTGCTATTTCGTTATATGCGGGAATAGTGCTGGAAATGCCTGGAAATGCCTGTTTTGAGATAAGCGTTTCCAGACTTCCCCTTCAACACACGAGTTTAACTCTGTAAGTTGAATGCACACATTGAAGACCGTTCTGTTAGGTAGCTCCGTTTTGGTTTAGAAGCAGACAGTTCTCCTTACAGCATATACTCCCATTCACTGAGAAATGTCCAAACGCAGCTCTTACCAGAAACGTGTTTCTAACTCCTGAATCTAAAGGGAGATTTAACTCACTTAGCTGAACAAACGCACAGCAGAGCAGATTGAAGGATACGTTTCTTCTGTGTTTTAGGCAGAGTTTTACTGCTATTTCGTTATATGCGGGAATAGTGCTGGAAATGCCTGGAAATGCCTGTTTTGAGATCTCTCCACAGAAAGCGTTTCCAGACTTCCCCTTCAACACACGAGTTTAACTCTGTAAGTTGAATGCACACATTGAAGACCGTTCTGTTAGGTAGCTCCGTTTTGGTTTTAGAAGCAGACAGTTCTCCTTACAGCATATACTCCCATTCACTGAGAAATGTCCAAACGCAGCTCTTACCAGAAACGTGTTTCTAACTCCTGAATCTAAAGGGAGATTTAACTCACTTAGCTGAACAAACGCACAGCAGAGCAGATTGAAGGATACGTTTCTTCTGTGTTTTAGGCAGAGTTTTACTGCTATTTCGTTATATGCGGGAATAGTGCTGGAAATGCCTGGAATGCTGTTTTGAGATCTCTCCACAGAAAGCGTTTCCAGACTTCCCCTTCAACACACGAGTTTAACTCTGTAAGTTGAATGCACACATTGAAGACCGTTCTGTTAGGTAGCTCCGTTTTGGTTTTAGAAGCAGACAGTTCTCCTTACAGCATATACTCCCATTCACTGAGAAATGTCCAAACGCAGCTCTTACCAGAAACGTGTTTCTAACTCCTGAATCTAAAGGGAGATTTAACTCACTTAGCTGAACAAACGCACAGCAGAGCAGATTGAAGGATACGTTTCTTCTGTGTTTTAGGCAGAGTTTTACTGCTATTTCGTTATATGCGGGAATAGTGCTGGAAATGCCTGGAGTTTTGAGATCTCTCCACAGAAAGCGTTTCCAGACTTCCCCTTCAACACACGAGTTTAACTCTGTAAGTTGAATGCACACATTGAAGACCGTTCTGTTAGGTAGCTCCGTTTTGGTTTTAGAAGCAGACAGTTCTCCTTACAGCATATACTCCCATTCACTGAGAAATGTCCAAACGCAGCTCTTACCAGAAACGTGTTTCTAACTCCTGAATCTAAAGGGAGATTTAACTCACTTAGCTGAACAAACGCACAGCAGAGCAGATTGAAGGATACGTTTCTTCTGTGTTTTAGGCAGAGTTTTACTGCTATTTCGTTATATGCGGGAATAGTGCTGGAAATGCCTGTTTTGAGATCTCTCCACAGAAAGCGTTTCCAGACTTCGCCTTCAACACACGAGTTTAACTCTGTAAGTTGAATGCACACATTGAAGACCGTTCTGTTAGGTAGCTCCGTTTTGGTTTTAGAAGCAGACAGTTCTCCTTACAGCATATACTCCCATTCACTGAGAAATGTCCAAACGCAGCTCTTACCAGAAACGTGTTTCTAACTCCTGAATCTAAAGGGAGATTTAACTCACTTAGCTGAACAAACGCACAGCAGAGCAGATTGAAGGATACGTTTCTTCTGTGTTTTAGGCAGAGTTTTACTGCTATTTCGTTATATGCGGGAATAGTGCTGGAAATGCCTGGAAATGCCTGTTTTGAGATCTCTCCACAGAAAGCGTTTCCAGACTTCCCCTTCAACACACGAGTTTAACTCTGTAAGTTGAATGCACACATTGAAGACCGTTCTGTTAGGTAGCTCCGTTTTGGTTTTAGAAGCAGACAGTTCTCCTTACAGCATATACTCCCATTCACTGAGAAATGTCCAAACGCAGCTCTTACCAGAAACGTGTTTCTAACTCCTGAATCTAAAGGGAGATTTAACTCACTTAGCTGAACAAACGCACAGCAGAGCAGATTGAAGGATACGTTTCTTCTGTGTTTTAGGCAGAGTTTTACTGCTATTTCGTTATATGCGGGAATAGTGCTGGAAATGCCTGTTTTGAGATCTCTCCACAGAAAGCGTTTCCAGACTTCCCCTTCAACACACGAGTTTAACTCTGTAAGTTGAATGCACACATTGAAGACCGTTCTGTTAGGTAGCTCCGTTTTGGTTTTAGAAGCAGACAGTTCTCCTTACAGCATATACTCCCATTCACTGAGAAATGTCCAAACGCAGCTCTTACCAGAAACGTGTTTCTAACTCCTGAATCTAAAGGGAGATTTAACTCACTTAGCTGAACAAACGCACAGCAGAGCAGATTGAAGGATACGTTTCTTCTGTGTTTTAGGCAGAGTTTTACTGCTATTTCGTTATATGCGGGAATAGTGCTGGAAATGCCTGTTTTGAGATCTCTCCACAGAAAGCGTTTCCAGACTTCCCCTTCAACACACGAGTTTAACTCTGTAAGTTGAATGCACACATTGAAGACCGTTCTGTTAGGTAGCTCCGTTTTGGTTTTAGAAGCAGACAGTTCTCCTTACAGCATATACTCCCATTCACTGAGAAATGTCCAAACGCAGCTCTTACCAGAAACGTGTTTCTAACTCCTGAATCTAAAGGGAGATTTAACTCACTTAGCTGAACAAACGCACAGCAGAGCAGATTGAAGGATACGTTTCTTCTGTGTTTTAGGCAGAGTTTTACTGCTATTTCGTTATATGCGGGAATAGTGCTGGAAATGCCTGGAAATGCCTGTTTTGAGATCTCTCCACAGAAAGCGTTTCCAGACTTCCCCTTCAACACACGAGTTTAACTCTGTAAGTTGAATGCACACATTGAAGACCGTTCTGTTAGGTAGCTCCGTTTTGGTTTTAGAAGCAGACAGTTCTCCTTACAGCATATACTCCCATTCACTGAGAAATGTCCAAACGCAGCTCTTACCAGAAACGTGTTTCTAACTCCTGAATCTAAAGGGAGATTTAACTCACTTAGCTGAACAAACGCACAGCAGAGCAGATTGAAGGATACGTTTCTTCTGTGTTTTAGGCAGAGTTTTACTGCTATTTCGTTATATGCGGGAATAGTGCTGGAAATGCCTGGAAATGCCTGTTTTGAGATCTCTCCACAGAAAGCGTTTCCAGACTTCCCCTTCAACACACGAGTTTAACTCTGTAAGTTGAATGCACACATTGAAGACCGTTCTGTTAGGTAGCTCCGTTTTGGTTTTAGAAGCAGACAGTTCTCCTTACAGCATATACTCCCATTCACTGAGAAATGTCCAAACGCAGCTCTTACCAGAAACGTGTTTCTAACTCCTGAATCTAAAGGGAGATTTAACTCACTTAGCTGAACAAACGCACAGCAGAGCAGATTGAAGGATACGTTTCTTCTGTGTTTTAGGCAGAGTTTTACTGCTATTTCGTTATATGCGGGAATAGTGCTGGAAATGCCTGTTTTGAGATCTCTCCACAGAAAGCGTTTCCAGACTTCCCCTTCAACACACGAGTTTAACTCTGTAAGTTGAATGCACACATTGAAGACCGTTCTGTTAGGTAGCTCCGTTTTGGTTTTAGAAGCAGACAGTTCTCCTTACAGCATATACTCCCATTCACTGAGAAATGTCCAAACGCAGCTCTTACCAGAAACGTGTTTCTAACTCCTGAATCTAAAGGGAGATTTAACTCACTTAGCTGAACAAACGCACAGCAGAGCAGATTGAAGGATACGTTTCTTCTGTGTTTTAGGCAGAGTTTTACTGCTATTTCGTTATATGCGGGAATAGTGCTGGAAATGCCTGGAGTTTTGAGATCTCTCCACAGAAAGCGTTTCCAGACTTCCCCTTCAACACACGAGTTTAACTCTGTAAGTTGAATGCACACATTGAAGACCGTTCTGTTAGGTAGCTCCGTTTTGGTTTTAGAAGCAGACAGTTCTCCTTACAGCATATACTCCCATTCACTGAGAAATGTCCAAACGCAGCTCTTACCAGAAACGTGTTTCTAACTCCTGAATCTAAAGGGAGATTTAACTCACTTAGCTGAACAAACGCACAGCAGAGCAGATTGAAGGATACGTTTCTTCTGTGTTTTAGGCAGAGTTTTACTGCTATTTCGTTATATGCGGGAATAGTGCTGGAAATGCCTGTTTTGAGATCTCTCCACAGAAAGCGTTTCCAGACTTCCCCTTCAACACACGAGTTTAACTCTGTAAGTTGAATGCACACATTGAAGACCGTTCTGTTAGGTAGCTCCGTTTTGGTTTTAGAAGCAGACAGTTCTCCTTACAGCATATACTCCCATTCACTGAGAAATGTCCAAACGCAGCTCTTACCAGAAACGTGTTTCTAACTCCTGAATCTAAAGGGAGATTTAACTCACTTAGCTGAACAAACGCACAGCAGAGCAGATTGAAGGATACGTTTCTTCTGTGTTTTAGGCAGAGTTTTACTGCTATTTCGTTATATGCGGGAATAGTGCTGGAAATGCCTGGAAATGCCTGTTTTGAGATCTCTCCACAGAAAGCGTTTCCAGACTTCCCCTTCAACACACGAGTTTAACTCTGTAAGTTGAATGCACACATTGAAGACCGTTCTGTTAGGTAGCTCCGTTTTGGTTTTAGAAGCAGACAGTTCTCCTTACAGCATATACTCCCATTCACTGAGAAATGTCCAAACGCAGCTCTTACCAGAAACGTGTTTCTAACTCCTGAATCTAAAGGGAGATTTAACTCACTTAGCTGAACAAACGCACAGCAGAGCAGATTGAAGGATACGTTTCTTCTGTGTTTTAGGCAGAGTTTTACTGCTATTTCGTTATATGCGGGAATAGTGCTGGAAATGCCTGTTTTGAGATCTCTCCACAGAAAGCGTTTCCAGACTTCCCCTTCAACACACGAGTTTAACTCTGTAAGTTGAATGCACACATTGAAGACCGTTCTGTTAGGTAGCTCCGTTTTGGTTTTAGAAGCAGACAGTTCTCCTTACAGCATATACTCCCATTCACTGAGAAATGTCCAAACGCAGCTCTTACCAGAAACGTGTTTCTAACTCCTGAATCTAAAGGGAGATTTAACTCACTTAGCTGAACAAACGCACAGCAGAGCAGATTGAAGGATACGTTTCTTCTGTGTTTTAGGCAGAGTTTTACTGCTATTTCGTTATATGCGGGAATAGTGCTGGAAATGCCTGTTTTGAGATCTCTCCACAGAAAGCGTTTCCAGACTTCCCCTTCAACACACGAGTTTAACTCTGTAAGTTGAATGCACACATTGAAGACCGTTCTGTTAGGTAGCTCCGTTTTGGTTTTAGAAGCAGACAGTTCTCCTTACAGCATATACTCCCATTCACTGAGAAATGTCCAAACGCAGCTCTTACCAGAAACGTGTTTCTAACTCCTGAATCTAAAGGGAGATTTAACTCACTTAGCTGAACAAACGCACAGCAGAGCAGATTGAAGGATACGTTTCTTCTGTGTTTTAGGCAGAGTTTTACTGCTATTTCGTTATATGCGGGAATAGTGCTGGAAATGCCTGGAAATGCCTGTTTTGAGATCTCTCCACAGAAAGCGTTTCCAGACTTCCCCTTCAACACACGAGTTTAACTCTGTAAGTTGAATGCACACATTGAAGACCGTTCTGTTAGGTAGCTCCGTTTTGGTTTTAGAAGCAGACAGTTCTCCTTACAGCATATACTCCCATTCACTGAGAAATGTCCAAACGCAGCTCTTACCAGAAACGTGTTTCTAACTCCTGAATCTAAAGGGAGATTTAACTCACTTAGCTGAACAAACGCACAGCAGAGCAGATTGAAGGATACGTTTCTTCTGTGTTTTAGGCAGAGTTTTACTGCTATTTCGTTATATGCGGGAATAGTGCTGGAAATGCCTGTTTTGAGATCTCTCCACAGAAAGCGTTTCCAGACTTCCCCTTCAACACACGAGTTTAACTCTGTAAGTTGAATGCACACATTGAAGACCGTTCTGTTAGGTAGCTCCGTTTTGGTTTTAGAAGCAGACAGTTCTCCTTACAGCATATACTCCCATTCACTGAGAAATGTCCAAACGCAGCTCTTACCAGAAACGTGTTTCTAACTCCTGAATCTAAAGGGAGATTTAACTCACTTAGCTGAACAAACGCACAGCAGAGCAGATTGAAGGATACGTTTCTACTGTGTTTTAGGCAGAGTTTTACTGCTATTTCGTTATATGCGGGAATAGTGCTGGAAATGCCTGTTTTGAGATCTCTCCACAGAAAGCGTTTCCAGACTTCCCCTTCAACACACGAGTTTAACTCTGTAAGTTGAATGCACACATTGAAGACCGTTCTGTTAGGTAGCTCCGTTTTGGTTTTAGAAGCAGACAGTTCTCCTTACAGCATATACTCCCATTCACTGAGAAATGTCCAAACGCAGCTCTTACCAGAAACGTGTTTCAAACTCCTGAATCTAAAGGGAGATTTAACTCACTTAGCTGAACAAACGCACAGCAGAGCAGATTGAAGGATACGTTTCTTCTGTGTTTTAGGCAGAGTTTTACTGCTATTTCGTTATATGCGGGAATAGTGCTGGAAATGCCTGTTTTGAGATCTCTCCACAGAAAGCGTTTCCAGACTTCCCCTTCAACACACGAGTTTAACTCTGTAAGTTGAATGCACACATTGAAGACCGTTCTGTTAGGTAGCTCCGTTTTGGTTTTAGAAGCAGACAGTTCTCCTTACAGCATATACTCCCATTCACTGAGAAATGTCCAAACGCAGCTCTTACCAGAAACGTGTTTCTAACTCCTGAATCTAAAGGGAGATTTAACTCACTTAGCTGAACAAACGCACAGCAGAGCAGATTGAAGGATACGTTTCTTCTGTGTTTTAGGCAGAGTTTTACTGCTATTTCGTTATATGTGGGAATAGTGCTGGAAATGCCTGGAAATGCCTGTTTTGAGATCTCTCCACAGAAAGCGTTTCCAGACTTCCCCTTCAACACACGAGTTTAACTCTGTAAGTTGAATGCACACATTGAAGACCGTTCTGTTAGGTAGCTCCGTTTTGGTTTTAGAAGCAGACAGTTCTCCTTGCAGCATATACTCCCATTCACTGAGAAATGTCCAAACGCAGCTCTTACCAGAAACGTGTTTCTAACTCCTGAATCTAAAGGGAGATTTAACTCACTTAGCTGAACAAACGCACAGCAGAGCAGATTGAAGGATACGTTTCTTCTGTGTTTTAGGCAGAGTTTTACTGCTATTTCGTTATATGCGGGAATAGTGCTGGAAATGCCTGGAAATGCCTGTTTTGAGATCTCTCCACAGAAAGCGTTTCCAGACTTCCCCTTCAACACACGAGTTTAACTCTGTAAGTTGAATGCACACATTGAAGACCGTTCTGTTAGGTAGCTCCGTTTTGGTTTTAGAAGCAGACAGTTCTCCTTACAGCATATACTCCCATTCACTGAGAAATGTCCAAACGCAGCTCTTACCAGAAACGTGTTTCAAACTCCTGAATCTAAAGGGAGATTTAACTCACTTAGCTGAACAAACGCACAGCAGAGCAGATTGAAGGATACGTTTCTTCTGTGTTTTAGGCAGAGTTTTACTGCTATTTCGTTATATGCGGGAATAGTGCTGGAAATGCCTGTTTTGAGATCTCTCCACAGAAAGCGTTTCCAGACTTCCCCTTCAACACACTAGTTTAACTCTGTAAGTTGAATGCACACATTGAAGACCGTTCTGTTAGGTAGCTCCGTTTTGGTTTTAGAAGCAGACAGTTCTCCTTACAGCATATACTCCCATTCACTGAGAAATGTCCAAACGCAGCTCTTACCAGAAACGTGTTTCTAACTCCTGAATCTAAAGGGAGATTTAACTCACTTAGCTGAACAAACGCACAGCAGAGCAGATTGAAGGATACGTTTCTTCTGTGTTTTAGGCAGAGTTTTACTGCTATTTCGTTATATGTGGGAATAGTGCTGGAAATGCCTGGAAATGCCTGTTTTGAGATCTCTCCACAGAAAGCGTTTCCAGACTTCCCCTTCAACACACGATTTTAACTCTGTAAGTTGAATGCACACATTGAAGACCGTTCTGTTAGGTAGCTCCGTTTTGGTTTTAGAAGCAGACAGTTCTCCTTACAGCATATACTCCCATTCACTGAGAAATGTCCAAACGCAGCTCTTACCAGAAACGTGTTTCTAACTCCTGAATCTAAAGGGAGATTTAACTCACTTAGCTGAACAAACGCACAGCAGAGCAGATTGAAGGATACGTTTCTTCTGTGTTTTAGGCAGAGTTTTACTGCTATTTCGTTATATGCGGGAATAGTGCTGGAAATGCCTGGAAATGCCTGTTTTGAGATCTCTCCACAGAAAGCGTTTCCAGACTTCCCCTTCAACACACGAGTTTAACTCTGTAAGTTGAATGCACACATTGAAGACCGTTCTGTTAGGTAGCTCCGTTTTGGTTTTAGAAGCAGACAGTTCTCCTTACAGCATATACTCCCATTCACTGAGAAATGTCCAAACGCAGCTCTTACCAGAAACGTGTTTCTAACTCCTGAATCTAAAGGGAGATTTAACTCACTTAGCTGAACAAACGCACAGCAGAGCAGATTGAAGGATACGTTTCTTCTGTGTTTTAGGCAGAGTTTTACTGCTATTTCGTTATATGCGGGAATAGTGCTGGAAATGCCTGTTTTGAGATCTCTCCACAGAAAGCGTTTCCAGACTTCCCCTTAAACACACGAGTTTAACTCTGTAAGTTGAATGCACACATTGAAGACCGTTCTGTTAGGTAGCTCCGTTTTGGTTTTAGAAGCACACAGTTCTCCTTACAGCATATACTCCCATTCACTGAGAAATGTCCAAACGCAGCTCTTACCAGAAACGTGTTTCTAACTCCTGAATCTAAAGGGAGATTTAGCTCACTTAGCTGAACAAACGCACAGCAGAGCAGATTGAAGGATACGTTTCTTCTGTGTTTTAGGCAGAGTTTTACTGCTATTTCGTTATATGCGGGAATAGTGCTGGAAATGCCTGTTTTGAGATCTCTCCACAGAAAGCGTTTCCAGACTTCCCCTTCAACACACGAGTTTAACTCTGTAAGTTGAATGCACACATTGAAGACCGTTCTGTTAGGTAGCTCCGTTTTGGTTTTAGAAGCAGACAGTTCTCCTTACAGCATATACTCCCATTCACTGAGAAATGTCCAAACGCAGCTCTTACCAGAAACGTGTTTCTAACTCCTGAATCTAAAGGGAGATTTAACTCACTTAGCTGAACAAACGCACAGCAGAGCAGATTGAAGGATACGTTTCTTCTGTGTTTTAGGCAGAGTTTTACTGCTATTTCGTTATATGCGGGAATAGTGCTGGAAATGCCTGTTTTGAGATCTCTCCACAGAAAGCGTTTCCAGACTTCCCCTTCAACACACGAGTTTAACTCTGTAAGTTGAATGCACACATTGAAGACCGTTCTGTTAGGTAGCTCCGTTTTGGTTTTAGAAGCAGACAGTTCTCCTTACAGCATATACTCCCATTCACTGAGAAATGTCCAAACGCAGCACTTACCAGAAACGTGTTTCTAACTCCTGAATCTAAAGGGAGATGTAACTCACTTAGCTGAACAAACGCACAGCAGAGCAGATTGAAGGATACGTTTCTTCTGTGTTTTAGGCAGAGTTTTACTGCTATTTCGTTATATGCGGGAATAGTCCTGGAAATGCCTGTTTTGAGATCGCTCCACAGAAAGCGTTTCCAGACTTCCCCTTCAACACACGAGTTTAACTCTGTAAGTTGAATGCACACATTGAAGACCGTTCTGTTAGGTAGCTCCGTTTTGGTTTTAGAAGCAGACAGTTCTCCTTACAGCATATACTCCCATTCACTGAGAAATGTCCAAACGCAGCTCTTACCAGAAACGTGTTTCTAACTCCTGAATCTAAAGGGAGATTTAACTCACTTAGCTGAACAAACGCACAGCAGAGCAGATTGAAGGATACGTTTCTTCTGTGTTTTAGGCAGAGTTTTACTGCTATTTCGTTATATGCGGGAATAGTGCTGGAAATGCCTGGAAATGCCTGTTTTGAGATCTCTCCACAGAAAGCGTTTCCAGACTTCCCCTTCAACACACGAGTTTAACTCTGTAAGTTGAATGCACACATTGAAGACCGTTCTGTTAGGTAGCTCCGTTTTGGTTTTAGAAGCAGACAGTTCTCCTTACAGCATATACTCCCATTCACTGAGAAATGTCCAAACGCAGCTCTTACCAGAAACGTGTTTCTAACTCCTGAATCTAAAGGGAGATTTAACTCACTTAGCTGAACAAACGCACAGCAGAGCAGATTGAAGGATACGTTTCTTCTGTGTTTTAGGCAGAGTTTTACTGCTATTTCGTTATATGCGGGAATAGTGCTGGAAATGCCTGTTTTGAGATCTCTCCACAGAAAGCGTTTCCAGACTTCCCCTTCAACACACGAGTTTAACTCTGTAAGTTGAATGCACACATTGAAGACCGTTCTGTTAGGTAGCTCCGTTTTGGTTTTAGAAGCAGACAGTTCTCCTTACAGCATATACTCCCATTCACTGAGAAATGTCCAAACGCAGCTCTTACCAGAAACGTGTTTCTAACTCCTGAATCTAAAGGGAGATTTAACTCACTTAGCTGAACAAACGCACAGCAGAGCAGATTGAAGGATACGTTTCTTCTGTGTTTTAGGCAGAGTTTTACTGCTATTTCGTTATATGCGGGAATAGTGCTGGAAATGCCTGGAAAGGCCTGTTTTGAGATCTCTCCACAGAAAGCGTTTCCAGACTTCCCCTTCAACACACGAGTTTAACTCTGTAAGTTGAATGCACACATTGAAGACCGTTCTGTTAGGTAGCTCCGTTTTGGTTTTAGAAGCAGACAGTTCTCCTTACAGCATATACTCCCATTCACTGAGAAATGTCCAAACGCAGCTCTTACCAGAAACGTGTTTCTAACTCCTGAATCTAAAGGGAGATTTAACTCACTTAGCTGAACAAACGCACAGCAGAGCAGATTGAAGGATACGTTTCTTCTGTGTTTTAGGCAGAGTTTTACTGCTATTTCGTTATATGCGGGAATAGTGCTGGAAATGCCTGTTTTGAGATCTCTCCACAGAAAGCGTTTCCAGACTTCCCCTTCAACACACGAGTTTAACTCTGTAAGTTGAATGCACACATTGAAGACCGTTCTGTTAGGTAGCTCCGTTTTGGTTTTAGAAGCAGACAGTTCTCCTTACAGCATATACTCCCATTCACTGAGAAATGTCCAAACGCAGCTCTTACCAGAAACGTGTTTCTAACTCCTGAATCTAAAGGGAGATTTAGCTCACTTAGCTGAACAAACGCACAGCAGAGCAGATTGAAGGATACGTTTCTTCTGTGTTTTAGGCAGAGTTTTACTGCTATTTCGTTATATGCGGGAATAGTGCTGGAAATGCCTGTTTTGAGATCTCTCCACAGAAAGCGTTTCCAGACTTCCCCTTCAACACACGAGTTTAACTCTGTAAGTTGAATGCACACATTGAAGACCGTTCTGTTAGGTAGCTCCGTTTTGGTTTTAGAAGCAGACAGTTCTCCTTACAGCATATACTCCCATTCACTGAGAAATGTCCAAACGCAGCTCTTACCAGAAACGTGTTTCTAACTCCTGAATCTAAAGGGAGATTTAACTCACTTAGCTGAACAAACGCACAGCAGAGCAGATTGAAGGATACGTTTCTTCTGTGTTTTAGGCAGAGTTTTACTGCTATTTCGTTATATGCGGGAATAGTGCTGGAAATGCCTGTTTTGAGATCTCTCCACAGAAAGCGTTTCCAGACTTCCCCTTCAACACACGAGTTTAACTCTGTAAGTTGAATGCACACATTGAAGACCGTTCTGTTAGGTAGCTCCGTTTTGGTTTTAGAAGCAGACAGTTCTCCTTACAGCATATACTCCCATTCACTGAGAAATGTCCAAACGCAGCTCTTACCAGAAACGTGTTTCTAACTCCTGAATCTAAAGGGAGATGTAACTCACTTAGCTGAACAAACGCACAGCAGAGCAGATTGAAGGATACGTTTCTTCTGTGTTTTAGGCAGAGTTTTACTGCTATTTCGTTATATGCGGGAATAGTGCTGGAAATGCCTGTTTTGAGATCTCTCCACAGAAAGCGTTTCCAGACTTCCCCTTCAACACACGAGTTTAACTCTGTAAGTTGAATGCACACATTGAAGACCGTTCTGTTAGGTAGCTCCGTTTTGGTTTTAGAAGCAGACAGTTCTCCTTACAGCATATACTCCCATTCACTGAGAAATGTCCAAACGCAGCTCTTACCAGAAACGTGTTTCTAACTCCTGAATCTAAAGGGAGATTTAACTCACTTAGCTGAACAAACGCACAGCAGAGCAGATTGAAGGATACGTTTCTTCTGTGTTTTAGGCAGAGTTTTACTGCTATTTCGTTATATGCGGGAATAGTGCTGGAAATGCCTGTTTTGAGATCTCTCCACAGAAAGCGTTTCCAGACTTCCCCTTCAACACACGAGTTTAACTCTGTAAGTTGAATGCACACATTGAAGACCGTTCTGTTAGGTAGCTCCGTTTTGGTTTTAGAAGCAGACAGTTCTCCTTACAGCATATACTCCCATTCACTGAGAAATGTCCAAACGCAGCTCTTACCAGAAACGTGTTTCTAACTCCTGAATCTAAAGGGAGATTTAACTCACTTAGCTGAACAAACGCACAGCAGAGCAGATTGAAGGATACGTTTCTTCTGTGTTTTAGGCAGAGTTTTACTGCTATTTCGTTATATGCGGGAATAGTGCTGGAAATGCCTGTTTTGAGATCTCTCCACAGAAAGCGTTTCCAGACTTCCCCTTCAACACACGAGTTTAACTCTGTAAGTTGAATGCACACATTGAAGACCGTTCTGTTAGGTAGCTCCGTTTTGGTTTTAGAAGCAGACAGTTCTCCTTACAGCATATACTCCCATTCACTGAGAAATGTCCAAACGCAGCTCTTACCAGAAACGTGTTTCTAACTCCTGAATCTAAAGGGAGATTTAACTCACTTAGCTGAACAAACGCACAGCAGAGCAGATTGAAGGATACGTTTCTTCTGTGTTTTAGGCAGAGTTTTACTGCTATTTCGTTATATGCGGGAATAGTGCTGGAAATGCCTGTTTTGAGATCTCTCCACAGAAAGCGTTTCCAGACTTCCCCTTCAACACACGAGTTTAACTCTGTAAGTTGAATGCACACATTGAAGACCGTTCTGTTAGGTAGCTCCGTTTTGGTTTTAGAAGCAGACAGTTCTCCTTACAGCATATACTCCCATTCACTGAGAAATGTCCAAACGCAGCTCTTACCAGAAACGTGTTTCTAACTCCTGAATCTAAAGGGAGATTTAACTCACTTAGCTGAACAAACGCACAGCAGAGCAGATTGAAGGATACGTTTCTTCTGTGTTTTAGGCAGAGTTTTACTGCTATTTCGTTATATGCGGGAATAGTGCTGGAAATGCCTGTTTTGAGATCTCTCCACAGAAAGCGTTTCCAGACTTCCCCTTCAACACACGAGTTTAACTCTGTAAGTTGAATGCACACATTGAAGACCGTTCTGTTAGGTAGCTCCGTTTTGGTTTTAGAAGCAGACAGTTCTCCTTACAGCATATACTCCCATTCACTGAGAAATGTCCAAACGCAGCTCTTACCAGAAACGTGTTTCTAACTCCTGAATCTAAAGGGAGATTTAACTCACTTAGCTGAACAAACGCACAGCAGAGCAGATTGAAGGATACGTTTCTTCTGTGTTTTAGGCAGAGTTTTACTGCTATTTCGTTATATGCGGGAATAGTGCTGGAAATGCCTGGAAATGCCTGTTTTGAGATCTCTCCACAGAAAGCGTTTCCAGACTTCCCCTTCAACACACGAGTTTAACTCTGTAAGTTGAATGCACACATTGAAGACCGTTCTGTTAGGTAGCTCCGTTTTGGTTTTAGAAGCAGACAGTTCTCCTTACAGCATATACACCCATTCACTGAGAAATGTCCAAACGCAGCTCTTACCAGAAACGTGTTTCTAACTCCTGAATCTAAAGGGAGATTTAACTCACTTAGCTGAACAAACGCACAGCAGAGCAGATTGAAGGATACGTTTCTTCTGTGTTTTAGGCAGAGTTTTACTGCTATTTCGTTATATGCGGGAATAGTGCTGGAAATGCCTGGAGTTTTGAGATCTCTCCACAGAAAGCGTTTCCAGACTTCCCCTTCAACACACGAGTTTAACTCTGTAAGTTGAATGCACACATTGAAGACCGTTCTGTTAGGTAGCTCCGTTTTGGTTTTAGAAGCAGACAGTTCTCCTTACAGCATATACTCCCATTCACTGAGAAATGTCCAAACGCAGCTCTTACCAGAAACGTGTTTCTAACTCCTGAATCTAAAGGGAGATTTAACTCACTTAGCTGAACAAACGCACAGCAGAGCAGATTGAAGGATACGTTTCTTCTGTGTTTTAGGCAGAGTTTTACTGCTATTTCGTTATATGCGGGAATAGTGCTGGAAATGCCTGTTTTGAGATCTCTCCACAGAAAGCGTTTCCAGACTTCCCCTTCAACACACGAGTTTAACTCTGTAAGTTGAATGCACACATTGAAGACCGTTCTGTTAGGTAGCTCCGTTTTGGTTTTAGAAGCAGACAGTTCTCCTTACAGCATATACTCCCATTCACTGAGAAATGTCCAAACGCAGCTCTTACCAGAAACGTGTTTCTAACTCCTGAATCTAAAGGGAGATTTAACTCACTTAGCTGAACAAACGCACAGCAGAGCAGATTGAAGGATACGTTTCTTCTGTGTTTTAGGCAGAGTTTTACTGCTATTTCGTTATATGCGGGAATAGTGCTGGAAATGCCTGGAAATGCCTGTTTTGAGATCTCTCCACAGAAAGCGTTTCCAGACTTCCCCTTCAACACACGAGTTTAACTCTGTAAGTTGAATGCACACATTGAAGACCGTTCTGTTAGGTAGCTCCGTTTTGGTTTTAGAAGCAGACAGTTCTCCTTACAGCATATACTCCCATTCACTGAGAAATGTCCAAACGCAGCTCTTACCAGAAACGTGTTTCTAACTCCTGAATCTAAAGGGAGATTTAACTCACTTAGCTGAACAAACGCACAGCAGAGCAGATTGAAGGATACGTTTCTTCTGTGTTTTAGGCAGAGTTTTACTGCTATTTCGTTATATGCGGGAATAGTGCTGGAAATGCCTGTTTTGAGATCTCTCCACAGAAAGCGTTTCCAGACTTCCCCTTCAACACACGAGTTTAACTCTGTAAGTTGAATGCACACATTGAAGACCGTTCTGTTAGGTAGCTCCGTTTTGGTTTTAGAAGCAGACAGTTCTCCTTACAGCATATACTCCCATTCACTGAGAAATGTCCAAACGCAGCTCTTACCAGAAACGTGTTTCTAACTCCTGAATCTAAAGGGAGATTTAACTCACTTAGCTGAACAAACGCACAGCAGAGCAGATTGAAGGATACGTTTCTTCTGTGTTTTAGGCAGAGTTTTACTGCTATTTCGTTATATGCGGGAATAGTGCTGGAAATGCCTGTTTTGAGATCTCTCCACAGAAAGCGTTTCCAGACTTCCCCTTCAACACACGAGTTTAACTCTGTAAGTTGAATGCACACATTGAAGACCGTTCTGTTAGGTAGCTCCGTTTTGGTTTTAGAAGCAGACAGTTCTCCTTACAGCATATACTCCCATTCACTGAGAAATGTCCAAACGCAGCTCTTACCAGAAACGTGTTTCTAACTCCTGAATCTAAAGGGAGATTTAACTCACTTAGCTGAACAAACGCACAGCAGAGCAGATTGAAGGATACGTTTCTTCTGTGTTTTAGGCAGAGTTTTACTGCTATTTCGTTATATGCGGGAATAGTGCTGGAAATGCCTGGAAATGCCTGTTTTGAGATCTCTCCACAGAAAGCGTTTCCAGACTTCCCCTTCAACACACGAGTTTAACTCTGTAAGTTGAATGCACACATTGAAGACCGTTCTGTTAGGTAGCTCCGTTTTGGTTTTAGAAGCAGACAGTTCTCCTTACAGCATATACTCCCATTCACTGAGAAATGTCCAAACGCAGCTCTTACCAGAAACGTGTTTCTAACTCCTGAATCTAAAGGGAGATTTAACTCACTTAGCTGAACAAACGCACAGCAGAGCAGATTGAAGGATACGTTTCTTCTGTGTTTTAGGCAGAGTTTTACTGCTATTTCGTTATATGCGGGAATAGTGCTGGAAATGCCTGTTTTGAGATCTTTCCACAGAAAGCGTTTCCAGACTTCCCCTTCAACACACGAGTTTAACTCTGTAAGTTGAATGCACACATTGAAGACCGTTCTGTTAGGTAGCTCCGTTTTGGTTTTAGAAGCAGACAGTTCTCCTTACAGCATATACTCCCATTCACTGAGAAATGTCCAAACGCAGCTCTTACCAGAAACGTGTTTCTAACTCCTGAATCTAAAGGGAGATTTAACTCACTTAGCTGAACAAACGCACAGCAGAGCAGATTGAAGGATACGTTTCTACTGTGTTTTAGGCAGAGTTTTACTGCTATTTCGTTATATGCGGGAATAGTGCTGGAAATGCCTGTTTTGAGATCTCTCCACAGAAAGCGTTTCCAGACTTCCCCTTCAACACACGAGTTTAACTCTGTAAGTTGAATGCACACATTGAAGACCGTTCTGTTAGGTAGCTCCGTTTTGGTTTTAGAAGCAGACAGTTCTCCTTACAGCATATACTCCCATTCACTGAGAAATGTCCAAACGCAGCTCTTACCAGAAACGTGTTTCAAACTCCTGAATCTAAAGGGAGATTTAACTCACTTAGCTGAACAAACGCACAGCAGAGCAGATTGAAGGATACGTTTCTTCTGTGTTTTAGGCAGAGTTTTACTGCTATTTCGTTATATGCGGGAATAGTGCTGGAAATGCCTGTTTTGAGATCTCTCCACAGAAAGCGTTTCCAGACTTCCCCTTCAACACACGAGTTTAACTCTGTAAGTTGAATGCACACATTGAAGACCGTTCTGTTAGGTAGCTCCGTTTTGGTTTTAGAAGCAGACAGTTCTCCTTACAGCATATACTCCCATTCACTGAGAAATGTCCAAACGCAGCTCTTACCAGAAACGTGTTTCTAACTCCTGAATCTAAAGGGAGATTTAACTCACTTAGCTGAACAAACGCACAGCAGAGCAGATTGAAGGATACGTTTCTTCTGTGTTTTAGGCAGAGTTTTACTGCTATTTCGTTATATGTGGGAATAGTGCTGGAAATGCCTGGAAATGCCTGTTTTGAGATCTCTCCACAGAAAGCGTTTCCAGACTTCCCCTTCAACACACGAGTTTAACTCTGTAAGTTGAATGCACACATTGAAGACCGTTCTGTTAGGTAGCTCCGTTTTGGTTTTAGAAGCAGACAGTTCTCCTTGCAGCATATACTCCCATTCACTGAGAAATGTCCAAACGCAGCTCTTACCAGAAACGTGTTTCTAACTCCTGAATCTAAAGGGAGATTTAACTCACTTAGCTGAACAAACGCACAGCAGAGCAGATTGAAGGATACGTTTCTTCTGTGTTTTAGGCAGAGTTTTACTGCTATTTCGTTATATGCGGGAATAGTGCTGGAAATGCCTGGAAATGCCTGTTTTGAGATCTCTCCACAGAAAGCGTTTCCAGACTTCCCCTTCAACACACGAGTTTAACTCTGTAAGTTGAATGCACACATTGAAGACCGTTCTGTTAGGTAGCTCCGTTTTGGTTTTAGAAGCAGACAGTTCTCCTTACAGCATATACTCCCATTCACTGAGAAATGTCCAAACGCAGCTCTTACCAGAAACGTGTTTCAAACTCCTGAATCTAAAGGGAGATTTAACTCACTTAGCTGAACAAACGCACAGCAGAGCAGATTGAAGGATACGTTTCTTCTGTGTTTTAGGCAGAGTTTTACTGCTATTTCGTTATATGCGGGAATAGTGCTGGAAATGCCTGTTTTGAGATCTCTCCACAGAAAGCGTTTCCAGACTTCCCCTTCAACACACTAGTTTAACTCTGTAAGTTGAATGCACACATTGAAGACCGTTCTGTTAGGTAGCTCCGTTTTGGTTTTAGAAGCAGACAGTTCTCCTTACAGCATATACTCCCATTCACTGAGAAATGTCCAAACGCAGCTCTTACCAGAAACGTGTTTCTAACTCCTGAATCTAAAGGGAGATTTAACTCACTTAGCTGAACAAACGCACAGCAGAGCAGATTGAAGGATACGTTTCTTCTGTGTTTTAGGCAGAGTTTTACTGCTATTTCGTTATATGTGGGAATAGTGCTGGAAATGCCTGGAAATGCCTGTTTTGAGATCTCTCCACAGAAAGCGTTTCCAGACTTCCCCTTCAACACACGATTTTAACTCTGTAAGTTGAATGCACACATTGAAGACCGTTCTGTTAGGTAGCTCCGTTTTGGTTTTAGAAGCAGACAGTTCTCCTTACAGCATATACTCCCATTCACTGAGAAATGTCCAAACGCAGCTCTTACCAGAAACGTGTTTCTAACTCCTGAATCTAAAGGGAGATTTAACTCACTTAGCTGAACAAACGCACAGCAGAGCAGATTGAAGGATACGTTTCTTCTGTGTTTTAGGCAGAGTTTTACTGCTATTTCGTTATATGCGGGAATAGTGCTGGAAATGCCTGGAAATGCCTGTTTTGAGATCTCTCCACAGAAAGCGTTTCCAGACTTCCCCTTCAACACACGAGTTTAACTCTGTAAGTTGAATGCACACATTGAAGACCGTTCTGTTAGGTAGCTCCGTTTTGGTTTTAGAAGCAGACAGTTCTCCTTACAGCATATACTCCCATTCACTGAGAAATGTCCAAACGCAGCTCTTACCAGAAACGTGTTTCTAACTCCTGAATCTAAAGGGAGATTTAACTCACTTAGCTGAACAAACGCACAGCAGAGCAGATTGAAGGATACGTTTCTTCTGTGTTTTAGGCAGAGTTTTACTGCTATTTCGTTATATGCGGGAATAGTGCTGGAAATGCCTGTTTTGAGATCTCTCCACAGAAAGCGTTTCCAGACTTCCCCTTAAACACACGAGTTTAACTCTGTAAGTTGAATGCACACATTGAAGACCGTTCTGTTAGGTAGCTCCGTTTTGGTTTTAGAAGCACACAGTTCTCCTTACAGCATATACTCCCATTCACTGAGAAATGTCCAAACGCAGCTCTTACCAGAAACGTGTTTCTAACTCCTGAATCTAAAGGGAGATTTAGCTCACTTAGCTGAACAAACGCACAGCAGAGCAGATTGAAGGATACGTTTCTTCTGTGTTTTAGGCAGAGTTTTACTGCTATTTCGTTATATGCGGGAATAGTGCTGGAAATGCCTGTTTTGAGATCTCTCCACAGAAAGCGTTTCCAGACTTCCCCTTCAACACACGAGTTTAACTCTGTAAGTTGAATGCACACATTGAAGACCGTTCTGTTAGGTAGCTCCGTTTTGGTTTTAGAAGCAGACAGTTCTCCTTACAGCATATACTCCCATTCACTGAGAAATGTCCAAACGCAGCTCTTACCAGAAACGTGTTTCTAACTCCTGAATCTAAAGGGAGATTTAACTCACTTAGCTGAACAAACGCACAGCAGAGCAGATTGAAGGATACGTTTCTTCTGTGTTTTAGGCAGAGTTTTACTGCTATTTCGTTATATGCGGGAATAGTGCTGGAAATGCCTGTTTTGAGATCTCTCCACAGAAAGCGTTTCCAGACTTCCCCTTCAACACACGAGTTTAACTCTGTAAGTTGAATGCACACATTGAAGACCGTTCTGTTAGGTAGCTCCGTTTTGGTTTTAGAAGCAGACAGTTCTCCTTACAGCATATACTCCCATTCACTGAGAAATGTCCAAACGCAGCACTTACCAGAAACGTGTTTCTAACTCCTGAATCTAAAGGGAGATGTAACTCACTTAGCTGAACAAACGCACAGCAGAGCAGATTGAAGGATACGTTTCTTCTGTGTTTTAGGCAGAGTTTTACTGCTATTTCGTTATATGCGGGAATAGTCCTGGAAATGCCTGTTTTGAGATCGCTCCACAGAAAGCGTTTCCAGACTTCCCCTTCAACACACGAGTTTAACTCTGTAAGTTGAATGCACACATTGAAGACCGTTCTGTTAGGTAGCTCCGTTTTGGTTTTAGAAGCAGACAGTTCTCCTTACAGCATATACTCCCATTCACTGAGAAATGTCCAAACGCAGCTCTTACCAGAAACGTGTTTCTAACTCCTGAATCTAAAGGGAGATTTAACTCACTTAGCTGAACAAACGCACAGCAGAGCAGATTGAAGGATACGTTTCTTCTGTGTTTTAGGCAGAGTTTTACTGCTATTTCGTTATATGCGGGAATAGTGCTGGAAATGCCTGGAAATGCCTGTTTTGAGATCTCTCCACAGAAAGCGTTTCCAGACTTCCCCTTCAACACACGAGTTTAACTCTGTAAGTTGAATGCACACATTGAAGACCGTTCTGTTAGGTAGCTCCGTTTTGGTTTTAGAAGCAGACAGTTCTCCTTACAGCATATACTCCCATTCACTGAGAAATGTCCAAACGCAGCTCTTACCAGAAACGTGTTTCTAACTCCTGAATCTAAAGGGAGATTTAACTCACTTAGCTGAACAAACGCACAGCAGAGCAGATTGAAGGATACGTTTCTTCTGTGTTTTAGGCAGAGTTTTACTGCTATTTCGTTATATGCGGGAATAGTGCTGGAAATGCCTGTTTTGAGATCTCTCCACAGAAAGCGTTTCCAGACTTCCCCTTCAACACACGAGTTTAACTCTGTAAGTTGAATGCACACATTGAAGACCGTTCTGTTAGGTAGCTCCGTTTTGGTTTTAGAAGCAGACAGTTCTCCTTACAGCATATACTCCCATTCACTGAGAAATGTCCAAACGCAGCTCTTACCAGAAACGTGTTTCTAACTCCTGAATCTAAAGGGAGATTTAACTCACTTAGCTGAACAAACGCACAGCAGAGCAGATTGAAGGATACGTTTCTTCTGTGTTTTAGGCAGAGTTTTACTGCTATTTCGTTATATGCGGGAATAGTGCTGGAAATGCCTGGAAAGGCCTGTTTTGAGATCTCTCCACAGAAAGCGTTTCCAGACTTCCCCTTCAACACACGAGTTTAACTCTGTAAGTTGAATGCACACATTGAAGACCGTTCTGTTAGGTAGCTCCGTTTTGGTTTTAGAAGCAGACAGTTCTCCTTACAGCATATACTCCCATTCACTGAGAAATGTCCAAACGCAGCTCTTACCAGAAACGTGTTTCTAACTCCTGAATCTAAAGGGAGATTTAACTCACTTAGCTGAACAAACGCACAGCAGAGCAGATTGAAGGATACGTTTCTTCTGTGTTTTAGGCAGAGTTTTACTGCTATTTCGTTATATGCGGGAATAGTGCTGGAAATGCCTGTTTTGAGATCTCTCCACAGAAAGCGTTTCCAGACTTCCCCTTCAACACACGAGTTTAACTCTGTAAGTTGAATGCACACATTGAAGACCGTTCTGTTAGGTAGCTCCGTTTTGGTTTTAGAAGCAGACAGTTCTCCTTACAGCATATACTCCCATTCACTGAGAAATGTCCAAACGCAGCTCTTACCAGAAACGTGTTTCTAACTCCTGAATCTAAAGGGAGATTTAGCTCACTTAGCTGAACAAACGCACAGCAGAGCAGATTGAAGGATACGTTTCTTCTGTGTTTTAGGCAGAGTTTTACTGCTATTTCGTTATATGCGGGAATAGTGCTGGAAATGCCTGTTTTGAGATCTCTCCACAGAAAGCGTTTCCAGACTTCCCCTTCAACACACGAGTTTAACTCTGTAAGTTGAATGCACACATTGAAGACCGTTCTGTTAGGTAGCTCCGTTTTGGTTTTAGAAGCAGACAGTTCTCCTTACAGCATATACTCCCATTCACTGAGAAATGTCCAAACGCAGCTCTTACCAGAAACGTGTTTCTAACTCCTGAATCTAAAGGGAGATTTAACTCACTTAGCTGAACAAACGCACAGCAGAGCAGATTGAAGGATACGTTTCTTCTGTGTTTTAGGCAGAGTTTTACTGCTATTTCGTTATATGCGGGAATAGTGCTGGAAATGCCTGTTTTGAGATCTCTCCACAGAAAGCGTTTCCAGACTTCCCCTTCAACACACGAGTTTAACTCTGTAAGTTGAATGCACACATTGAAGACCGTTCTGTTAGGTAGCTCCGTTTTGGTTTTAGAAGCAGACAGTTCTCCTTACAGCATATACTCCCATTCACTGAGAAATGTCCAAACGCAGCTCTTACCAGAAACGTGTTTCTAACTCCTGAATCTAAAGGGAGATGTAACTCACTTAGCTGAACAAACGCACAGCAGAGCAGATTGAAGGATACGTTTCTTCTGTGTTTTAGGCAGAGTTTTACTGCTATTTCGTTATATGCGGGAATAGTGCTGGAAATGCCTGTTTTGAGATCTCTCCACAGAAAGCGTTTCCAGACTTCCCCTTCAACACACGAGTTTAACTCTGTAAGTTGAATGCACACATTGAAGACCGTTCTGTTAGGTAGCTCCGTTTTGGTTTTAGAAGCAGACAGTTCTCCTTACAGCATATACTCCCATTCACTGAGAAATGTCCAAACGCAGCTCTTACCAGAAACGTGTTTCTAACTCCTGAATCTAAAGGGAGATTTAACTCACTTAGCTGAACAAACGCACAGCAGAGCAGATTGAAGGATACGTTTCTTCTGTGTTTTAGGCAGAGTTTTACTGCTATTTCGTTATATGCGGGAATAGTGCTGGAAATGCCTGTTTTGAGATCTCTCCACAGAAAGCGTTTCCAGACTTCCCCTTCAACACACGAGTTTAACTCTGTAAGTTGAATGCACACATTGAAGACCGTTCTGTTAGGTAGCTCCGTTTTGGTTTTAGAAGCAGACAGTTCTCCTTACAGCATATACTCCCATTCACTGAGAAATGTCCAAACGCAGCTCTTACCAGAAACGTGTTTCTAACTCCTGAATCTAAAGGGAGATTTAACTCACTTAGCTGAACAAACGCACAGCAGAGCAGATTGAAGGATACGTTTCTTCTGTGTTTTAGGCAGAGTTTTACTGCTATTTCGTTATATGCGGGAATAGTGCTGGAAATGCCTGTTTTGAGATCTCTCCACAGAAAGCGTTTCCAGACTTCCCCTTCAACACACGAGTTTAACTCTGTAAGTTGAATGCACACATTGAAGACCGTTCTGTTAGGTAGCTCCGTTTTGGTTTTAGAAGCAGACAGTTCTCCTTACAGCATATACTCCCATTCACTGAGAAATGTCCAAACGCAGCTCTTACCAGAAACGTGTTTCTAACTCCTGAATCTAAAGGGAGATTTAACTCACTTAGCTGAACAAACGCACAGCAGAGCAGATTGAAGGATACGTTTCTTCTGTGTTTTAGGCAGAGTTTTACTGCTATTTCGTTATATGCGGGAATAGTGCTGGAAATGCCTGTTTTGAGATCTCTCCACAGAAAGCGTTTCCAGACTTCCCCTTCAACACACGAGTTTAACTCTGTAAGTTGAATGCACACATTGAAGACCGTTCTGTTAGGTAGCTCCGTTTTGGTTTTAGAAGCAGACAGTTCTCCTTACAGCATATACTCCCATTCACTGAGAAATGTCCAAACGCAGCTCTTACCAGAAACGTGTTTCTAACTCCTGAATCTAAAGGGAGATTTAACTCACTTAGCTGAACAAACGCACAGCAGAGCAGATTGAAGGATACGTTTCTTCTGTGTTTTAGGCAGAGTTTTACTGCTATTTCGTTATATGCGGGAATAGTGCTGGAAATGCCTGTTTTGAGATCTCTCCACAGAAAGCGTTTCCAGACTTCCCCTTCAACACACGAGTTTAACTCTGTAAGTTGAATGCACACATTGAAGACCGTTCTGTTAGGTAGCTCCGTTTTGGTTTTAGAAGCAGACAGTTCTCCTTACAGCATATACTCCCATTCACTGAGAAATGTCCAAACGCAGCTCTTACCAGAAACGTGTTTCTAACTCCTGAATCTAAAGGGAGATTTAACTCACTTAGCTGAACAAACGCACAGCAGAGCAGATTGAAGGATACGTTTCTTCTGTGTTTTAGGCAGAGTTTTACTGCTATTTCGTTATATGCGGGAATAGTGCTGGAAATGCCTGGAAATGCCTGTTTTGAGATCTCTCCACAGAAAGCGTTTCCAGACTTCCCCTTCAACACACGAGTTTAACTCTGTAAGTTGAATGCACACATTGAAGACCGTTCTGTTAGGTAGCTCCGTTTTGGTTTTAGAAGCAGACAGTTCTCCTTACAGCATATACTCCCATTCACTGAGAAATGTCCAAACGCAGCTCTTACCAGAAACGTGTTTCTAACTCCTGAATCTAAAGGGAGATTTAACTCACTTAGCTGAACAAACGCACAGCAGAGCAGATTGAAGGATACGTTTCTTCTGTGTTTTAGGCAGAGTTTTACTGCTATTTCGTTATATGCGGGAATAGTGCTGGAAATGCCTGTTTTGAGATCTCTCCACAGAAAGCGTTTCCAGACTTCCCCTTCAACACACGAGTTTAACTCTGTAAGTTGAATGCACACATTGAAGACCGTTCTGTTAGGTAGCTCCGTTTTGGTTTTAGAAGCAGACAGTTCTCCTTACAGCATATACTCCCATTCACTGAGAAATGTCCAAACGCAGCTCTTACCAGAAACGTGTTTCTAACTCCTGAATCTAAAGGGAGATTTAGCTCACTTAGCTGAACAAACGCACAGCAGAGCAGATTGAAGGATACGTTTCTTCTGTGTTTTAGGCAGAGTTTTACTGCTATTTCGTTATATGCGGGAATAGTGCTGGAAATGCCTGTTTTGAGATCTCTCCACAGAAAGCGTTTCCAGACTTCCCCTTCAACACACGAGTTTAACTCTGTAAGTTGAATGCACACATTGAAGACCGTTCTGTTAGGTAGCTCCGTTTTGGTTTTAGAAGCAGACAGTTCTCCTTACAGCATATACTCCCATTCACTGAGAAATGTCCAAACGCAGCTCTTACCAGAAACGTGTTTCTAACTCCTGAATCTAAAGGGAGATTTAACTCACTTAGCTGAACAAACGCACAGCAGAGCAGATTGAAGGATACGTTTCTTCTGTGTTTTAGGCAGAGTTTTACTGCTATTTCGTTATATGCGGGAATAGTGCTGGAAATGCCTGTTTTGAGATCTCTCCACAGAAAGCGTTTCCAGACTTCCCCTTCAACACACGAGTTTAACTCTGTAAGTTGAATGCACACATTGAAGACCGTTCTGTTAGGTAGCTCCGTTTTGGTTTTAGAAGCAGACAGTTCTCCTTACAGCATATACTCCCATTCACTGAGAAATGTCCAAACGCAGCTCTTACCAGAAACGTGTTTCTAACTCCTGAATCTAAAGGGAGATGTAACTCACTTAGCTGAACAAACGCACAGCAGAGCAGATTGAAGGATACGTTTCTTCTGTGTTTTAGGCAGAGTTTTACTGCTATTTCGTTATATGCGGGAATAGTGCTGGAAATGCCTGTTTTGAGATCTCTCCACAGAAAGCGTTTCCAGACTTCCCCTTCAACACACGAGTTTAACTCTGTAAGTTGAATGCACACATTGAAGACCGTTCTGTTAGGTAGCTCCGTTTTGGTTTTAGAAGCAGACAGTTCTCCTTACAGCATATACTCCCATTCACTGAGAAATGTCCAAACGCAGCTCTTACCAGAAACGTGTTTCTAACTCCTGAATCTAAAGGGAGATTTAACTCACTTAGCTGAACAAACGCACAGCAGAGCAGATTGAAGGATACGTTTCTTCTGTGTTTTAGGCAGAGTTTTACTGCTATTTCGTTATATGCGGGAATAGTGCTGGAAATGCCTGTTTTGAGATCTCTCCACAGAAAGCGTTTCCAGACTTCCCCTTCAACACACGAGTTTAACTCTGTAAGTTGAATGCACACATTGAAGACCGTTCTGTTAGGTAGCTCCGTTTTGGTTTTAGAAGCAGACAGTTCTCCTTACAGCATATACTCCCATTCACTGAGAAATGTCCAAACGCAGCTCTTACCAGAAACGTGTTTCTAACTCCTGAATCTAAAGGGAGATTTAACTCACTTAGCTGAACAAACGCACAGCAGAGCAGATTGAAGGATACGTTTCTTCTGTGTTTTAGGCAGAGTTTTACTGCTATTTCGTTATATGCGGGAATAGTGCTGGAAATGCCTGTTTTGAGATCTCTCCACAGAAAGCGTTTCCAGACTTCCCCTTCAACACACGAGTTTAACTCTGTAAGTTGAATGCACACATTGAAGACCGTTCTGTTAGGTAGCTCCGTTTTGGTTTTAGAAGCAGACAGTTCTCCTTACAGCATATACTCCCATTCACTGAGAAATGTCCAAACGCAGCTCTTACCAGAAACGTGTTTCTAACTCCTGAATCTAAAGGGAGATTTAACTCACTTAGCTGAACAAACGCACAGCAGAGCAGATTGAAGGATACGTTTCTTCTGTGTTTTAGGCAGAGTTTTACTGCTATTTCGTTATATGCGGGAATAGTGCTGGAAATGCCTGTTTTGAGATCTCTCCACAGAAAGCGTTTCCAGACTTCCCCTTCAACACACGAGTTTAACTCTGTAAGTTGAATGCACACATTGAAGACCGTTCTGTTAGGTAGCTCCGTTTTGGTTTTAGAAGCAGACAGTTCTCCTTACAGCATATACTCCCATTCACTGAGAAATGTCCAAACGCAGCTCTTACCAGAAACGTGTTTCTAACTCCTGAATCTAAAGGGAGATTTAACTCACTTAGCTGAACAAACGCACAGCAGAGCAGATTGAAGGATACGTTTCTTCTGTGTTTTAGGCAGAGTTTTACTGCTATTTCGTTATATGCGGGAATAGTGCTGGAAATGCCTGTTTTGAGATCTCTCCACAGAAAGCGTTTCCAGACTTCCCCTTCAACACACGAGTTTAACTCTGTAAGTTGAATGCACACATTGAAGACCGTTCTGTTAGGTAGCTCCGTTTTGGTTTTAGAAGCAGACAGTTCTCCTTACAGCATATACTCCCATTCACTGAGAAATGTCCAAACGCAGCTCTTACCAGAAACGTGTTTCTAACTCCTGAATCTAAAGGGAGATTTAACTCACTTAGCTGAACAAACGCACAGCAGAGCAGATTGAAGGATACGTTTCTTCTGTGTTTTAGGCAGAGTTTTACTGCTATTTCGTTATATGCGGGAATAGTGCTGGAAATGCCTGGAAATGCCTGTTTTGAGATCTCTCCACAGAAAGCGTTTCCAGACTTCCCCTTCAACACACGAGTTTAACTCTGTAAGTTGAATGCACACATTGAAGACCGTTCTGTTAGGTAGCTCCGTTTTGGTTTTAGAAGCAGACAGTTCTCCTTACAGCATATACTCCCATTCACTGAGAAATGTCCAAACGCAGCTCTTACCAGAAACGTGTTTCTAACTCCTGAATCTAAAGGGAGATTTAACTCACTTAGCTGAACAAACGCACAGCAGAGCAGATTGAAGGATACGTTTCTTCTGTGTTTTAGGCAGAGTTTTACTGCTATTTCGTTATATGCGGGAATAGTGCTGGAAATGCCTGTTTTGAGATCTCTCCACAGAAAGCGTTTCCAGACTTCCCCTTCAACACACGAGTTTAACTCTGTAAGTTGAATGCACACATTGAAGACCGTTCTGTTAGGTAGCTCCGTTTTGGTTTTAGAAGCAGACAGTTCTCCTTACAGCATATACTCCCATTCACTGAGAAATGTCCAAACGCAGCTCTTACCAGAAACGTGTTTCTAACTCCTGAATCTAAAGGGAGATTTAACTCACTTAGCTGAACAAACGCACAGCAGAGCAGATTGAAGGATACGTTTCTTCTGTGTTTTAGGCAGAGTTTTACTGCTATTTCGTTATATGCGGGAATAGTGCTGGAAATGCCTGTTTTGAGATCTCTCCACAGAAAGCGTTTCCAGACTTCCCCTTCAACACACGAGTTTAACTCTGTAAGTTGAATGCACACATTGAAGACCGTTCTGTTAGGTAGCTCCGTTTTGGTTTTAGAAGCAGACAGTTCTCCTTACAGCATATACTCCCATTCACTGAGAAATGTCCAAACGCAGCTCTTACCAGAAACGTGTTTCTAACTCCTGAATCTAAAGGGAGATTTAACTCACTTAGCTGAACAAACGCACAGCAGAGCAGATTGAAGGATACGTTTCTTCTGTGTTTTAGGCAGAGTTTTACTGCTATTTCGTTATATGCGGGAATAGTGCTGGAAATGCCTGGAAATGCCTGTTTTGAGATCTCTCCACAGAAAGCGTTTCCAGACTTCCCCTTCAACACACGAGTTTAACTCTGTAAGTTGAATGCACACATTGAAGACCGTTCTGTTAGGTAGCTCCGTTTTGGTTTTAGAAGCAGACAGTTCTCCTTACAGCATATACTCCCATTCACTGAGAAATGTCCAAACGCAGCTCTTACCAGAAACGTGTTTCTAACTCCTGAATCTAAAGGGAGATTTAACTCACTTAGCTGAACAAACGCACAGCAGAGCAGATTGAAGGATACGTTTCTTCTGTGTTTTAGGCAGAGTTTTACTGCTATTTCGTTATATGCGGGAATAGTGCTGGAAATGCCTGTTTTGAGATCTCTCCACAGAAAGCGTTTCCAGACTTCCCCTTCAACACACGAGTTTAACTCTGTAAGTTGAATGCACACATTGAAGACCGTTCTGTTAGGTAGCTCCGTTTTGGTTTTAGAAGCAGACAGTTCTCCTTACAGCATATACTCCCATTCACTGAGAAATGTCCAAACGCAGCTCTTACCAGAAACGTGTTTCTAACTCCTGAATCTAAAGGGAGATTTAACTCACTTAGCTGAACAAACGCACAGCAGAGCAGATTGAAGGATACGTTTCTTCTGTGTTTTAGGCAGAGTTTTACTGCTATTTCGTTATATGCGGGAATAGTGCTGGAAATGCCTGTTTTGAGATCTCTCCACAGAAAGCGTTTCCAGACTTCCCCTTCAACACACGAGTTTAACTCTGTAAGTTGAATGCACACATTGAAGACCGTTCTGTTAGGTAGCTCCGTTTTGGTTTTAGAAGCAGACAGTTCTCCTTACAGCATATACTCCCATTCACTGAGAAATGTCCAAACGCAGCTCTTACCAGAAACGTGTTTCTAACTCCTGAATCTAAAGGGAGATTTAACTCACTTAGCTGAACAAACGCACAGCAGAGCAGATTGAAGGATACGTTTCTTCTGTGTTTTAGGCAGAGTTTTACTGCTATTTCGTTATATGCGGGAATAGTGCTGGAAATGCCTGGAAATGCCTGTTTTGAGATCTCTCCACAGAAAGCGTTTCCAGACTTCCCCTTCAACACACGAGTTTAACTCTGTAAGTTGAATGCACACATTGAAGACCGTTCTGTTAGGTAGCTCCGTTTTGGTTTTAGAAGCAGACAGTTCTCCTTACAGCATATACTCCCATTCACTGAGAAATGTCCAAACGCAGCTCTTACCAGAAACGTGTTTCTAACTCATGAATCTAAAGGGAGATTTAACTCACTTAGCTGAACAAACGCACAGCAGAGCAGATTGAAGGATACGTTTCTTCTGTGTTTTAGGCAGAGTTTTACTGCTATTTCGTTATATGCGGGAATAGTGCTGGAAATGCCTGGAAATGCCTGTTTTGAGATCTCTCCACAGAAAGCGTTTCCAGACTTCCCCTTCAACACACGAGTTTAACTCTGTAAGTTGAATGCACACATTGAAGACCGTTCTGTTAGGTAGCTCCGTTTTGGTTTTAGAAGCAGACAGTTCTCCTTACAGCATATACTCCCATTCACTGAGAAATGTCCAAACGCAGCTCTTACCAGAAACGTGTTTCTAACTCCTGAATCTAAAGGGAGATTTAACTCACTTAGCTGAACAAACGCACAGCAGAGCAGATTGAAGGATACGTTTCTTCTGTGTTTTAGGCAGAGTTTTACTGCTATTTCGTTATATGCGGGAATAGTGCTGGAAATGCCTGGAAATGCCTGTTTTGAGATCTCTCCACAGAAAGCGTTTCCAGACTTCCCCTTCAACACACGAGTTTAACTCTGTAAGTTGAATGCACACATTGAAGACCGTTCTGTTAGGTAGCTCCGTTTTGGTTTTAGAAGCAGACAGTTCTCCTTACAGCATATACTCCCATTCACTGAGAAATGTCCAAACGCAGCTCTTACCAGAAACGTGTTTCTAACTCCTGAATCTAAAGGGAGATTTAACTCACTTAGCTGAACAAACGCACAGCAGAGCAGATTGAAGGATACGTTTCTTCTGTGTTTTAGGCAGAGTTTTACTGCTATTTCGTTATATGCGGGAATAGTGCTGGAAATGCCTGGAAATGCCTGTTTTGAGATCTCTCCACAGAAAGCGTTTCCAGACTTCCCCTTCAACACACGAGTTTAACTCTGTAAGTTGAATGCACACATTGAAGACCGTTCTGTTAGGTAGCTCCGTTTTGGTTTTAGAAGCAGACAGTTCTCCTTACAGCATATACTCCCATTCACTGAGAAATGTCCAAACGCAGCTCTTACCAGAAACGTGTTTCTAACTCCTGAATCTAAAGGGAGATTTAACTCACTTAGCTGAACAAACGCACAGCAGAGCAGATTGAAGGATACGTTTCTTCTGTGTTTTAGGCAGAGTTTTACTGCTATTTCGTTATATGCGGGAATAGTGCTGGAAATGCCTGTTTTGAGATCTCTCCACAGAAAGCGTTTCCAGACTTCCCCTTCAACACACGAGTTTAACTCTGTAAGTTGAATGCACACATTGAAGACCGTTCTGTTAGGTAGCTCCGTTTTGGTTTTAGAAGCAGACAGTTCTCCTTACAGCATATACTCCCATTCACTGAGAAATGTCCAAACGCAGCTCTTACCAGAAACGTGTTTCTAACTCCTGAATCTAAAGGGAGATTTAACTCACTTAGCTGAACAAACGCACAGCAGAGCAGATTGAAGGATACGTTTCTTCTGTGTTTTAGGCAGAGTTTTACTGCTATTTCGTTATATGCGGGAATAGTGCTGGAAATGCCTGTTTTGAGATCTCTCCACAGAAAGCGTTTCCAGACTTCCCCTTCAACACACGAGTTTAACTCTGTAAGTTGAATGCACACATTGAAGACCGTTCTGTTAGGTAGCTCCGTTTTGGTTTTAGAAGCAGACAGTTCTCCTTACAGCATATACTCCCATTCACTGAGAACTGTCCAAACGCAGCTCTTACCAGAAACGTGTTTCTAACTCCTGAATCTAAAGGGAGATGTAACTCACTTAGCTGAACAAACGCACAGCAGAGCAGATTGAAGGATACGTTTCTTCTGTGTTTTAGGCAGAGTTTTACTGCTATTTCGTTATATGCGGGAATAGTGCTGGAAATGCCTGTTTTGAGATCTCTCCACAGAAAGCGTTTCCAGACTTCCCCTTCAACACACGAGTTTAACTCTGTAAGTTGAATGCACACATTGAAGACCGTTCTGTTAGGTAGCTCCGTTTTGGTTTTAGAAGCAGACAGTTCTCCTTACAGCATATACTCCCATTCACTGAGAAATGTCCAAACGCAGCTCTTACCAGAAACGTGTTTCTAACTCCTGAATCTAAAGGGAGATTTAACTCACTTAGCTGAACAAACGCACAGCAGAGCAGATTGAAGGATACGTTTCTTCTGTGTTTTAGGCAGAGTTTTACTGCTATTACGTTATATGCGGGAATAGTGCTGGAAATGCCTGGAAATGCCTGTTTTGAGATCTCTCCACAGAAAGCGTTTCCAGACTTCCCCTTCAACACACGAGTTTAACTCTGTAAGTTGAATGCACACATTGAAGACCGTTCTGTTAGGTAGCTCCGTTTTGGTTTTAGAAGCAGACAGTTCTCCTTACAGCATATACTCCCATTCACTGAGAAATGTCCAAACGCAGCTCTTACCAGAAACGTGTTTCTAACTCCTGAATCTAAAGGGAGATTTAACTCACTTAGCTGAACAAACGCACAGCAGAGCAGATTGAAGGATACGTTTCTTCTGTGTTTTAGGCAGAGTTTTACTGCTATTTCGTTATATGCGGGAATAGTGCTGGAAATGCCTGGAAATGCCTGTTTTGAGATCTCTCCACAGAAAGCGTTTCCAGACTTCCCCTTCAACACACGAGTTTAACTCTGTAAGTTGAATGCACACATTGAAGACCGTTCTGTTAGGTAGCTCCGTTTTGGTTTTAGAAGCAGACAGTTCTCCTTACAGCATATACTCCCATTCACTGAGAAATGTCCAAACGCAGCTCTTACCAGAAACGTGTTTCTAACTCCTGAATCTAAAGGGAGATTTAACTCACTTAGCTGAACAAACGCACAGCAGAGCAGATTGAAGGATACGTTTCTTCTGTGTTTTAGGCAGAGTTTTACTGCTATTTCGTTATATGCGGGAATAGTGCTGGAAATGCCTGGAAATGCCTGTTTTGAGATCTCTCCACAGAAAGTGTTTCCAGACTTCCCCTTCAACACACGAGTTTAACTCTGTAAGTTGAATGCACACATTGAAGACCGTTCTGTTAGGTAGCTCCGTTTTGGTTTTAGAAGCAGACAGTTCTCCTTACAGCATATACTCCCATTCACTGAGAAATGTCCAAACGCAGCTCTTACCAGAAACGTGTTTCTAACTCCTGAATCTAAAGGGAGATTTAACTCACTTAGCTGAACAAACGCACAGCAGAGCAGATTGAAGGATACGTTTCTTCTGTGTTTTAGGCAGAGTTTTACTGCTATTTCGTTATATGCGGGAATAGTGCTGGAAATGCCTGTTTTGAGATCTCTCCACAGAAAGCGTTTCCAGACTTCCCCTTCAACACACGAGTTTAACTCTGTAAGTTGAATGCACACATTGAAGACCGTTCTGTTAGGTAGCTCCGTTTTGGTTTTAGAAGCAGACAGTTCTCCTTACAGCATATACTCCCATTCACTGAGAAATGTCCAAACGCAGCTCTTACCAGAAACGTGTTTCTAACTCCTGAATCTAAAGGGAGATTTAACTCACTTAGCTGAACAAACGCACAGCAGAGCAGATTGAAGGATACGTTTCTTCTGTGTTTTAGGCAGAGTTTTACTGCTATTTCGTTATATGCGGGAATAGTGCTGGAAATGCCTGTTTTGAGATCTCTCCACAGAAAGCGTTTCCAGACTTCCCCTTCAACACACGAGTTTAACTCTGTAAGTTGAATGCACACATTGAAGACCGTTCTGTTAGGTAGCTCCGTTTTGGTTTTAGAAGCAGACAGTTCTCCTTACAGCATATACTCCCATTCACTGAGAAATGTCCAAACGCAGCTCTTACCAGAAATGTGTTTCTAACTCCTGAATCTAAATGGAGATTTAACTCACTTAGCTGAACAAACGCACAGCAGAGCAGATTGAAGGATACGTTTCTTCTGTGTTTTAGGCAGAGTTTTACTGCTATTTCGTTATATGCGGGAATAGTGCTGGAAATGCCTGGAAATGCCTGTTTTGAGATCTCTCCACAGAAAGCGTTTCCAGACTTCCCCTTCAACACACGAGTTTAACTCTGTAAGTTGAATGCACACATTGAAGACCGTTCTGTTAGGTAGCTCCGTTTTGGTTTTAGAAGCAGACAGTTCTCCTTACAGCATATACTCCCATTCACTGAGAAATGTCCAAACGCAGCTCTTACCAGAAACGTGTTTCTAACTCCTGAATCTAAAGGGAGATTTAACTCACTTAGCTGAACAAACGCACAGCAGAGCAGATTGAAGGATACGTTTCTTCTGTGTTTTAGGCAGAGTTTTACTGCTATTTCGTTATATGCGGGAATAGTGCTGGAAATGCCTGTTTTGAGATCTCTCCACAGAAAGCGTTTCCAGACTTCCCCTTCAACACACGAGTTTAACTCTGTAAGTTGAATGCACACATTGAAGACCGTTCTGTTAGGTAGCTCCGTTTTGGTTTTAGAAGCAGACAGTTCTCCTTACAGCATATACTCCCATTCACTGAGAAATGTCCAAACGCAGCTCTTACCAGAAATGTGTTTCTAACTCCTGAATCTAAAGGGAGATTTAACTCACTTAGCTGAACAAACGCACAGCAGAGCAGATTGAAGGATACGTTTCTTCTGTGTTTTAGGCAGAGTTTTACTGCTATTTCGTTATATGCGGGAATAGTGCTGGAAATGCCTGGAAATGCCTGTTTTGAGATCTCTCCACAGAAAGCGTTTCCAGACTTCCCCTTCAACACACGAGTTTAACTCTGTAAGTTGAATGCACACATTGAAGACCGTTCTGTTAGGTAGCTCCGTTTTGGTTTTAGAAGCAGACAGTTCTCCTTACAGCATATACTCCCATTCACTGAGAAATGTCCAAACGCAGCTCTTACCAGAAACGTGTTTCTAACTCCTGAATCTAAAGGGAGATTTAACTCACTTAGCTGAACAAACGCACAGCAGAGCAGATTGAAGGATACGTTTCTTCTGTGTTTTAGGCAGAGTTTTACTGCTATTTCGTTATATGCGGGAATAGTGCTGGAAATACCTGGAAATGCCTGTTTTGAGATCTCTCCACAGAAAGCGTTTCCAGACTTCCCCTTCAACACACGAGTTTAACTCTGTAAGTTGAATGCACACATTGAAGACCGTTCTGTTAGGTAGCTCCGTTTTGGTTTTAGAAGCAGACAGTTCTCCTTACAGCATATACTCCCATTCACTGAGAAATGTCCAAACGCAGCTCTTACCAGAAACGTGTTTCTAACTCCTGAATCTAAAGGGAGATTTAACTCACTTAGCTGAACAAACGCACAGCAGAGCAGATTGAAGGATACGTTTCTTCTGTGTTTTAGGCAGAGTTTTACTGCTATTTCGTTATATGCGGGAATAGTGCTGGAAATGCCTGGAAATGCCTGTTTTGAGATCTCTCCACAGAAAGCGTTTCCAGACTTCCCCTTCAACACACGAGTTTAACTCTGTAAGTTGAATGCACACATTGAAGACCGTTCTGTTAGGTAGCTCCGTTTTGGTTTTAGAAGCAGACAGTTCTCCTTACAGCATATACTCCCATTCACTGAGAAATGTCCAAACGCAGCTCTTACCAGAAACGTGTTTCTAACTCCTGAATCTAAAGGGAGATTTAACTCACTTAGCTGAACAAACGCACAGCAGAGGAGATTGAAGGATACGTTTCTTCTGTGTTTTAGGCAGAGTTTTACTGCTATTTCGTTATATGTGGGAATAGTGCTGGAAATGCCTGGAAATGCCTGTTTTGAGATCTCTCCACAGAAAGCGTTTCCAGACTTCCCCTTCAACACACGAGTTTAACTCTGTAAGTTGAATGCACACATTGAAGACCGTTCTGTTAGGTAGCTCCGATTTGGTTTTAGAAGCAGACAGTTCTCCTTACAGCATATACTCCCATTCACTGAGAAATGTCCAAACGCAGCTCTTACCAGAAACGTGTTTCTAACTCCTGAATCTAAAGGGAGATTTAACTCACTTAGCTGAACAAACGCACAGCAGAGCAGATTGAAGGATACGTTTCTTCTGTGTTTTAGGCAGAGTTTTACTGCTATTTCGTTATATGCGGGAATAGTGCTGGAAATGCCTGGAAATGCCTGTTTTGAGATCTCTCCACAGAAAGCGTTTCCAGACTTCCCCTTCAACACACGAGTTTAACTCTGTAAGTTGAATGCACACATTGAAGACCGTTCTGTTAGGTAGCTCCGTTTTGGTTTTAGAAGCAGACAGTTCTCCTTACAGCATATACTCCCATTCACTGAGAAATGTCCAAACGCAGCTCTTACCAGAAACGTGTTTCTAACTCCTGAATCTAAAGGGAGATTTAACTCACTTAGCTGAACAGACGCACAGCAGAGCAGATTGAAGGATACGTTTCTTCTGTGTTTTAGGCAGAGTTTTACTGCTATTTCGTTATATGCGGGAATAGTGCTGGAAATGCCTGGAAATGCCTGTTTTGAGATCTCTCCACAGAAAGCGTTTCCAGACTTCCCCTTCAACACACGAGTTTAACTCTGTAAGTTGAATGCACACATTGAAGACCGTTCTGTTAGGTAGCTCCGTTTTGGTTTTAGAAGCAGACAGTTCTCCTTACAGCATATACTCCCATTCACTGAGAAATGTCCAAACGCAGCTCTTACCAGAAACGTGTTTCTAACTCCTGAATCTAAAGGGAGATTTAACTCACTTAGCTGAACAAACGCACAGCAGAGCAGATTGAAGGATACGTTTCTTCTGTGTTTTAGGCAGAGTTTTACTGCTATTTCGTTATATGCGGGAATAGTGCTGGATATGCCTGTTTTGAGATCTCTCCACAGAAAGCGTTTCCAGACTTCCCCTTCAACACACGAGTTTAACTCTGTAAGTTGAATGCACACATTGAAGACCGTTCTGTTAGGTAGCTCCGTTTTGGTTTAGAAGCAGACAGTTCTCCTTACAGCATATACTCCCATTCACTGAGAAATGTCCAAACGCAGCTCTTACCAGAAACGTGTTTCTAACTCCTGAATCTAAAGGGAGATTTAACTCACTTAGCTGAACAAACGCACAGCAGAGCAGATTGCAGGATACGTTTCTTCTGTGTTTTAGGCAGAGTTTTACTGCTATTTCGTTATATGCGGGAATAGTGCTGGAAATGCCTGGAAATGCCTGTTTTGAGATCTCTCCACAGAAAGCGTTTCCAGACTTCCCCTTCAACACACGAGTTTAACTCTGTAAGTTGAATGCACACATTGAAGACCGTTCTGTTAGGTAGCTCCGTTTTGGTTTTAGAAGCAGACAGTTCTCCTTACAGCATATACTCCCATTCACTGAGAAATGTCCAAACGCAGCTCTTACCAGAAACGTGTTTCTAACTCCTGAATCTAAAGGGAGATTTAACTCACTTAGCTGAACAAACGCACAGCAGAGCAGATTGAAGGATACGTTTCTTCTGTGTTTTAGGCAGAGTTTTACTGCTATTTCGTTATATGCGGGAATAGTGCTGGATATGCCTGTTTTGAGATCTCTCCACAGAAAGCGTTTCCAGACTTCCCCTTCAACACAGGAGTTTAACTCTTTAAGTTGAATGCACACATTGAAGACCGTTCTGTTACGTAGCTCCGTTTTGGTTTAGAAGCAGACAGTTCTCCTTACAGCATATACTCCCATTCACTGAGAAATGTCCAAACGCAGCTCTTACCAGAAACGTGTTTCTAACTCCTGAATCTAAAGGGAGATTTAACTCACTTAGCTGAACAAACGCACAGCAGAGCAGATTGAAGGATACGTTTCTTCTGTGTTTTACGCAGAGTTTTACTGCTATTTCGTTATATGCGGGAATAGTGCTGGAAATGCCTGGAAATGCCTGTTTTGAGATCTCTCCACAGAAAGCGTTTCCAGACTTCCCCTTCAACACACGAGTTTAACTCTGTAAGTTGAATGCACACATTGAAGACCGTTCTGTTAGGTAGCTCCGTTTTGGTTTTAGAAGCAGACAGTTCTCCTTACAGCATATACTCCCATTCACTGAGAAATGTCCAAACGCAGCTCTTACCAGAAACGTGTTTCTAACTCCTGAATCTAAAGGGAGATTTAACTCACTTAGCTGAACAAACGCACAGCAGAGCAGATTGAAGGATACGTTTCTTCTGTGTTATAGGCAGAGTTTTACTGCTATTTCGTTATATGCGGGAATAGTGCTGGATATGCGTGTTTTGAGATCTCTCCACAGAAAGCGTTTCCAGACTTCCCCTTCAACACACGAGTTTAACTCTGTAAGTTGAATGCACACATTGAAGACCGTTCTGTTAGGTAGCTCCGTTTTGGTTTAGAAGCAGACAGTTCTCCTTACAGCATATACTCCCATTCACTGAGAAATGTCCAAACGCAGCTCTTACCAGAAACGTGTTTCTAACTCCTGAATCTAAAGGGAGATTTAACTCACTTAGCTGAACAAACGCACAGCAGAGCAGATTGAAGGATACGTTTCTTCTGTGTTTTAGGCAGAGTTTTACTGCTATTTCGTTATATGCGGGAATAGTGCTGGAAATGCCTGGAAATGCCTGTTTTGAGATCTCTCCACAGAAAGCGTTTCCAGACTTCCCCTTCAACACACGAGTTTAACTCTGTAAGTTGAATGCACACATTGAAGACCGTTCTGTTAGGTAGCTCCGTTTTGGTTTTAGAAGCAGACAGTTCTCCTTACAGCATATACTCCCATTCACTGAGAAATGTCCAAACGCAGCTCTTACCAGAAACGTGTTTCTAACTCCTGAATCTAAAGGGAGATTTAACTCACTTAGCTGAACAAACGCACAGCAGAACAGATTGAAGGATACGTTTCTTCTGTGTTTTAGGCAGAGTTTTACTGCTATTTCGTTATATGCGGGAATAGTGCTGGAAATGCCTGGAAATGCCTGTTTTGAGATCTCTCCACAGAAAGCGTTTCCAGACTTCCCCTTCAACACACGAGTTTAACTCTGTAAGTTGAATGCACACATTGAAGACCGTTCTGTTAGGTAGCTCCGTTTTGGTTTTAGAAGCAGACAGTTCTCCTTACAGCATATACTCCCATTCACTGAGAAATGTCCAAACGCAGCTCTTACCAGAAACGTGTTTCTAACTCCTGAATCTAAAGGGAGATTTAACTCACTTAGCTGAACAAACGCACAGCAGAGCAGATTGAAGGATACGTTTCTTCTGTGTTTTAGGCAGAGTTTTACTGCTATTTCGTTATATGCGGGAATAGTGCTGGAAATGCGTGGAGTTTTGAGATCTCTCCACAGAAAGCGTTTCCAGACTTCCCCTTCAACACACGAGTTTAACTCTGTAAGTTGAATGCACACATTGAAGACCGTTCTGTTAGGTAGCTCCGTTTTGGTTTTAGAAGCAGACAGTTCTCCTTACAGCATATACTCCCATTCACTGAGAAATGTCCAAACGCAGCTCTTACCAGAAACGTGTTTCTAACTCCTGAATCTAAAGGGAGATTTAACTCACTTAGCTGAACAAACGCACAGCAGAGCAGATTGAAGGATACGTTTCTTCTGTGTTTTAGGCAGAGTTTTACTGCTATTTCGTTATATGCGGGAATAGTGCTGGAAATGCCTGTTTTGAGATCTCTCCACAGAAAGCGTTTCCAGACTTCCCCTTCAACACACGAGTTTAACTCTGTACGTTGAATGCACACATTGAAGACCGTTCTGTTAGGTAGCTCCGTTTTGGTTTTAGAAGCAGACAGTTCTCCTTACAGCATATACTCCCATTCACTGAGAAATGTCCAAACGCAGCTCTTACCAGAAACGTGTTTCTAACTCCTGAATCTAAAGGGAGATTTAACTCACTTAGCTGAACAAACGCACAGCAGAGCAGATTGAAGGATACGTTTCTTCTGTGTTTTAGGCAGAGTTTTACTGCTATTTCGTTATATGCGGGAATAGTGCTGGAAATGCCTGGAAATGCCTGTTTTGAGATCTCTCCACAGAAAGCGTTTCCAGACTTCCCCTTCAACACACGAGTTTAACTCTGTAAGTTGAATGCACACATTGAAGACCGTTCTGTTAGGTAGCTCCGTTTTGGTTTTAGAAGCAGACAGTTCTCCTTACAGCATATACTCCCATTCACTGAGAAATGTCCAAACGCAGCTCTTACCAGAAACGTGTTTCTAATTCCTGAATCTAAAGGGAGATTTAACTCACTTAGCTGAACAAACGCACAGCAGAGCAGATTGAAGGATACGTTTCTTCTGTGTTTTAGGCAGAGTTTTACTGCTATTTCGTTATATGCGGGAATAGTGCTGGAAATGCCTGGAAATGCCTGTTTTGAGATCTCTCCACAGAAAGCGTTTCCAGACTTCCCCTTCAACACACGAGTTTAACTCTGTAAGTTGAATGCACACATTGAAGACCGTTCTGTTAGGTAGCTCCGTTTTGGTTTTAGAAGCAGACAGTTCTCCTTACAGCATATACTCCCATTCACTGAGAAATGTCCAAACGCAGCTCTTACCAGAAACGTGTTTCTAACTCCTGAATCTAAAGGGAGATTTAACTCACTTAGCTGAACAAACGCACAGCAGAGCAGATTGAAGGATACGTTTCTTCTGTGTTTTAGGCAGAGTTTTACTGCTATTTCGTTATATGCGGGAATAGTGCTGGAAATGCCTGGAAATGCCTGTTTTGAGATCTCTCCACAGAAAGCGTTTCCAGACTTCCCCTTCAACACACGAGTTTAACTCTGTAAGTTGAATGCACACATTGAAGACCGTTCTGTTAGGTAGCTCCGTTTTGGTTTTAGAAGCAGACAGTTCTCCTTACAGCATATACTCCCATTCACTGAGAAATGTCCAAACGCAGCTCTTACCAGAAACGTGTTTCTAACTCCTGAATCTAAAGGGAGATTTAACTCACTTAGCTGAACAAACGCACAGCAGAGCAGATTGAAGGATACGTTTCTTCTGTGTTTTAGGCAGAGTTTTACTGCTATTTCGTTATATGCGGGAATAGTGCTGGAAATGCCTGGAAATGCCTGTTTTGAGATCTCTCCACAGAAAGCGTTTCCAGACTTCCCCTTCAACACACGAGTTTAACTCTGTAAGTTGAATGCACACATTGAAGACCGTTCTGTTAGGTAGCTCCGTTTTGGTTTTAGAAGCAGACAGTTCTCCTTACAGCATATACTCCCATTCACTGAGAAATGTCCAAACGCAGCTCTTACCAGAAACGTGTTTCTAACTCCTGAATCTAAAGGGAGATTTAACTCACTTAGCTGAACAAACGCACAGCAGAGCAGATTGAAGGATACGTTTCTTCTGTGTTTTAGGCAGAGTTTTACTGCTATTTCGTTATATGCGGGAATAGTGCTGGAAATGCCTGGAAATGCCTGTTTTGAGATCTCTCCACAGAAAGCGTTTCCAGACTTCCCCTTCAACACACGAGTTTAACTCTGTAAGTTGAATGCACACATTGAAGACCGTTCTGTTAGGTAGCTCCGTTTTGGTTTTAGAAGCAGACAGTTCTCCTTACAGCATATACTCCCATTCACTGAGAAATGTCCAAACGCAGCTCTTACCAGAAACGTGTTTCTAACTCCTGAATCTAAAGGGAGATTTAACTCACTTAGCTGAACAAACGCACAGCAGAGCAGATTGAAGGATACGTTTCTTCTGTGTTTTAGGCAGAGTTTTACTGCTATTTCGTTATATGCGGGAATAGTGCTGGAAATGCCTGGAAATGCCTGTTTTGAGATCTCTCCACAGAAAGCGTTTCCAGACTTCCCCTTCAACACACGAGTTTAACTCTGTAAGTTGAATGCACACATTGAAGACCGTTCTGTTAGGTAGCTCCGTTTTGGTTTTAGAAGCAGACAGTTCTCCTTACAGCATATACTCCCATTCACTGAGAAATGTCCAAACGCAGCTCTTACCAGAAACGTGTTTCTAACTCCTGAATCTAAAGGGAGATTTAACTCACTTAGCTGAACAAACGCACAGCAGAGCAGATTGAAGGATACGTTTCTTCTGTGTTTTAGGCAGAGTTTTACTGCTATTTCCTTATATGCGGGAATAGTGCTGGAAATGCCTGTTTTGAGATCTCTCCACAGAAAGCGTTTCCAGACTTCCCCTTCAACACACGAGTTTAACTCTGTAAGTTGAATGCACACATTGAAGACCGTTCTGTTAGGTAGCTCCGTTTTGGTTTTAGAAGCAGACAGTTCTCCTTACAGCATATACTCCCATTCACTGAGAAATGTCCAAACGCAGCTCTTACCAGAAACGTGTTTCTAACTCCTGAATCTAAAGGGAGATTTAACTCACTTAGCTGAACAGACGCACAGCAGAGCAGATTGAAGGATACGTTTCTTCTGTGTTTTAGGCAGAGTTTTACTGCTATTTCGTTATATGCGGGAATAGTGCTGGAAATGCCTGGAAATGCCTGTTTTGAGATCTCTCCACAGAAAGCGTTTCCAGACTTCCCCTTCAACACACGAGTTTAACTCTGTAAGTTGAATGCACACATTGAAGACCGTTCTGTTAGGTAGCTCCGTTTTGGTTTTAGAAGCAGACAGTTCTCCTTACAGCATATACTCCCATTCACTGAGAAATGTCCAAACGCAGCTCTTACCAGAAACGTGTTTCTAACTCCTGAATCTAAAGGGAGATTTAACTCACTTAGCTGAACAAACGCACAGCAGAGCAGATTGAAGGATACGTTTCTTTTGTGTTTTAGGCAGAGTTTTACTGCTATTTCGTTATATGCGGGAATAGTGCTGGAAATGCCTGTTTTGAGATCTCTCCACAGAAAGCGTTTCCAGACTTCCCCTTCAACACACGAGTTTAACTCTGTAAGTTGAATGCACACATTGAAGACCGTTCTGTTAGGTAGCTCCGTTTTGGTTTTAGAAGCAGACAGTTCTCCTTACAGCATATACTCCCATTCACTGAGAAATGTCCAAACGCAGCTCTTACCAGAAACGTGTTTCTAACTCCTGAATCTAAAGGGAGATTTAACTCACTTAGCTGAACAAACGCACAGCAGAGCAGATTGAAGGATACGTTTCTTCTGTGTTTTAGGCAGAGTTTTACTGCTATTTCGTTATATGCGGGAATAGTGCTGGAAATGCCTGGAAATGCCTGTTTTGAGATCTCTCCACAGAAAGCGTTTCCAGACTTCCCCTTCAACACACGAGTTTAACTCTGTAAGTTGAATGCACACATTGAAGACCGTTCTGTTAGGTAGCTCCGTTTTGGTTTTAGAAGCAGACAGTTCTCCTTACAGCATATACTCCCATTCACTGAGAAATGTCCAAACGCAGCTCTTACCAGAAACGTGTTTCTAACTCCTGAATCTAAAGGGAGATTTAACTCACTTAGCTGAACAAACGCACAGCAGAGCAGATTGAAGGATACGTTTCTTCTGTGTTTTAGGCAGAGTTTTACTGCTATTTCGTTATATGCGGGAATAGTGCTGGATATGCCTGTTTTGAGATCTCTCCACAGAAAGCGTTTCCAGACTTCCCCTTCAACACACGAGTTTAACTCTGTAAGTTGAATGCACACATTGAAGACCGTTCTGTTACGTAGCTCCGTTTTGGTTTAGAAGCAGACAGTTCTCCTTACAGCATATACTCCCATTCACTGAGAAATGTCCAAACGCAGCTCTTACCAGAAACGTGTTTCTAACTCCTGAATCTAAAGGGAGATTTAACTCACTTAGCTGAACAAACGCACAGCAGAGCAGATTGAAGGATACGTTTCTTCTGTGTTTTAGGCAGAGTTTTACTGCTATTTCGTTATATGCGGGAATAGTGCTGGAAATGCCTGGAAATGCCTGTTTTGAGATCTCTCCACAGAAAGCGTTTCCAGACTTCCCCTTCAACACACGAGTTTAACTCTGTAAGTTGAATGCACACATTGAAGACCGTTCTGTTAGGTAGCTCCGTTTTGGTTTTAGAAGCAGACAGTTCTCCTTACAGCATATACTCCCATTCACTGAGAAATGTCCAAACGCAGCTCTTACCAGAAACGTGTTTCTAACTCCTGAATCTAAAGGGAGATTTAACTCACTTAGCTGAACAAACGCACAGCAGAGCAGATTGAAGGATACGTTTCTTCTGTGTTTTAGGCAGAGTTTTACTGCTATTTCGTTATATGCGGGAATAGTGCTGGAAATGCCTGGAAATGCCTGTTTTGAGATCTCTCCACAGAAAGCGTTTCCAGACTTCCCCTTCAACACACGAGTTTAACTCTGTAAGTTGAATGCACACATTGAAGACCGTTCTGTTAGGTAGCTCCGTTTTGGTTTTAGAAGCAGACAGTTCTCCTTACAGCATATACTCCCATTCACTGAGAAATGTCCAAACGCAGCTCTTACCAGAAACGTGTTTCTAACTCCTGAATCTAAAGGGAGATTTAACTCACTTAGCTGAACAAACGCACAGCAGAGCAGATTGAAGGATACGTTTCTTCTGTGTTTTAGGCAGAGTTTTACTGCTATTTCGTTATATGCGGGAATAGTGCTGGAAATGCCTGGAAATGCCTGTTTTGAGATCTCTCCACAGAAAGCGTTTCCAGACTTCCCCTTCAACACACGAGTTTAACTCTGTAAGTTGAATGCACACATTGAAGACCGTTCTGTTAGGTAGCTCCGTTTTGGTTTTAGAAGCAGACAGTTCTCCTTACAGCATATACTCCCATTCACTGAGAAATGTCCAAACGCAGCTCTTACCAGAAACGTGTTTCTAACTCCTGAATCTAAAGGGAGATTTAACTCACTTAGCTGAACAAACGCACAGCAGAGCAGATTGAAGGATACGTTTCTTCTGTGTTTTAGGCAGAGTTTTACTGCTATTTCGTTATATGCGGGAATAGTGCTGGAAATGCCTGGAAATGCCTGTTTTGAGATCTCTCCACAGAAAGCGTTTCCAGACTTCCCCTTCAACACACGAGTTTAACTCTGTAAGTTGAATGCACACATTGAAGACCGTTCTGTTAGGTAGCTCCGTTTTGGTTTTAGAAGCAGACAGTTCTCCTTACAGCATATACTCCCATTCACTGAGAAATGTCCAAACGCAGCTCTTACCAGAAACGTGTTTCTAACTCCTGAATCTAAAGGGAGATTTAACTCACTTAGCTGAACAAACGCACAGCAGAGCAGATTGAAGGATACGTTTCTTCTGTGTTTTAGGCAGAGTTTTACTGCTATTTCGTTATATGCGGGAATAGTGCTGGAAATGCCTGGAAATGCCTGTTTTGAGATCTCTCCACAGAAAGCGTTTCCAGACTTCCCCTTCAACACACGAGTTTAACTCTGTAAGTTGAATGCACACATTGAAGACCGTTCTGTTAGGTAGCTCCGTTTTGGTTTTAGAAGCAGACAGTTCTCCTTACAGCATATACTCCCATTCACTGAGAAATGTCCAAACGCAGCTCTTACCAGAAACGTGTTTCTAACTCCTGAATCTAAAGGGAGATTTAACTCACTTAGCTGAACAAACGCACAGCAGAGCAGATTGAAGGATACGTTTCTTCTGTGTTTTAGGCAGAGTTTTACTGCTATTTCGTTATATGCGGGAATAGTGCTGGAAATGCCTGGAAATGCCTGTTTTGAGATCTCTCCACAGAAAGCGTTTCCAGACTTCCCCTTCAACACACGAGTTTAACTCTGTAAGTTGAATGCACACATTGAAGACCGTTCTGTTAGGTAGCTCCGTTTTGGTTTTAGAAGCAGACAGTTCTCCTTACAGCATATACTCCCATTCACTGAGAAATGTCCAAACGCAGCTCTTACCAGAAACGTGTTTCTAACTCCTGAATCTAAAGGGAGATTTAACTCACTTAGCTGAACAAACGCACAGCAGAGCAGATTGAAGGATACGTTTCTTCTGTGTTTTAGGCAGAGTTTTACTGCTATTTCGTTATATGCGGGAATAGTGCTGGAAATGCCTGGAAATGCCTGTTTTGAGATCTCTCCACAGAAAGCGTTTCCAGACTTCCCCTTCAACACACGAGTTTAACTCTGTAAGTTGAATGCACACATTGAAGACCGTTCTGTTAGGTAGCTCCGTTTTGGTTTTAGAAGCAGACAGTTCTCCTTACAGCATATACTCCCATTCACTGAGAAATGTCCAAACGCAGCTCTTACCAGAAACGTGTTTCTAACTCCTGAATCTAAAGGGAGATTTAACTCACTTAGCTGAACAAACGCACAGCAGAGCAGATTGAAGGATACGTTTCTTCTGTGTTTTAGGCAGAGTTTTACTGCTATTTCGTTATATGCGGGAATAGTGCTGGAAATGCCTGGAAATGCCTGTTTTGAGATCTCTCCACAGAAAGCGTTTCCAGACTTCCCCTTCAACACACGAGTTTAACTCTGTAAGTTGAATGCACACATTGAAGACCGTTCTGTTAGGTAGCTCCGTTTTGGTTTTAGAAGCAGACAGTTCTCCTTACAGCATATACTCCCATTCACTGAGAAATGTCCAAACGCAGCTCTTACCAGAAACGTGTTTCTAACTCCTGAATCTAAAGGGAGATTTAACTCACTTAGCTGAACAAACGCACAGCAGAGCAGATTGAAGGATACGTTTCTTCTGTGTTTTAGGCAGAGTTTTACTGCTATTTCGTTATATGCGGGAATAGTGCTGGAAATGCCTGGAAATGCCTGTTTTGAGATCTCTCCACAGAAAGCGTTTCCAGACTTCCCCTTCAACACACGAGTTTAACTCTGTAAGTTGAATGCACACATTGAAGACCGTTCTGTTAGGTAGCTCCGTTTTGGTTTTAGAAGCAGACAGTTCTCCTTACAGCATATACTCCCATTCACTGAGAAATGTCCAAACGCAGCTCTTACCAGAAACGTGTTTCTAACTCCTGAATCTAAAGGGAGATTTAACTCACTTAGCTGAACAAACGCACAGCAGAGCAGATTGAAGGATACGTTTCTTCTGTGTTTTAGGCAGAGTTTTACTGCTATTTCGTTATATGCGGGAATAGTGCTGGATATGCCTGTTTTGAGATCTCTCCACAGAAAGCGTTTCCAGACTTCCCCTTCAACACACGAGTTTAACTCTGTAAGTTGAATGCACACATTGAAGACCGTTCTGTTAGGTAGCTCCGTTTTGGTTTAGAAGCAGACAGATCTCCTTACAGCATATACTCCCATTCACTGAGAAATGTCCAAACGCAGCTCTTACCAGAAACGTGTTTCTAACTCCTGAATCTAAAGGGAGATTTAACTCACTTAGCTGAACAAACGCACAGCAGAGCAGATTGAAGGATACGTTTCTTCTGTGTTTTAGGCAGAGTTATACTGCTATTTCGTTATATGCGGGAATAGTGCTGGAAATGCCTGGAAATGCCTGTTTTGAGATCTCTCCACAGAAAGCGTTTCCAGACTTCCCCTTCAACACACGAGTTTAACTCTGTAAGTTGAATGCACACATTGAAGACCGTTCTGTTAGGTAGCTCCGTTTTGGTTTTAGAAGCAGACAGTTCTCCTTACAGCATATACTCCCATTCACTGAGAAATGTCCAAACGCAGCTCTTACCAGAAACGTGTTTCTAACTCCTGAATCTAAAGGGAGATTTAACTCACTTAGCTGAACAAACGCACAGCAGAGCAGATTGAAGGATACGTTTCTTCTGTGTTTTAGGCAGAGTTTTACTGCTATTTCGTTATATGCGGGAATAGTGCTGGATATGCCTGTTTTGAGATCTCTCCACAGAAAGCGTTTCCAGACTTCCCCTTCAACACACGAGTTGAACTCTGTAAGTTGAATGCACACATTGAAGACCGTTCTGTTAGGTAGCTCCGTTTTGGTTTAGAAGCAGACAGTTCTCCTTACAGCATATACTCCCATTCACTGAGAAATGTCCAAACGCAGCTCTTACCAGAAACGTGTATCTAACTCCTGAATCTAAAGGGAGATTTAACTCACTTAGCTGAACAAACGCACAGCAGAGCAGATTGAAGGATACGTTTCTTCTGTGTTTTAGGCAGAGTTTTACTGCTATTTCGTTATATGCGGGAATAGTGCTGGAAATGCCTGGAAATGCCTGTTTTGAGATCTCTCCACAGAAAGCGTTTCCAGACTTCCCCTTCAACACACGAGTTTAACTCTGTAAGTTGAATGCACACATTGAAGACCGTTCTGTTAGGTAGCTCCGTTTTGGTTTTAGAAGCAGACAGTTCTCCTTACAGCATATACTCCCATTCACTGAGAAATGTCCAAACGCAGCTCTTACCAGAAACGTGTTTCTAACTCCTGAATCTAAAGGGAGATTTAACTCACTTAGCTGAACAAACGCACAGCAGAGCAGATTGAAGGATACGTTTCTTCTGTGTTTTAGGCAGAGTTTTACTGCTATTTCGTTATATGCGGGAATAGTGCTGGAAATGCCTGGAAATGCCTGTTTTGAGATCTCTCCACAGAAAGCGTTTCCAGACTTCCCCTTCAACACACGAGTTTAACTCTGTAAGTTGAATGCACACATTGAAGACCGTTCTGTTAGGTAGCTCCGTTTTGGTTTTAGAAGCAGACAGTTCTCCTTACAGCATATACTCCCATTCACTGAGAAATGTCCAAACGCAGCTCTTACCAGAAACGTGTTTCTAACTCCTGAATCTAAAGGGAGATTTAACTCACTTAGCTGAACAAACGCACAGCAGAGCAGATTGAAGGATACGTTTCTTCTGTGTTTTAGGCAGAGTTTTACTGCTATTTCGTTATATGCGGGAATAGTGCTGGAAATGCCTGGAAATGCCTGTTTTGAGATCTCTCCACAGAAAGCGTTTCCAGACTTCCCCTTCAACACACGAGTTTAACTCTGTAAGTTGAATGCACACATTGAAGACCGTTCTGTTAGGTAGCTCCGTTTTGGTTTTAGAAGCAGACAGTTCTCCTTACAGCATATACTCCCATTCACTGAGAAATGTCCAAACGCAGCTCTTACCAGAAACGTGTTTCTAACTCCTGAATCTAAAGGGAGATTTAACTCACTTAGCTGAACAAACGCACAGCAGAGCAGATTGAAGGATACGTTTCTTCTGTGTTTTAGGCAGAGTTTTACTGCTATTTCGTTATATGCGGGAATAGTGCTGGAAATGCCTGGAAATGCCTGTTTTGAGATCTCTCCACAGAAAGCGTTTCCAGACTTCCCCTTCAACACACGAGTTTAACTCTGTAAGTTGAATGCACACATTGAAGACCGTTCTGTTAGGTAGCTCCGTTTTGGTTTTAGAAGCAGACAGTTCTCCTTACAGCATATACTCCCATTCACTGAGAAATGTCCAAACGCAGCTCTTACCAGAAACGTGTTTCTAACTCCTGAATCTAAAGGGAGATTTAACTCACTTAGCTGAACAAACGCACAGCAGAGCAGATTGAAGGATACGTTTCTTCTGTGTTTTAGGCAGAGTTTTACTGCTATTTCGTTATATGCGGGAATAGTGCTGGAAATGCCTGGAAATGCCTGTTTTGAGATCTCTCCACAGAAAGCGTTTCCAGACTTCCCCTTCAACACACGAGTTTAACTCTGTAAGTTGAATGCACACATTGAAGACCGTTCTGTTAGGTAGCTCCGTTTTGGTTTTAGAAGCAGACAGTTCTCCTTACAGCATATACTCCCATTCACTGAGAAATGTCCAAACGCAGCTCTTACCAGAAACGTGTTTCTAACTCCTGAATCTAAAGGGAGATTTAACTCACTTAGCTGAACAAACGCACAGCAGAGCAGATTGAAGGATACGTTTCTTCTGTGTTTTAGGCAGAGTTTTACTGCTATTTCGTTATATGCGGGAATAGTGCTGGAAATGCCTGGAAATGCCTGTTTTGAGATCTCTCCACAGAAAGCGTTTCCAGACTTCCCCTTCAACACACGAGTTTAACTCTGTAAGTTGAATGCACACATTGAAGACCGTTCTGTTAGGTAGCTCCGTTTTGGTTTTAGAAGCAGACAGTTCTCCTTACAGCATATACTCCCATTCACTGAGAAATGTCCAAACGCAGCTCTTACCAGAAACGTGTTTCTAACTCCTGAATCTAAAGGGAGATTTAACTCACTTAGCTGAACAAACGCACAGCAGAGCAGATTGAAGGATACGTTTCTTCTGTGTTTTAGGCAGAGTTTTACTGCTATTTCGTTATATGCGGGAATAGTGCTGGATATGCCTGTTTTGAGATCTCTCCACAGAAAGCGTTTCCAGACTTCCCCTTCAACACACGAGTTTAACTCTGTAAGTTGAATGCACACATTGAAGACCGTTCTGTTAGGTAGCTCCGTTTTGGTTTTAGAAGCAGACAGTTCTCCTTACAGCATATACTCCCATTCACTGAGAAATGTCCAAACGCAGCTCTTACCAGAAACGTGTTTCTAACTCCTGAATCTAAAGGGAGATTTAACTCACTTAGCTGAACAAACGCACAGCAGAGCAGATTGAAGGATACGTTTCTTCTGTGTTTTAGGCAGAGTTTTACTGCTATTTCGTTATATGCGGGAATAGTGCTGGAAATGCCTGTTTTGAGATCTCTCCACAGAAAGCGTTTCCAGACTTCCCCTTCAACACACGAGTTTAACTCTGTAAGTTGAATGCACACATTGAAGACCGTTCTGTTAGGTAGCTCCGTTTTGGTTTTAGAAGCAGACAGTTCTCCTTACAGCATATACTCCCATTCACTGAGAAATGTCCAAACGCAGCTCTTACCAGAAACGTGTTTCTAACTCCTGAATCTAAAGGGAGATTTAACTCACTTAGCTGAACAAACGCACAGCAGAGCAGATTGAAGGATACGTTTCTTCTGTGTTTTAGGCAGAGTTTTACTGCTATTTCGTTATATGCGGGAATAGTGCTGGAAATGCCTGTTTTGAGATCTCTCCACAGAAAGCGTTTCCAGACTTCCCCTTCAACACACGAGTTTAACTCTGTAAGTTGAATGCACACATTGAAGACCGTTCTGTTAGGTAGCTCCGTTTTGGTTTTAGAAGCAGACAGTTCTCCTTACAGCATATACTCCCATTCACTGAGAAATGTCCAAACGCAGCTCTTACCAGAAACGTGTTTCTAACTCCTGAATCTAAAGGGAGATTTAACTCACTTAGCTGAACAAACGCACAGCAGAGCAGATTGAAGGATACGTTTCTTCTGTGTTTTAGGCAGAGTTTTACTGCTATTTCGTTATATGCGGGAATAGTGCTGGAAATGCCTGGAAATGCCTGTTTTGAGATCTCTCCACAGAAAGCGTTTCCAGACTTCCCCTTCAACACACGAGTTTAACTCTGTAAGTTGAATGCACACATTGAAGACCGTTCTGTTAGGTAGCTCCGTTTTGGTTTTAGAAGCAGACAGTTCTCCTTACAGCATATACTCCCATTCACTGAGAAATGTCCAAACGCAGCTCTTACCAGAAACGTGTTTCTAACTCCTGAATCTAAAGGGAGATTTAACTCACTTAGCTGAACAAACGCACAGCAGAGCAGATTGAAGGATACGTTTCTTCTGTGTTTTAGGCAGAGTTTTACTGCTATTTCGTTATATGCGGGAATAGTGCTGGAAATGCCTGGAAATGCCTGTTTTGAGATCTCTCCACAGAAAGCGTTTCCAGACTTCCCCTTCAACACACGAGTTTAACTCTGTAAGTTGAATGCACACATTGAAGACCGTTCTGTTAGGTAGCTCCGTTTTGGTTTTAGAAGCAGACAGTTCTCCTTACAGCATATACTCCCATTCACTGAGAAATGTCCAAACGCAGCTCTTACCAGAAACGTGTTTCTAACTCCTGAATCTAAAGGGAGATTTAACTCACTTAGCTGAACAAACGCACAGCAGAGCAGATTGAAGGATACGTTTCTTCTGTGTTTTAGGCAGAGTTTTACTGCTATTTCGTTATATGCGGGAATAGTGCTGGAAATGCCTGGAAATGCCTGTTTTGAGATCTCTCCACAGAAAGCGTTTCCAGACTTCCCCTTCAACACACGAGTTTAACTCTGTAAGTTGAATGCACACATTGAAGACCGTTCTGTTAGGTAGCTCCGTTTTGGTTTTAGAAGCAGACAGTTCTCCTTACAGCATATACTCCCATTCACTGAGAAATGTCCAAACGCAGCTCTTACCAGAAACGTGTTTCTAACTCCTGAATCTAAAGGGAGATTTAACTCACTTAGCTGAACAAACGCACAGCAGAGCAGATTGAAGGATACGTTTCTTCTGTGTTTTAGGCAGAGTTTTACTGCTATTTCGTTATATGCGGGAATAGTGCTGGAAATGCCTGGAAATGCCTGTTTTGAGATCTCTCCACAGAAAGCGTTTCCAGACTTCCCCTTCAACACACGAGTTTAACTCTGTAAGTTGAATGCACACATTGAAGACCGTTCTGTTAGGTAGCTCCGTTTTGGTTTTAGAAGCAGACAGTTCTCCTTACAGCATATACTCCCATTCACTGAGAAATGTCCAAACGCAGCTCTTACCAGAAACGTGTTTCTAACTCCTGAATCTAAAGGGAGATTTAACTCACTTAGCTGAACAAACGCACAGCAGAGCAGATTGAAGGATACGTTTCTTCTGTGTTTTAGGCAGAGTTTTACTGCTATTTCGTTATATGCGGGAATAGTGCTGGAAATGCCTGGAAATGCCTGTTTTGAGATCTCTCCACAGAAAGCGTTTCCAGACTTCCCCTTCAACACACGAGTTTAACTCTGTAAGTTGAATGCACACATTGAAGACCGTTCTGTTAGGTAGCTCCGTTTTGGTTTTAGAAGCAGACAGTTCTCCTTACAGCATATACTCCCATTCACTGAGAAATGTCCAAACGCAGCTCTTACCAGAAACGTGTTTCTAACTCCTGAATCTAAAGGGAGATTTAACTCACTTAGCTGAACAAACGCACAGCAGAGCAGATTGAAGGATACGTTTCTTCTGTGTTTTAGGCAGAGTTTTACTGCTATTTCGTTATATGCGGGAATAGTGCTGGAAATGCCTGGAAATGCCTGTTTTGAGATCTCTCCACAGAAAGCGTTTCCAGACTTCCCCTTCAACACACGAGTTTAACTCTGTAAGTTGAATGCACACATTGAAGACCGTTCTGTTAGGTAGCTCCGTTTTGGTTTTAGAAGCAGACAGTTCTCCTTACAGCATATACTCCCATTCACTGAGAAATGTCCAAACGCAGCTCTTACCAGAAACGTGTTTCTAACTCCTGAATCTAAAGGGAGATTTAACTCACTTAGCTGAACAAACGCACAGCAGAGCAGATTGAAGGATACGTTTCTTCTGTGTTTTAGGCAGAGTTTTACTGCTATTTCGTTATATGCGGGAATAGTGCTGGAAATGCCTGGAAATGCCTGTTTTGAGATCTCTCCACAGAAAGCGTTTCCAGACTTCCCCTTCAACACACGAGTTTAACTCTGTAAGTTGAATGCACACATTGAAGACCGTTCTGTTAGGTAGCTCCGTTTTGGTTTTAGAAGCAGACAGTTCTCCTTACAGCATATACTCCCATTCACTGAGAAATGTCCAAACGCAGCTCTTACCAGAAACGTGTTTCTAACTCCTGAATCTAAAGGGAGATTTAACTCACTTAGCTGAACAAACGCACAGCAGAGCAGATTGAAGGATACGTTTCTTCTGTGTTTTAGGCAGAGTTTTACTGCTATTTCGTTATATGCGGGAATAGTGCTGGATATGCCTGTTTTGAGATCTCTCCACAGAAAGCGTTTCCAGACTTCCCCTTCAACACACGAGTTTAACTCTGTAAGTTGAATGCACACATTGAAGACCGTTCTGTTAGGTAGCTCCGTTTTGGTTTAGAAGCAGACAGTTCTCCTTACAGCATATACTCCCATTCACTGAGAAATGTCCAAACGCAGCTCTTACCAGAAACGTGTTTCTAACTCCTGAATCTAAAGGGAGATTTAACTCACTTAGCTGAACAAACGCACAGCAGAGCAGATTGAAGGTTACGTTTCTTCTGTGTTTTAGGCAGAGTTATACTGCTATTTCGTTATATGCGGGAATAGTGCTGGAAATGCCTGGAAATGCCTGTTTTGAGATCTCTCCACAGAAAGCGTTTCCAGACTTCCCCTTCAACACACGAGTTTAACTCTGTAAGTTGAATGCACACATTGAAGACCGTTCTGTTAGGTAGCTCCGTTTTGGTTTTAGAAGCAGACAGTTCTCCTTACAGCATATACTCCCATTCACTGAGAAATGTCCAAACGCAGCTCTTACCAGAAACGTGTTTCTAACTCCTGAATCTAAAGGGAGATTTAACTCACTTAGCTGAACAAACGCACAGCAGAGCAGATTGAAGGATACGTTTCTTCTGTGTTTTAGGCAGAGTTTTACTGCTATTTCGTTATATGCGGGAATAGTGCTGGATATGCCTGTTTTGAGATCTCTCCACAGAAAGCGTTTCCAGACTTCCCCTTCAACACACGAGTTGAACTCTGTAAGTTGAATGCACACATTGAAGACCGTTCTGTTAGGTAGCTCCGTTTTGGTTTAGAAGCAGACAGTTCTCCTTACAGCATATACTCCCATTCACTGAGAAATGTCCAAACGCAGCTCTTACCAGAAACGTGTATCTAACTCCTGAATCTAAAGGGAGATTTAACTCACTTAGCTGAACAAACGCACAGCAGAGCAGATTGAAGGATACGTTTCTTCTGTGTTTTAGGCAGAGTTTTACTGCTATTTCGTTATATGCGGGAATAGTGCTGGAAATGCCTGGAAATGCCTGTTTTGAGATCTCTCCACAGAAAGCGTTTCCAGACTTCCCCTTCAACACACGAGTTTAACTCTGTAAGTTGAATGCACACATTGAAGACCGTTCTGTTAGGTAGCTCCGTTTTGGTTTTAGAAGCAGACAGTTCTCCTTACAGCATATACTCCCATTCACTGAGAAATGTCCAAACGCAGCTCTTACCAGAAACGTGTTTCTAACTCCTGAATCTAAAGGGAGATTTAACTCACTTAGCTGAACAAACGCACAGCAGAGCAGATTGAAGGATACGTTTCTTCTGTGTTTTAGGCAGAGTTTTACTGCTATTTCGTTATATGCGGGAATAGTGCTGGAAATGCCTGGAAATGCCTGTTTTGAGATCTCTCCACAGAAAGCGTTTCCAGACTTCCCCTTCAACACACGAGTTTAACTCTGTAAGTTGAATGCACACATTGAAGACCGTTCTGTTAGGTAGCTCCGTTTTGGTTTTAGAAGCAGACAGTTCTCCTTACAGCATATACTCCCATTCACTGAGAAATGTCCAAACGCAGCTCTTACCAGAAACGTGTTTCTAACTCCTGAATCTAAAGGGAGATTTAACTCACTTAGCTGAACAAACGCACAGCAGAGCAGATTGAAGGATACGTTTCTTCTGTGTTTTAGGCAGAGTTTTACTGCTATTTCGTTATATGCGGGAATAGTGCTGGAAATGCCTGGAGTTTTGAGATCTCTCCACAGAAAGCGTTTCCAGACTTCCCCTTCAACACACGAGTTTAACTCTGTAAGTTGAATGCACACATTGAAGACCGTTCTGTTAGGTAGCTCCGTTTTGGTTTTAGAAGCAGACAGTTCTCCTTACAGCATATACTCCCATTCACTGAGAAATGTCCAAACGCAGCTCTTACCAGAAACGTGTTTCTAACTCCTGAATCTAAAGGGAGATTTAACTCACTTAGCTGAACAAACGCACAGCAGAGCAGATTGAAGGATACGTTTCTTCTGTGTTTTAGGCAGAGTTTTACTGCTATTTCGTTATATGCGGGAATAGTGCTGGAAATGCCTGTTTTGAGATCTCTCCACAGAAAGCGTTTCCAGACTTCCCCTTCAACACACGAGTTTAACTCTGTAAGTTGAATGCACACATTGAAGACCGTTCTGTTAGGTAGCTCCGTTTTGGTTTTAGAAGCAGACAGTTCTCCTTACAGCATATACTCCCATTCACTGAGAAATGTCCAAACGCAGCTCTTACCAGAAACGTGTTTCTAACTCCTGAATCTAAAGGGAGATTTAACTCACTTAGCTGAACAAACGCACAGCAGAGCAGATTGAAGGATACGTTTCTTCTGTGTTTTAGGCAGAGTTTTACTGCTATTTCGTTATATGCGGGAATAGTGCTGGAAATGCCTGGAAATGCCTGTTTTGAGATCTCTCCACAGAAAGCGTTTCCAGACTTCCCCTTCAACACACGAGTTTAACTCTGTAAGTTGAATGCACACATTGAAGACCGTTCTGTTAGGTAGCTCCGTTTTGGTTTTAGAAGCAGACAGTTCTCCTTACAGCATATACTCCCATTCACTGAGAAATGTCCAAACGCAGCTCTTACCAGAAACGTGTTTCTAACTCCTGAATCTAAAGGGAGATTTAACTCACTTAGCTGAACAAACGCACAGCAGAGCAGATTGAAGGATACGTTTCTTCTGTGTTTTAGGCAGAGTTTTACTGCTATTTCCTTATATGCGGGAATAGTGCTGGAAATGCCTGGAAATGCCTGTTTTGAGATCTCTCCACAGAAAGCGTTTCCAGACTTCCCCTTCAACACACGAGTTTAACTCTGTAAGTTGAATGCACACATTGAAGACCGTTCTGTTAGGTAGCTCCGTTTTGGTTTTAGAAGCAGACAGTTCTCCTTACAGCATATACTCCCATTCACTGAGAAATGTCCAAACGCAGCTCTTACCAGAAACGTGTTTCTAACTCCTGAATCTAAAGGGAGATTTAACTCACTTAGCTGAACAAACGCACAGCAGAGCAGATTGAAGGATACGTTTCTTCTGTGTTTTAGGCAGAGTTTTACTGCTATTTCGTTATATGCGGGAATAGTGCTGGAAATGCCTGGAAATGCCTGTTTTGAGATCTCTCCACAGAAAGCGTTTCCAGACTTCCCCTTCAACACACGAGTTTAACTCTGTAAGTTGAATGCACACATTGAAGACCGTTCTGTTAGGTAGCTCCGTTTTGGTTTTAGAAGCAGACAGTTCTCCTTACAGCATATACTCCCATTCACTGAGAAATGTCCAAACGCAGCTCTTACCAGAAACGTGTTACTAACTCCTGAATCTAAAGGGAGATTTAACTCACTTAGCTGAACAAACGCACAGCAGAGCAGATTGAAGGATACGTTTCTTCTGTGTTTTAGGCAGAGTTTTACTGCTATTTCGTTATATGCGGGAATAGTGCTGGAAATGCCTGGAAATGCCTGTTTTGAGATCTCTCCACAGAAAGCGTTTCCAGACTTCCCCTTCAACACACGAGTTTAACTCTGTAAGTTGAATGCACACATTGAAGACCGTTCTGTTAGGTAGCTCCGTTTTGGTTTTAGAAGCAGACAGTTCTCCTTACAGCATATACTCCCATTCACTGAGAAATGTCCAAACGCAGCTCTTACCAGAAACGTGTTTCTAACTCCTGAATCTAAAGGGAGATTTAACTCACTTAGCTGAACAAACGCACAGCAGAGCAGATTGAAGGATACGTTTCTTCTGTGTTTTAGGCAGAGTTTTACTGCTATTTCGTTATATGCGGGAATAGTGCTGGAAATGCCTGGAAATGCCTGTTTTGAGATCTCTCCACAGAAAGCGTTTCCAGACTTCCCCTTCAACACACGAGTTTAACTCGGTAAGTTGAATGCACACATTGAAGACCGTTCTGTTAGGTAGCTCCGTTTTGGTTTTAGAAGCAGACAGTTCTCCTTACAGCATATACTCCCATTCACTGAGAAATGTCCAAACGCAGCTCTTACCAGAAACGTGTTTCTAACTCCTGAATCTAAAGGGAGATTTAACTCACTTAGCTGAACAAACGCACAGCAGAGCAGATTGAAGGATACGTTTCTTCTGTGTTTTAGGCAGAGTTTTACTGCTATTTCGTTATATGCGGGAATAGTGCTGGATATGCCTGTTTTGAGATCTCTCCACAGAAAGCGTTTCCAGACTTCCCCTTCAACACACGAGTTTAACTCTGTAAGTTGAATGCACACATTGAAGACCGTTCTGTTAGGTAGCTCCGTTTTGGTTTAGAAGCAGACAGTTCTCCTTACAGCATATACTCCCATTCACTGAGAAATGTCCAAACGCAGCCCTTACCAGAAACGTGTTTCTAACTCCTGAATCTAAAGGGAGATTTAACTCACTTAGCTGAACAAACGCACAGCAGAGCACATTGAAGGATACGTTTCTTCTGTGTTTTAGGCAGAGTTTTACTGCTATTTCGTTATATGCGGGAATAGTGCTGGAAATGCCTGGAAATGCCTGTTTTGAGATCTCTCCACAGAAAGCGTTTCCAGACTTCCCCTTCAACACACGAGTTTAACTCTGTAAGTTGAATGCACACATTGAAGACCGTTCTGTTAGGTAGCTCCGTTTTGGTTTTAGAAGCAGACAGTTCTCCTTACAGCATATACTCCCATTCACTGAGAAATGTCCAAACGCAGCTCTTACCAGAAACGTGTTTCTAAATCCTGAATCTAAAGGGAGATTTAACTCACTTAGCTGAACAAACGCACAGCAGAGCAGATTGAAGGATACGTTTCTTCTGTGTTTTAGGCAGAGTTTTACTGCTATTTCGTTATATGCGGGAATAGTGCTGGATATGCCTGTTTTGAGATCTCTCCACAGAAAGCGTTTCCAGACTTCCCCTTCAACACACGAGTTTAACTCTGTAAGTTGAATGCACACATTGAAGACCGTTCTGTTAGGTAGCTCCGTTTTGGTTTAGAAGCAGACAGTTCTCCTTACAGCATATACTCCCATTCACTGAGAAATGTCCAAACGCAGCTCTTACCAGAAACGTGTTTCTAACTCCTGAATCTAAAGGGAGATTTAACTCACTTAGCTGAACAAACGCACAGCAGAGCAGATTGAAGGATACGTTTCTTCTGTGTTTTAGGCAGAGTTTTACTGCTATTTCGTTATATGCGGGAATAGTGCTGGAAATGCCTGGAAATGCCTGTTTTGAGATCTCTCCACAGAAAGCGTTTCCAGACTTCCCCTTCAACACACGAGTTTAACTCTGTAAGTTGAATGCACACATTGAAGACCGTTCTGTTAGGTAGCTCCGTTTTGGTTTTAGAAGCAGACAGTTCTCCTTACAGCATATACTCCCATTCACTGAGAAATGTCCAAACGCAGCTCTTACCAGAAACGTGTTTCTAACTCCTGAATCTAAAGGGAGATTTAACTCACTTAGCTGAACAAACGCACAGCAGAGCAGATTGAAGGATACGTTTCTTCTGTGTTTTAGGCAGAGTTTTACTGCTATTTCGTTATATGCGGGAATAGTGCTGGAAATGCCTGGAGTTTTGAGATCTCTCCACAGAAAGCGTTTCCAGACTTCCCCTTCAACACACGAGTTTAACTCTGTAAGTTGAATGCACACATTGAAGACCGTTCTGTTAGGTAGCTCCGTTTTGGTTTTAGAAGCAGACAGTTCTCCTTACAGCATATACTCCCATTCACTGAGAAATGTCCAAACGCAGCTCTTACCAGAAACGTGTTTCTAACTCCTGAATCTAAAGGGAGATTTAACTCACTTAGCTGAACAAACGCACAGCAGAGCAGATTGAAGGATACGTTTCTTCTGTGTTTTAGGCAGAGTTTTACTGCTATTTCGTTATATGCGGGAATAGTGCTGGAAATGCCTGTTTTGAGATCTCTCCACAGAAAGCGTTTCCAGACTTCCCCTTCAACACACGAGTTTAACTCTGTAAGTTGAATGCACACATTGAAGACCGTTCTGTTAGGTAGCTCCGTTTTGGTTTTAGAAGCAGACAGTTCTCCTTACAGCATATACTCCCATTCACTGAGAAATGTCCAAACGCAGCTCTTACCAGAAACGTGTTTCTAACTCCTGAATCTAAAGGGAGATTTAACTCACTTAGCTGAACAAACGCACAGCAGAGCAGATTGAAGGATACGTTTCTTCTGTGTTTTAGGCAGAGTTTTACTGCTATTTCGTTATATGCGGGAATAGTGCTGGAAATGCCTGGAAATGCCTGTTTTGAGATCTCTCCACAGAAAGCGTTTCCAGACTTCCCCTTCAACACACGAGTTTAACTCTGTAAGTTGAATGCACACATTGAAGACCGTTCTGTTAGGTAGCTCCGTTTTGGTTTTAGAAGCAGACAGTTCTCCTTACAGCATATACTCCCATTCACTGAGAAATGTCCAAACGCAGCTCTTACCAGAAACGTGTTTCTAACTCCTGAATCTAAAGGGAGATTTAACTCACTTAGCTGAACAAACGCACAGCAGAGCAGATTGAAGGATACGTTTCTTCTGTGTTTTAGGCAGAGTTTTACTGCTATTTCGTTATATGCGGGAATAGTGCTGGAAATGCCTGGAAATGCCTGTTTTGAGATCTCTCCACAGAAAGCGTTTCCAGACTTCCCCTTCAACACACGAGTTTAACTCTGTAAGTTGAATGCACACATTGAAGACCGTTCTGTTAGGTAGCTCCGTTTTGGTTTTAGAAGCAGACAGTTCTCCTTACAGCATATACTCCCATTCACTGAGAAATGTCCAAACGCAGCTCTTACCAGAAACGTGTTTCTAACTCCTGAATCTAAAGGGAGATTTAACTCACTTAGCTGAACAAACGCACAGCAGAGCAGATTGAAGGATACGTTTCTTCTGTGTTTTAGGCAGAGTTTTACTGCTATTTCGTTATATGCGGGAATAGTGCTGGAAATGCCTGTTTTGAGATCTCTCCACAGAAAGCGTTTCCAGACTTCCCCTTCAACACACGAGTTTAACTCTGTAAGTTGAATGCACACATTGAAGACCGTTCTGTTAGGTAGCTCCGTTTTGGTTTTAGAAGCAGACAGTTCTCCTTACAGCATATACTCCCATTCACTGAGAAATGTCCAAACGCAGCTCTTACCAGAAACGTGTTTCTAACTCCTGAATCTAAAGGGAGATTTAACTCACTTAGCTGAACAAACGCACAGCAGAGCAGATTGAAGGATACGTTTCTTCTGTGTTTTAGGCAGAGTTTTACTGCTATTTCGTTATATGCGGGAATAGTGCTGGAAATGCCTGGAAATGCCTGTTTTGAGATCTCTCCACAGAAAGCGTTTCCAGACTTCCCCTTCAACACACGAGTTTAACTCTGTAAGTTGAATGCACACATTGAAGACCGTTCTGTTAGGTAGCTCCGTTTTGGTTTTAGAAGCAGACAGTTCTCCTTACAGCATATACTCCCATTCACTGAGAAATGTCCAAACGCAGCTCTTACCAGAAACGTGTTTCTAACTCCTGAATCTAAAGGGAGATTTAACTCACTTAGCTGAACAAACGCACAGCAGAGCAGATTGAAGGATACGTTTCTTCTGTGTTTTAGGCAGAGTTTTACTGCTATTTCGTTATATGCGGGAATAGTGCTGGAAATGCCTGTTTTGAGATCTCTCCACAGAAAGCGTTTCCAGACTTCCCCTTCAACACACGAGTTTAACTCTGTAAGTTGAATGCACACATTGAAGACCGTTCTGTTAGGTAGCTCCGTTTTGGTTTTAGAAGCAGACAGTTCTCCTTACAGCATATACTCCCATTCACTGAGAAATGTCCAAACGCAGCTCTTACCAGAAACGTGTTTCTAACTCCTGAATCTAAAGGGAGATTTAACTCACTTAGCTGAACAAACGCACAGCAGAGCAGATTGAAGGATACGTTTCTTCTGTGTTTTAGGCAGAGTTTTACTGCTATTTCGTTATATGCGGGAATAGTGCTGGAAATGCCTGTTTTGAGATCTCTCCACAGAAAGCGTTTCCAGACTTCCCCTTCAACACACGAGTTTAACTCTGTAAGTTGAATGCACACATTGAAGACCGTTCTGTTAGGTAGCTCCGTTTTGGTTTTAGAAGCAGACAGTTCTCCTTACAGCATATACTCCCATTCACTGAGAAATGTCCAAACGCAGCTCTTACCAGAAACGTGTTTCAAACTCCTGAATCTAAAGGGAGATTTAACTCACTTAGCTGAACAAACGCACAGCAGAGCAGATTGAAGGATACGTTTCTTCTGTGTTTTAGGCAGAGTTTTACTGCTATTTCGTTATATGCGGGAATAGTGCTGGAAATGCCTGTTTTGAGATCTCTCCACAGAAAGCGTTTCCAGACTTCCCCTTCAACACACGAGTTTAACTCTGTAAGTTGAATGCACACATTGAAGACCGTTCTGTTAGGTAGCTCCGTTTTGGTTTTAGAAGCAGACAGTTCTCCTTACAGCATATACTCCCATTCACTGAGAAATGTCCAAACGCAGCTCTTACCAGAAACGTGTTTCTAACTCCTGAATCTAAAGGGAGATTTAACTCACTTAGCTGAACAAACGCACAGCAGAGCAGATTGAAGGATACGTTTCTTCTGTGTTTTAGGCAGAGTTTTACTGCTATTTCGTTATATGCGGGAATAGTGCTGGAAATGCCTGGAAATGCCTGTTTTGAGATCTCTCCACAGAAAGCGTTTCCAGACTTCCCCTTCAACACACGAGTTTAACTCTGTAAGTTGAATGCACACATTGAAGACCGTTCTGTTAGGTAGCTCCGTTTTGGTTTTAGAAGCAGACAGTTCTCTTACAGCATATACTCCCATTCACTGAGAAATGTCCAAACGCAGCTCTTACCAGAAACGTGTTTCAAACTCCTGAATCTAAAGGGAGATTTAACTCACTTAGCTGACCAAACGCACAGCAGAGCAGATTGAAGGATACGTTTCTTCTGTGTTTTAGGCAGAGTTTTACTGCTATTTCGTTATATGCGGGAATAGTGCTGGAAATGCCTGTTTTGAGATCTCTCCACAGAAAGCGTTTCCAGACTTCCCCTTCAACACACTAGTTTAACTCTGTAAGTTGAATGCACACATTGAAGACCGTTCTGTTAGGTAGCTCCGTTTTGGTTTTAGAAGCAGACAGTTCTCCTTACAGCATATACTCCCATTCACTGAGAAATGTCCAAACGCAGCTCTTACCAGAAACGTGTTTCTAACTCCTGAATCTAAAGGGAGATTTAACTCACTTAGCTGAACAAACGCACAGCAGAGCAGATTGAAGGATACGTTTCTTCTGTGTTTTAGGCAGAGTTTTACTGCTATTTCGTTATATGTGGGAATAGTGCTGGAAATGCCTGGAAATGCCTGTTTTGAGATCTCTCCACAGAAAGCGTTTCCAGACTTCCCCTTCAACACACGAGTTTAACTCTGTAAGTTGAATGGACACATTGAAGACCGTTCTGTTAGGTAGCTCCGTTTTGGTTTTAGAAGCAGACAGTTCTCCTTACAGCATATACTCCCATTCACTGAGAAATGTCCAAACGCAGCTCTTACCAGAAACGTGTTTCTAACTCCTGAATCTAAAGAGAGATTTAACTCACTTAGCTGAACAAACGCACAGCAGAGCAGATTGAAGGATACGTTTCTTCTGTGTTTTAGGCAGAGTTTTACTGCTATTTCGTTATATGCGGGAATAGTGCTGGAAATGCCTGGAAATGCCTGTTTTGAGATCTCTCCACAGAAAGCGTTTCCAGACTTCCCCTTCAACACACGAGTTTAACTCTGTAAGTTTAATGCACACATTGAAGACCGTTCTGTTAGGTAGCTCCGTTTTGGTTTTAGAAGCAGACAGTTCTCCTTACAGCATATACTCCCATTCACTGAGAAATGTCCAAACGCAGCTCTTACCAGAAACGTGTTTCTAACTCCTGAATCTAAAGGGAGATTTAACTCACTTAGCTGAACAAACGCACAGCAGAGCAGATTGAAGGATACGTTTCTTCTGTGTTTTAGGCAGAGTTTTACTGCTATTTCGTTATATGCGGGAATAGTGCTGGAAATGCCTGTTTTGAGATCTCTCCACAGAAAGCGTTTCCAGACTTCCCCTTAAACACACGAGTTTAACTCTGTAAGTTGAATGCACACATTGAAGACCGTTCTGTTAGGTAGCTCCGTTTTGGTTTTAGAAGCAGACAGTTCTCCTTACAGCATATACTCCCATTCACTGAGAAATGTCCAAACGCAGCTCTTACCAGAAACGTGTTTCTAACTCCTGAATCTAAAGGGAGATTTAGCTCACTTAGCTGAACAAACGCACAGCAGAGCAGATTGAAGGATACGTTTCTTCTGTGTTTTAGGCAGAGTTTTACTGCTATTTCGTTATATGCGGGAATAGTGCTGGAAATGCCTGTTTTGAGATCTCTCCACAGAAAGCGTTTCCAGACTTCCCCTTCAACACACGAGTTTAACTCTGTAAGTTGAATGCACACATTGAAGACCGTTCTGTTAGGTAGCTCCGTTTTGGTTTTAGAAGCAGACAGTTCTCCTTACAGCATATACTCCCATTCACTGAGAAATGTCCAAACGCAGCTCTTACCAGAAACGTGTTTCTAACTCCTGAATCTAAAGGGAGATTTAACTCACTTAGCTGAACAAACGCACAGCAGAGCAGATTGAAGGATACGTTTCTTCTGTGTTTTAGGCAGAGTTTTACTGCTATTTCGTTATATGCGGGAATAGTGCTGGAAATGCCTGTTTTGAGATCTCTCCACAGAAAGCGTTTCCAGACTTCCCCTTCAACACACGAGTTTAACTCTGTAAGTTGAATGCACACATTGAAGACCGTTCTGTTAGGTAGCTCCGTTTTGGTTTTAGAAGCAGACAGTTCTCCTTACAGCATATACTCCCATTCACTGAGAAATGTCCAAACGCAGCTCTTACCAGAAACGTGTTTCTAACTCCTGAATCTAAAGGGAGATGTAACTCACTTAGCTGAACAAACGCACAGCAGAGCAGATTGAAGGATACGTTTCTTCTGTGTTTTAGGCAGAGTTTTACTGCTATTTCGTTATATGCGGGAATAGTGCTGGAAATGCCTGTTTTGAGATCTCTCCACAGAAAGCGTTTCCAGACTTCCCCTTCAACACACGAGTTTAACTCTGTAAGTTGAATGCACACATTGAAGACCGTTCTGTTAGGTAGCTCCGTTTTGGTTTTAGAAGCAGACAGTTCTCCTTACAGCATATACTCCCATTCACTGAGAAATGTCCAAACGCAGCTCTTACCAGAAACGTGTTTCTAACTCCTGAATCTAAAGGGAGATTTAACTCACTTAGCTAAACAAACGCACAGCAGAGCAGATTGAAGGATACGTTTCTTCTGTGTTTTAGGCAGAGTTTTACTGCTATTTCGTTATATGCGGGAATAGTGCTGGAAATGCCTGTTTTGAGATCTCTCCACAGAAAGCGTTTCCAGACTTCCCCTTCAACACACGAGTTTAACTCTGTAAGTTGAATGCACACATTGAAGACCGTTCTGTTAGGTAGCTCCGTTTTGGTTTTAGAAGCAGACAGTTCTCCTTACAGCATATACTCCCATTCACTGAGAAATGTCCAAACGCAGCTCTTACCAGAAACGTGTTTCTAACTCCTGAATCTAAAGGGAGATTTAACTCACTTAGCTGAACAAACGCACAGCAGAGCAGATTGAAGGATACGTTTCTTCTGTGTTTTAGGCAGAGTTTTACTGCTATTTCGTTATATGCGGGAATAGTGCTGGAAATGCCTGTTTTGAGATCTCTCCACAGAAAGCGTTTCCAGACTTCCCCTTAAACACACGAGTTTAACTCTGTAAGTTGAATGCACACATTGAAGACCGTTCTGTTAGGTAGCTCCGTTTTGGTTTTAGAAGCAGACAGTTCTCCTTACAGCATATACTCCCATTCACTGAGAAATGTCCAAACGCAGCTCTTACCAGAAACGTGTTTCTAACTCCTGAATCTAAAGGGAGATTTAGCTCACTTAGCTGAACAAACGCACAGCAGAGCAGATTGAAGGATACGTTTCTTCTGTGTTTTAGGCAGAGTTTTACTGCTATTTCATTATATGCGGGAATAGTGCTGGAAATGCCTGTTTTGAGATCTCTCCACAGAAAGCGTTTCCAGACTTCCCCTTCAACACACGAGTTTAACTCTGTAAGTTGAATGCACACATTGAAGACCGTTCTGTTAGGTAGCTCCGTTTTGGTTTTAGAAGCAGACAGTTCTCCTTACAGCATATACTCCCATTCACTGAGAAATGTCCAAACGCAGCTCTTACCAGAAACGTGTTTCTAACTCCTGAATCTAAAGGGAGATTTAACTCACTTAGCTGAACAAACGCACAGCAGAGCAGATTGAAGGATACGTTTCTTCTGTGTTTTAGGCAGAGTTTTACTGCTATTTCGTTATATGCGGGAATAGTGCTGGAAATGCCTGGAAATGCCTGTTTTGAGATCTCTCCACAGAAAGCGTTTCCAGACTTCCCCTTCAACACACGAGTTTAACTCTGTAAGTTGAATGCACACATTGAAGACCGTTCTGTTAGGTAGCTCCGTTTTGGTTTTAGAAGCAGACAGTTCTCCTTACAGCATATACTCCCATTCACTGAGAAATGTCCAAACGCAGCTCTTACCAGAAACGTGTTTCTAACTCCTGAATCTAAAGGGAGATTTAACTCACTTAGCTGAACAAACGCACAGCAGAGCAGATTGAAGGATACGTTTCTTCTGTGTTTTAGGCAGAGTTTTACTGCTATTTCGTTATATGCGGGAATAGTGCTGGAAATGCCTGTTTTGAGATCTCTCCACAGAAAGCGTTTCCAGACTTCCCCTTAAACACACGAGTTTAACTCTGTAAGTTGAATGCACACATTGAAGACCGTTCTGTTAGGTAGCTCCGTTTTGGTTTTAGAAGCAGACAGTTCTCCTTACAGCATATACTCCCATTCACTGAGAAATGTCCAAACGCAGCTCTTACCAGAAACGTGTTTCTAACTCCTGAATCTAAAGGGAGATTTAGCTCACTTAGCTGAACAAACGCACAGCAGAGCAGATTGAAGGATACGTTTCTTCTGTGTTTTAGGCAGAGTTTTACTGCTATTTCGTTATATGCGGGAATAGTGCTGGAAATGCCTGTTTTGAGATCTCTCCACAGAAAGCGTTTCCAGACTTCCCCTTCAACACACGAGTTTAACTCTGTAAGTTGAATGCACACATTGAAGACCGTTCTGTTAGGTAGCTCCGTTTTGGTTTTAGAAGCAGACAGTTCTCCTTACAGCATATACTCCCATTCACTGAGAAATGTCCAAACGCAGCTCTTACCAGAAACGTGTTTCTAACTCCTGAATCTAAAGGGAGATTTAACTCACTTAGCTGAACAAACGCACAGCAGAGCAGATTGAAGGATACGTTTCTTCTGTGTTTTAGGCAGAGTTTTACTGCTATTTCGTTATATGCGGGAATAGTGCTGGAAATGCCTGTTTTGAGATCTCTCCACAGAAAGCGTTTCCAGACTTCCCCTTCAACACACGAGTTTAACTCTGTAAGTTGAATGCACACATTGAAGACCGTTCTGTTAGGTAGCTCCGTTTTGGTTTTAGAAGCAGACAGTTCTCCTTACAGCATATACTCCCATTCACTGAGAAATGTCCAAACGCAGCTCTTACCAGAAACGTGTTTCTAACTCCTGAATCTAAAGGGAGATTTAACTCACTTAGCTGAACAAACGCACAGCAGAGCAGATTGAAGGATACGTTTCTTCTGTGTTTTAGGCAGAGTTTTACTGCGATTTCGTTATATGCGGGAATAGTGCTGGAAATGCCTGTTTTGAGATCTCTCCACAGAAAGCGTTTCCAGACTTCCCCTTCAACACACGAGTTTAACTCTGTAAGTTGAATGCACACATTGAAGACCGTTCTGTTAGGTAGCTCCGTTTTGGTTTTAGAAGCAGACAGTTCTCCTTACAGCATATACTCCCATTCACTGAGAAATGTCCAAACGCAGCTCTTACCAGAAACGTGTTTCTAACTCCTGAATCTAAAGGGAGATTTAACTCACTTAGCTGAACAAACGCACAGCAGAGCAGATTGAAGGATACGTTTCTTCTGTGTTTTAGGCAGAGTTTTACTGCTATTTCGTTATATGCGGGAATAGTGCTGGAAATGCCTGGAAATGCCTGTTTTGAGATCTCTCCACAGAAAGCGTTTCCAGACTTCCCCTTCAACACACGAGTTTAACTCTGTAAGTTGAATGCACACATTGAAGACCGTTCTGTTAGGTAGCTCCGTTTTGGTTTTAGAAGCAGACAGTTCTCCTTACAGCATATACTCCCATTCACTGAGAAATGTCCAAACGCAGCTCTTACCAGAAACGTGTTTCTAACTCCTGAATCTAAAGGGAGATTTAACTCACTTAGCTGAACAAACGCACAGCAGAGCAGATTGAAGGATACGTTTCTTCTGTGTTTTAGGCAGAGTTTTACTGCTATTTCGTTATATGCGGGAATAGTGCTGGAAATGCCTGTTTTGAGATCTCTCCACAGAAAGCGTTTCCAGACTTCCCCTTCAACACACGAGTTTAACTCTGTAAGTTGAATGCACACATTGAAGACCGTTCTGTTAGGTAGCTCCGTTTTGGTTTTAGAAGCAGACAGTTCTCCTTACAGCATATACTCCCATTCACTGAGAAATGTCCAAACGCAGCTCTTACCAGAAACGTGTTTCTAACTCCTGAATCTAAAGGGAGATTTAACTCACTTAGCTGAACAAACGCACAGCAGAGCAGATTGAAGGATACGTTTCTTCTGTGTTTTAGGCAGAGTTTTACTGCTATTTCGTTATATGCGGGAATAGTGCTGGAAATGCCTGTTTTGAGATCTCTCCACAGAAAGCGTTTCCAGACTTCCCCTTCAACACACGAGTTTAACTCTGTAAGTTGAATGCACACATTGAAGACCGTTCTGTTAGGTAGCTCCGTTTTGGTTTTAGAAGCAGACAGTTCTCCTTACAGCATATACTCCCATTCACTGAGAAATGTCCAAACGCAGCTCTTACCAGAAACGTGTTTCAAACTCCTGAATCTAAAGGGAGATTTAACTCACTTAGCTGAACAAACGCACAGCAGAGCAGATTGAAGGATACGTTTCTTCTGTGTTTTAGGCAGAGTTTTACTGCTATTTCGTTATATGCGGGAATAGTGCTGGAAATGCCTGTTTTGAGATCTCTCCACAGAAAGCGTTTCCAGACTTCCCCTTCAACACACGAGTTTAACTCTGTAAGTTGAATGCACACATTGAAGACCGTTCTGTTAGGTAGCTCCGTTTTGGTTTTAGAAGCAGACAGTTCTCCTTACAGCATATACTCCCATTCACTGAGAAATGTCCAAACGCAGCTCTTACCAGAAACGTGTTTCTAACTCCTGAATCTAAAGGGAGATTTAACTCACTTAGCTGAACAAACGCACAGCAGAGCAGATTGAAGGATACGTTTCTTCTGTGTTTTAGGCAGAGTTTTACTGCTATTTCGTTATATGCGGGAATAGTGCTGGAAATGCCTGGAAATGCCTGTTTTGAGATCTCTCCACAGAAAGCGTTTCCAGACTTCCCCTTCAACACACGAGTTTAACTCTGTAAGTTGAATGCACACATTGAAGACCGTTCTGTTAGGTAGCTCCGTTTTGGTTTTAGAAGCAGACAGTTCTCCTTACAGCATATACTCCCATTCACTGAGAAATGTCCAAACGCAGCTCTTACCAGAAACGTGTTTCAAACTCCTGAATCTAAAGGGAGATTTAACTCACTTAGCTGAACAAACGCACAGCAGAGCAGATTGAAGGATACGTTTCTTCTGTGTTTTAGGCAGAGTTTTACTGCTATTTCGTTATATGCGGGAATAGTGCTGGAAATGCCTGTTTTGAGATCTCTCCACAGAAAGCGTTTCCAGACTTCCCCTTCAACACACTAGTTTAACTCTGTAAGTTGAATGCACACATTGAAGACCGTTCTGTTAGGTAGCTCCGTTTTGGTTTTAGAAGCAGACAGTTCTCCTTACAGCATATACTCCCATTCACTGAGAAATGTCCAAACGCAGCTCTTACCAGAAACGTGTTTCTAACTCCTGAATCTAAAGGGAGATTTAACTCACTTAGCTGAACAAACGCACAGCAGAGCAGATTGAAGGATACGTTTCTTCTGTGTTTTAGGCAGAGTTTTACTGCTATTTCGTTATATGTGGGAATAGTGCCGGAAATGCCTGGAAATGCCTGTTTTGAGATCTCTCCACAGAAAGCGTTTCCAGACTTCCCCTTCAACACACGAGTTTAACTCTGTAAGTTGAATGGACACATTGAAGACCGTTCTGTTAGGTAGCTCCGTTTTGGTTTTAGAAGCAGACAGTTCTCCTTACAGCATATACTCCCATTCACTGAGAAATGTCCAAACGCAGCTCTTACCAGAAACGTGTTTCTAACTCCTGAATCTAAAGGGAGATTTAACTCACTTAGCTGAACAAACGCACAGCAGAGCAGATTGAAGGATACGTTTCTTCTGTGTTTTAGGCAGAGTTTTACTGCTATTTCGTTATATGCGGGAATAGTGCTGGAAATGCCTGGAAATGCCTGTTTTGAGATCTCTCCACAGAAAGCGTTTCCAGACTTCCCCTTCAACACACGAGTTTAACTCTGTAAGTTGAATGCACACATTGAAGACCGTTCTGTTAGGTAGCTCCGTTTTGGTTTTAGAAGCAGACAGTTCTCCTTACAGCATATACTCCCATTCACTGAGAAATGTCCAAACGCAGCTCTTACCAGAAACGTGTTTCTAACTCCTGAATCTAAAGGGAGATTTAACTCACTTAGCTGAACAAACGCACAGCAGAGCAGATTGAAGGATACGTTTCTTCTGTGTTTTAGGCAGAGTTTTACTGCTATTTCGTTATATGCGGGAATAGTGCTGGAAATGCCTGTTTTGAGATCTCTCCACAGAAAGCGTTTCCAGACTTCCCCTTAAACACACGAGTTTAACTCTGTAAGTTGAATGCACACATTGAAGACCGTTCTGTTAGGTAGCTCCGTTTTGGTTTTAGAAGCAGACAGTTCTCCTTACAGCATATACTCCCATTCACTGAGAAATGTCCAAACGCAGCTCTTACCAGAAACGTGTTTCTAACTCCTGAATCTAAAGGGAGATTTAGCTCACTTAGCTGAACAAACGCACAGCAGAGCAGATTGAAGGATACGTTTCTTCTGTGTTTTAGGCAGAGTTTTACTGCTATTTCGTTATATGCGGGAATAGTGCTGGAAATGCCTGTTTTGAGATCTCTCCACAGAAAGCGTTTCCAGACTTCCCCTTCAACACACGAGTTTAACTCTGTAAGTTGAATGCACACATTGAAGACCGTTCTGTTAGGTAGCTCCGTTTTGGTTTTAGAAGCAGACAGTTCTCCTTACAGCATATACTCCCATTCACTGAGAAATGTCCAAACGCAGCTCTTACCAGAAACGTGTTTCTAACTCCTGAATCTAAAGGGAGATTTAACTCACTTAGCTGAACAAACGCACAGCAGAGCAGATTGAAGGATACGTTTCTTCTGTGTTTTAGGCAGAGTTTTACTGCTATTTCGTTATATGCGGGAATAGTGCTGGAAATGCCTGTTTTGAGATCTCTCCACAGAAAGCGTTTCCAGACTTCCCCTTCAACACACGAGTTTAACTCTGTAAGTTGAATGCACACATTGAAGACCGTTCTGTTAGGTAGCTCCGTTTTGGTTTTAGAAGCAGACAGTTCTCCTTACAGCATATACTCCCATTCACTGAGAAATGTCCAAACGCAGCTCTTACCAGAAACGTGTTTCTAACTCCTGAATCTAAAGGGAGATGTAACTCACTTAGCTGAACAAACGCACAGCAGAGCAGATTGAAGGATACGTTTCTTCTGTGTTTTAGGCAGAGTTTTACTGCTATTTCGTTATATGCGGGAATAGTGCTGGAAATGCCTGTTTTGAGATCTCTCCACAGAAAGCGTTTCCAGACTTCCCCTTCAACACACGAGTTTAACTCTGTAAGTTGAATGCACACATTGAAGACCGTTCTGTTAGGTAGCTCCGTTTTGGTTTTAGAAGCAGACAGTTCTCCTTACAGCATATACTCCCATTCACTGAGAAATGTCCAAACGCAGCTCTTACCAGAAACGTGTTTCTAACTCCTGAATCTAAAGGGAGATTTAACTCACTTAGCTGAACAAACGCACAGCAGAGCAGATTGAAGGATACGTTTCTTCTGTGTTTTAGGCAGAGTTTTACTGCTATTTCGTTATATGCGGGAATAGTGCTGGAAATGCCTGGAAATGCCTGTTTTGAGATCTCTCCACAGAAAGCGTTTCCAGACTTCCCCTTCAACACACGAGTTTAACTCTGTAAGTTGAATGCACACATTGAAGACCGTTCTGTTAGGTAGCTCCGTTTTGGTTTTAGAAGCAGATAGTTCTCCTTACAGCATATACTCCCATTCACTGAGAAATGTCCAAACGCAGCTCTTACCAGAAACGTGTTTCTAACTCCTGAATCTAAAGGGAGATTTAACTCACTTAGCTGAACAAACGCACAGCAGAGCAGATTGAAGGATACGTTTCTTCTGTGTTTTAGGCAGAGTTTTACTGCTATTTCGTTATATGCGGGAATAGTGCTGGAAATGCCTGTTTTGAGATCTCTCCACAGAAAGCGTTTCCAGACTTCCCCTTAAACACACGAGTTTAACTCTGTAAGTTGAATGCACACATTGAAGACCGTTCTGTTAGGTAGCTCCGTTTTGGTTTTAGAAGCAGACAGTTCTCCTTACAGCATATACTCCCATTCACTGAGAAATGTCCAAACGCAGCTCTTACCAGAAACGTGTTTCTAACTCCTGAATCTAAAGGGAGATTTAGCTCACTTAGCTGAACAAACGCACAGCAGAGCAGATTGAAGGATACGTTTCTTCTGTGTTTTAGGCAGAGTTTTACTGCTATTTCGTTATATGCGGGAATAGTGCTGGAAATGCCTGTTTTGAGATCTCTCCACAGAAAGCGTTTCCAGACTTCCCCTTCAACACACGAGTTTAACTCTGTAAGTTGAATGCACACATTGAAGACCGTTCTGTTAGGTAGCTCCGTTTTGGTTTTAGAAGCAGACAGTTCTCCTTACAGCATATACTCCCATTCACTGAGAAATGTCCAAACGCAGCTCTTACCAGAAACGTGTTTCTAACTCCTGAATCTAAAGGGAGATTTAACTCACTTAGCTGAACAAACGCACAGCAGAGCAGATTGAAGGATACGTTTCTTCTGTGTTTTAGGCAGAGTTTTACTGCTATTTCGTTATATGCGGGAATAGTGCTGGAAATGCCTGGAAATGCCTGTTTTGAGATCTCTCCACAGAAAGCGTTTCCAGACTTCCCCTTCAACACACGAGTTTAACTCTGTAAGTTGAATGCACACATTGAAGACCGTTCTGTTAGGTAGCTCCGTTTTGGTTTTAGAAGCAGACAGTTCTCCTTACAGCATATACTCCCATTCACTGAGAAATGTCCAAACGCAGCTCTTACCAGAAACGTGTTTCTAACTCCTGAATCTAAAGGGAGATTTAACTCACTTAGCTGAACAAACGCACAGCAGAGCAGATTGAAGGATACGTTTCTTCTGTGTTTTAGGCAGAGTTTTACTGCTATTTCGTTATATGCGGGAATAGTGCTGGAAATGCCTGTTTTGAGATCTCTCCACAGAAAGCGTTTCCAGACTTCCCCTTAAACACACGAGTTTAACTCTGTAAGTTGAATGCACACATTGAAGACCGTTCTGTTAGGTAGCTCCGTTTTGGTTTTAGAAGCAGACAGTTCTCCTTACAGCATATACTCCCATTCACTGAGAAATGTCCAAACGCAGCTCTTACCAGAAACGTGTTTCTAACTCCTGAATCTAAAGGGAGATTTAGCTCACTTAGCTGAACAAACGCACAGCAGAGCAGATTGAAGGATACGTTTCTTCTGTGTTTTAGGCAGAGTTTTACTGCTATTTCGTTATATGCGGGAATAGTGCTGGAAATGCCTGTTTTGAGATCTCTCCACAGAAAGCGTTTCCAGACTTCCCCTTCAACACACGAGTTTAACTCTGTAAGTTGAATGCACACATTGAAGACCGTTCTGTTAGGTAGCTCCGTTTTGGTTTTAGAAGCAGACAGTTCTCCTTACAGCATATACTCCCATTCACTGAGAAATGTCCAAACGCAGCTCTTACCAGAAACGTGTTTCTAACTCCTGAATCTAAAGGGAGATTTAACTCACTTAGCTGAACAAACGCACAGCAGAGCAGATTGAAGGATACGTTTCTTCTGTGTTTTAGGCAGAGTTTTACTGCTATTTCGTTATATGCGGGAATAGTGCTGGAAATGCCTGTTTTGAGATCTCTCCACAGAAAGCGTTTCCAGACTTCCCCTTCAACACACGAGTTTAACTCTGTAAGTTGAATGCACACATTGAAGACCGTTCTGTTAGGTAGCTCCGTTTTGGTTTTAGAAGCAGACAGTTCTCCTTACAGCATATACTCCCATTCACTGAGAAATGTCCAAACGCAGCTCTTACCAGAAACGTGTTTCTAACTCCTGAATCTAAAGGGAGATGTAACTCACTTAGCTGAACAAACGCACAGCAGAGCAGATTGAAGGATACGTTTCTTCTGTGTTTTAGGCAGAGTTTTACTGCTATTTCGTTATATGCGGGAATAGTGCTGGAAATGCCTGTTTTGAGATCTCTCCACAGAAAGCGTTTCCAGACTTCCCCTTCAACACACGAGTTTAACTCTGTAAGTTGAATGCACACATTGAAGACCGTTCTGTTAGGTAGCTCCGTTTTGGTTTTAGAAGCAGACAGTTCTCCTTACAGCATATACTCCCATTCACTGAGAAATGTCCAAACGCAGCTCTTACCAGAAACGTGTTTCTAACTCCTGAATCTAAAGGGAGATTTAACTCACTTAGCTGAACAAACGCACAGCAGAGCAGATTGAAGGATACGTTTCTTCTGTGTTTTAGGCAGAGTTTTACTGCTATTTCGTTATATGCGGGAATAGTGCTGGAAATGCCTGGAAATGCCTGTTTTGAGATCTCTCCACAGAAAGCGTTTCCAGACTTCCCCTTCAACACACGAGTTTAACTCTGTAAGTTGAATGCACACATTGAAGACCGTTCTGTTAGGTAGCTCCGTTTTGGTTTTAGAAGCAGACAGTTCTCCTTACAGCATATACTCCCATTCACTGAGAAATGTCCAAACGCAGCTCTTACCAGAAACGTGTTTCTAACTCCTGAATCTAAAGGGAGATTTAACTCACTTAGCTGAACAAACGCACAGCAGAGCAGATTGAAGGATACGTTTCTTCTGTGTTTTAGGCAGAGTTTTACTGCTATTTCGTTATATGCGGGAATAGTGCTGGAAATGCCTGTTTTGAGATCTCTCCACAGAAAGCGTTTCCAGACTTCCCCTTCAACACACGAGTTTAACTCTGTAAGTTGAATGCACACATTGAAGACCGTTCTGTTAGGTAGCTCCGTTTTGGTTTTAGAAGCAGACAGTTCTCCTTACAGCATATACTCCCATTCACTGAGAAATGTCCAAACGCAGCTCTTACCAGAAACGTGTTTCTAACTCCTGAATCTAAAGGGAGATTTAACTCACTTAGCTGAACAAACGCACAGCAGAGCAGATTGAAGGATACGTTTCTTCTGTGTTTTAGGCAGAGTTTTACTGCTATTTCGTTATATGCGGGAATAGTGCTGGAAATGCCTGTTTTGAGATCTCTCCACAGAAAGCGTTTCCAGACTTCCCCTTCAACACACGAGTTTAACTCTGTAAGTTGAATGCACACATTGAAGACCGTTCTGTTAGGTAGCTCCGTTTTGGTTTTAGAAGCAGACAGTTCTCCTTACAGCATATACTCCCATTCACTGAGGAATGTCCAAACGCAGCTCTTACCAGAAACGTGTTTCTAACTCCTGAATCTAAAGGGAGATGTAACTCACTTAGCTGAACAAACGCACAGCAGAGCAGATTGAAGGATACGTTTCTTCTGTGTTTTAGGCAGAGTTTTACTGCTATTTCGTTATATGCGGGAATAGTGCTGGAAATGCCTGTTTTGAGATCTCTCCACAGAAAGCGTTTCCAGACTTCCCCTTCAACACACGAGTTTAACTCTGTAAGTTGAATGCACACATTGAAGACCGTTCTGTTAGGTAGCTCCGTTTTGGTTTTAGAAGCAGACAGTTCTCCTTACAGCATATACTCCCATTCACTGAGAAATGTCCAAACGCAGCTCTTACCAGAAACGTGTTTCTAACTCCTGAATCTAAAGGGAGATTTAACTCACTTAGCTGAACAAACGCACAGCAGAGCAGATTGAAGGATACGTTTCTTCTGTGTTTTAGGCAGAGTTTTACTGCTATTTCGTTATATGCGGGAATAGTGCTGGAAATGCCTGGAAATGCCTGTTTTGAGATCTCTCCACAGAAAGCGTTTCCAGACTTCCCCTTCAACACACGAGTTTAACTCTGTAAGTTGAATGCACACATTGAAGACCGTTCTGTTAGGTAGCTCCGTTTTGGTTTTAGAAGCAGACAGTTCTCCTTACAGCATATACTCCCATTCACTGAGAAATGTCCAAACGCAGCTCTTACCAGAAACGTGTTTCTAACTCCTGAATCTAAAGGGAGATTTAACTCACTTAGCTGAACAAACGCACAGCAGAGCAGATTGAAGGATACGTTTCTTCTGTGTTTTAGGCAGAGTTTTACTGCTATTTCGTTATATGCGGGAATAGTGCTGGAAATGCCTGTTTTGAGATCTCTCCACAGAAAGCGTTTCCAGACTTCCCCTTCAACACACGAGTTTAACTCTGTAAGTTGAATGCACACATTGAAGACCGTTCTGTTAGGTAGCTCCGTTTTGGTTTTAGAAGCAGACAGTTCTCCTTACAGCATATACTCCCATTCACTGAGAAATGTCCAAACGCAGCTCTTACCAGAAACGTGTTTCTAACTCCTGAATCTAAAGGGAGATTTAACTCACTTAGCTGAACAAACGCACAGCAGAGCAGATTGAAGGATACGTTTCTTCTGTGTTTTAGGCAGAGTTTTACTGCTATTTCGTTATATGCGGGAATAGTGCTGGAAATGCCTGTTTTGAGATCTCTCCACAGAAAGCGTTTCCAGACTTCCCCTTCAACACACGAGTTTAACTCTGTAAGTTGAATGCACACATTGAAGACCGTTCTGTTAGGTAGCTCCGTTTTGGTTTTAGAAGCAGACAGTTCTCCTTACAGCATATACTCCCATTCACTGAGAAATGTCCAAACGCAGCTCTTACCAGAAACGTGTTTCTAACTCCTGAATCTAAAGGGAGATTTAACTCACTTAGCTGAACAAACGCACAGCAGAGCAGATTGAAGGATACGTTTCTTCTGTGTTTTAGGCAGAGTTTTACTGCTATTTCGTTATATGTGGGAATAGTGCTGGAAATGCCTGGAAATGCCTGTTTTGAGATCTCTGCACAGAAAGCGTTTCCAGACTTCCCCTTCAACACACGAGTTTAACTCTGTAAGTTGAATGCACACATTGAAGACCGTTCTGTTAGGTAGCTCCGTTTTGGTTTTAGAAGCAGACAGTTCTCCCTGCAGCATATACTCCCATTCACTGAGAAATGTCCAAACGCAGCTCTTACCAGAAACGTGTTTCTAACTCCTGAATCTAAAGGGAGATTTAACTCACTTAGCTGAACAAACGCACAGCAGAGCAGATTGAAGGATACGTTTCTTCTGTGTTTTAGGCAGAGTTTTACTGCTATTTCGTTATATGTGGGAATAGTGCTGGAAATGCCTGGAAATGCCTGTTTTGAGATCTCTCCACAGAAAGCGTTTCCAGACTTCCCCTTCAACACACGAGTTTAACTCTGTAAGTTGAATGCACACATTGAAGACCGTTCTGTTAGGTAGCTCCGTTTTGGTTTTAGAAGCAGACAGTTCTCCTTACAGCATATACTCCCATTCACTGAGAAATGTCCAAACGCAGCTCTTACCAGAAACGTGTTTCTAACTCCTGAATCTAAAGGGAGATTTAGCTCACTTAGCTGAACAAACGCACAGCAGAGCAGATTGAAGGATACGTTTCTTCTGTGTTTTAGGCAGAGTTTTACTGCTATTTCGTTATATGCGGGAATAGTGCTGGAAATGCCTGTTTTGAGATCTCTCCACAGAAAGCGTTTCCAGACTTCCCCTTCAACACACGAGTTTAACTCTGTAAGTTGAATGCACACATTGAAGACCGTTCTGTTAGGTAGCTCCGTTTTGGTTTTAGAAGCAGACAGTTCTCCTTACAGCATATACTCCCATTCACTGAGAAATGTCCAAACGCAGCTCTTACCAGAAACGTGTTTCTAACTCCTGAATCTAAAGGGAGATTTAACTCACTTAGCTGAACAAACGCACAGCAGAGCAGATTGAAGGATACGTTTCTTCTGTGTTTTAGGCAGAGTTTTACTGCTATTTCGTTATATGCGGGAATAGTGCTGGAAATGCCTGTTTTGAGATCTCTCCACAGAAAGCGTTTCCAGACTTCCCCTTCAACACACGAGTTTAACTCTGTAAGTTGAATGCACACATTGAAGACCGTTCTGTTAGGTAGCTCCGTTTTGGTTTTAGAAGCAGACAGTTCTCCTTACAGCATATACTCCCATTCACTGAGAAATGTCCAAACGCAGCTCTTACCAGAAACGTGTTTCTAACTCCTGAATCTAAAGGGAGATGTAACTCACTTAGCTGAACAAACGCACAGCAGAGCAGATTGAAGGATACGTTTCTTCTGTGTTTTAGGCAGAGTTTTACTGCTATTTCGTTATATGCGGGAATAGTGCTGGAAATGCCTGTTTTGAGATCTCTCCACAGAAAGCGTTTCCAGACTTCCCCTTCAACACACGAGTTTAACTCTGTAAGTTGAATGCACACATTGAAGTCCGTTCTGTTAGGTAGCTCCGTTTTGGTTTTAGAAGCAGACAGTTCTCCTTACAGCATATACTCCCATTCACTGAGAAATGTCCAAACGCAGCTCTTACCAGAAACGTGTTTCTAACTCCTGAATCTAAAGGGAGATTTAACTCACTTAGCTGAACAAACGCACAGCAGAGCAGATTGAAGGATACGTTTCTTCTGTGTTTTAGGCAGAGTTTTACTGCTATTTCGTTATATGCGGGAATAGTGCTGGAAATGCCTGGAAATGCCTGTTTTGAGATCTCTCCACAGAAAGCGTTTCCAGACTTCCCCTTCAACACACGAGTTTAACTCTGTAAGTTGAATGCACACATTGAAGACCGTTCTGTTAGGTAGCTCCGTTTTGGTTTTAGAAGCAGACAGTTCTCCTTACAGCATATACTCCCATTCACTGAGAAATGTCCAAACGCAGCTCTTACCAGAAACGTGTTTCTAACTCCTGAATCTAAAGGGAGATTTAACTCACTTAGCTGAACAAACGCACAGCAGAGCAGATTGAAGGATACGTTTCTTCTGTGTTTTAGGCAGAGTTTTACTGCTATTTCGTTATATGCGGGAATAGTGCTGGAAATGCCTGGAAAGGCCTGTTTTGAGATCTCTCCACAGAAAGCGTTTCCAGACTTCCCCTTCAACACACGAGTTTAACTCTGTAAGTTGAATGCACACATTGAAGACCGTTCTGTTAGGTAGCTCCGTTTTGGTTTTAGAAGCAGACAGTTCTCCTTACAGCATATACTCCCATTCACTGAGAAATGTCCAAACGCAGCTCTTACCAGAAACGTGTTTCTAACTCCTGAATCTAAAGGGAGATTTAACTCACTTAGCTGAACAAACGCACAGCAGAGCAGATTGAAGGATACGTTTCTTCTGTGTTTTAGGCAGAGTTTTACTGCTATTTCGTTATATGCGGGAATAGTGCTGGAAATGCCTGTTTTGAGATCTCTCCACAGAAAGCGTTTCCAGACTTCCCCTTAAACACACGAGTTTAACTCTGTAAGTTGAATGCACACATTGAAGACCGTTCTGTTAGGTAGCTCCGTTTTGGTTTTAGAAGCAGACAGTTCTCCTTACAGCATATAATCCCATTCACTGAGAAATGTCCAAACGCAGCTCTTACCAGAAACGTGTTTCTAACTCCTGAATCTAAAGGGAGATTTAGCTCACTTAGCTGAACAAACGCACAGCAGAGCAGATTGAAGGATACGTTTCTTCTGTGTTTTAGGCAGAGTTTTACTGCTATTTCGTTATATGCGGGAATAGTGCTGGAAATGCCTGTTTTGAGATCTCTCCACAGAAAGCGTTTCCAGACTTCCCCTTCAACACACGAGTTTAACTCTGTAAGTTGAATGCACACATTGAAGACCGTTCTGTTAGGTAGCTCCGTTTTGGTTTTAGAAGCAGACAGTTCTCCTTACAGCATATACTCCCATTCACTGAGAAATGTCCAAACGCAGCTCTTACCAGAAACGTGTTTCTAACTCCTGAATCTAAAGGGAGATTTAACTCACTTAGCTGAACAAACGCACAGCAGAGCAGATTGAAGGATACGTTTCTTCTGTGTTTTAGGCAGAGTTTTACTGCTATTTCGTTATATGCGGGAATAGTGCTGGAAATGCCTGTTTTGAGATCTCTCCACAGAAAGCGTTTCCAGACTTCCCCTTCAACACACGAGTTTAACTCTGTAAGTTGAATGCACACATTGAAGACCGTTCTGTTAGGTAGCTCCGTTTTGGTTTTAGAAGCAGACAGTTCTCCTTACAGCATATACTCCCATTCACTGAGAAATGTCCAAACGCAGCTCTTACCAGAAACGTGTTTCTAACTCCTGAATCTAAAGGGAGATTTAACTCACTTAGCTGAACAAACGCACAGCAGAGCAGATTGAAGGATACGTTTCTTCTGTGTTTTAGGCAGAGTTTTACTGCTATTTCGTTATATGCGGGAATAGTGCTGGAAATGCCTGGAAATGCCTGTTTTGAGATCTCTCCACAGAAAGCGTTTCCAGACTTCCCCTTCAACACACGAGTTTAACTCTGTAAGTTGAATGCACACATTGAAGACCGTTCTGTTAGGTAGCTCCGTTTTGGTTTTAGAAGCAGACAGTTCTCCTTACAGCATATACTCCCATTCACTGAGAAATGTCCAAACGCAGCTCTTACCAGAAACGTGTTTCTAACTCCTGAATCTAAAGGGAGATTTAACTCACTTAGCTGAACAAACGCACAGCAGAGCAGATTGAAGGATACGTTTCTTCTGTGTTTTAGGCAGAGTTTTACTGCTATTTCGTTATATGCGGGAATAGTGCTGGAAATGCCTGTTTTGAGATCTCTCCACAGAAAGCGTTTCCAGACTTCCCCTTCAACACACGAGTTTAACTCTGTAAGTTGAATGCACACATTGAAGACCGTTCTGTTAGGTAGCTCCGTTTTGGTTTTAGAAGCAGACAGTTCTCCTTACAGCATATACTCCCATTCACTGAGAAATGTCCAAACGCAGCTCTTACCAGAAACGTGTTTCTAACTCCTGAATCTAAAGGGAGATTTAACTCACTTAGCTGAACAAACGCACAGCAGAGCAGATTGAAGGATACGTTTCTTCTGTGTTTTAGGCAGAGTTTTACTGCTATTTCGTTATATGCGGGAATAGTGCTGGAAATGCCTGTTTTGAGATCTCTCCACAGAAAGCGTTTCCAGACTTCCCCTTCAACACACGAGTTTAACTCTGTAAGTTGAATGCACACATTGAAGACCGTTCTGTTAGGTAGCTCCGTTTTGGTTTTAGAAGCAGACAGTTCTCCTTACAGCATATACTCCCATTCACTGAGAAATGTCCAAACGCAGCTCTTACCAGAAACGTGTTTCAAACTCCTGAATCTAAAGGGAGATTTAACTCACTTAGCTGAACAAACGCACAGCAGAGCAGATTGAAGGATACGTTTCTTCTGTGTTTTAGGCAGAGTTTTACTGCTATTTCGTTATATGCGGGAATAGTGCTGGAAATGCCTGTTTTGAGATCTCTCCACAGAAAGCGTTTCCAGACTTCCCCTTCAACACACGAGTTTAACTCTGTAAGTTGAATGCACACATTGAAGACCGTTCTGTTAGGTAGCTCCGTTTTGGTTTTAGAAGCAGACAGTTCTCCTTACAGCATATACTCCCATTCACTGAGAAATGTCCAAACGCAGCTCTTACCAGAAACGTGTTTCTAACTCCTGAATCTAAAGGGAGATTTAACTCACTTAGCTGAACAAACGCACAGCAGAGCAGATTGAAGGATACGTTTCTTCTGTGTTTTAGGCAGAGTTTTACTGCTATTTCGTTATATGCGGGAATAGTGCTGGAAATGCCTGGAAATGCCTGTTTTGAGATCTCTCCACAGAAAGCGTTTCCAGACTTCCCCTTCAACACACGAGTTTAACTCTGTAAGTTGAATGCACACATTGAAGACCGTTCTGTTAGGTAGCTCCGTTTTGGTTTTAGAAGCAGACAGTTCTCCTTACAGCATATACTCCCATTCACTGAGAAATGTCCAAACGCAGCTCTTACCAGAAACGTGTTTCAAACTCCTGAATCTAAAGGGAGATTTAACTCACTTAGCTGAACAAACGCACAGCAGAGCAGATTGAAGGATACGTTTCTTCTGTGTTTTAGGCAGAGTTTTACTGCTATTTCGTTATATGCGGGAATAGTGCTGGAAATGCCTGTTTTGAGATCTCTCCACAGAAAGCGTTTCCAGACTTCCCCTTCAACACACTAGTTTAACTCTGTAAGTTGAATGCACACATTGAAGACCGTTCTGTTAGGTAGCTCCGTTTTGGTTTTAGAAGCAGACAGTTCTCCTTACAGCATATACTCCCATTCACTGAGAAATGTCCAAACGCAGCTCTTACCAGAAACGTGTTTCTAACTCCTGAATCTAAAGGGAGATTTAACTCACTTAGCTGAACAAACGCACAGCAGAGCAGATTGAAGGATACGTTTCTTCTGTGTTTTAGGCAGAGTTTTACTGCTATTTCGTTATATGTGGGAATAGTGCCGGAAATGCCTGGAAATGCCTGTTTTGAGATCTCTCCACAGAAAGCGTTTCCAGACTTCCCCTTCAACACACGAGTTTATCTCTGTAAGTTGAATGGACACATTGAAGACCGTTCTGTTAGGTAGCTCCGTTTTGGTTTTAGAAGCAGACAGTTCTCCTTACAGCATATACTCCCATTCACTGAGAAATGTCCAAACGCAGCTCTTACCAGAAACGTGTTTCTAACTCCTGAATCTAAAGGGAGATTTAACTCACTTAGCTGAACAAACGCACAGCAGAGCAGATTGAAGGATACGTTTCTTCTGTGTTTTAGGCAGAGTTTTACTGCTATTTCGTTATATGCGGGAATAGTGCTGGAAATGCCTGGAAATGCCTGTTTTGAGATCTCTCCACAGAAAGCGTTTCCAGACTTCCCCTTCAACACACGAGTTTAACTCTGTAAGTTGAATGCACACATTGAAGACCGTTCTGTTAGGTAGCTCCGTTTTGGTTTTAGAAGCAGACAGTTCTCCTTACAGCATATACTCCCATTCACTGAGAAATGTCCAAACGCAGCTCTTACCAGAAACGTGTTTCTAACTCCTGAATCTAAAGGGAGATTTAACTCACTTAGCTGAACAAACGCACAGCAGAGCAGATTGAAGGATACGTTTCTTCTGTGTTTTAGGCAGAGTTTTACTGCTATTTCGTTATATGCGGGAATAGTGCTGGAAATGCCTGTTTTGAGATCTCTCCACAGAAAGCGTTTCCAGACTTCCCCTTAAACACACGAGTTTAACTCTGTAAGTTGAATGCACACATTGAAGACCGTTCTGTTAGGTAGCTCCGTTTTGGTTTTAGAAGCAGACAGTTCTCCTTACAGCATATACTCCCATTCACTGAGAAATGTCCAAACGCAGCTCTTACCAGAAACGTGTTTCTAACTCCTGAATCTAAAGGGAGATTTAGCTCACTTAGCTGAACAAACGCACAGCAGAGCAGATTGAAGGATACGTTTCTTCTGTGTTTTAGGCAGAGTTTTACTGCTATTTCGTTATATGCGGGAATAGTGCTGGAAATGCCTGTTTTGAGATCTCTCCACAGAAAGCGTTTCCAGACTTCCCCTTCAACACACGAGTTTAACTCTGTAAGTTGAATGCACACATTGAAGACCGTTCTGTTAGGTAGCTCCGTTTTGGTTTTAGAAGCAGACAGTTCTCCTTACAGCATATACTCCCATTCACTGAGAAATGTCCAAACGCAGCTCTTACCAGAAACGTGTTTCTAACTCCTGAATCTAAAGGGAGATTTAACTCACTTAGCTGAACAAACGCACAGCAGAGCAGATTGAAGGATACGTTTCTTCTGTGTTTTAGGCAGAGTTTTACTGCTATTTCGTTATATGCGGGAATAGTGCTGGAAATGCCTGTTTTGAGATCTCTCCACAGAAAGCGTTTCCAGACTTCCCCTTCAACACACGAGTTTAACTCTGTAAGTTGAATGCACACATTGAAGACCGTTCTGTTAGGTAGCTCCGTTTTGGTTTTAGAAGCAGACAGTTCTCCTTACAGCATATACTCCCATTCACTGAGAAATGTCCAAACGCAGCTCTTACCAGAAACGTGTTTCTAACTCCTGAATCTAAAGGGAGATGTAACTCACTTAGCTGAACAAACGCACAGCAGAGCAGATTGAAGGATACGTTTCTTCTGTGTTTTAGGCAGAGTTTTACTGCTATTTCGTTATATGCGGGAATAGTGCTGGAAATGCCTGTTTTGAGATCTCTCCACAGAAAGCGTTTCCAGACTTCCCCTTCAACACACGAGTTTAACTCTGTAAGTTGAATGCACACATTGAAGACCGTTCTGTTAGGTAGCTCCGTTTTGGTTTTAGAAGCAGACAGTTCTCCTTACAGCATATACTCCCATTCACTGAGAAATGTCCAAACGCAGCTCTTACCAGAAACGTGTTTCTAACTCCTGAATCTAAAGGGAGATTTAACTCACTTAGCTAAACAAACGCACAGCAGAGCAGATTGAAGGATACGTTTCTTCTGTGTTTTAGGCAGAGTTTTACTGCTATTTCGTTATATGCGGGAATAGTGCTGGAAATGCCTGGAAATGCCTGTTTTGAGATCTCTCCACAGAAAGCGTTTCCAGACTTCCCCTTCAACACACGAGTTTAACTCTGTAAGTTGAATGCACACATTGAAGACCGTTCTGTTAGGTAGCTCCGTTTTGGTTTTAGAAGCAGATAGTTCTCCTTACAGCATATACTCCCATTCACTGAGAAATGTCCAAACGCAGCTCTTACCAGAAACGTGTTTCTAACTCCTGAATCTAAAGGGAGATTTAACTCACTTAGCTGAACAAACGCACAGCAGAGCAGATTGAAGGATACGTTTCTTCTGTGTTTTAGGCAGAGTTTTACTGCTATTTCGTTATATGCGGGAATAGTGCTGGAAATGCCTGTTTTGAGATCTCTCCACAGAAAGCGTTTCCAGACTTCCCCTTAAACACACGAGTTTAACTCTGTAAGTTGAATGCACACATTGAAGACCGTTCTGTTAGGTAGCTCCGTTTTGGTTTTAGAAGCAGACAGTTCTCCTTACAGCATATACTCCCATTCACTGAGAAATGTCCAAACGCAGCTCTTACCAGAAACGTGTTTCTAACTCCTGAATCTAAAGGGAGATTTAGCTCACTTAGCTGAACAAACGCACAGCAGAGCAGATTGAAGGATACGTTTCTTCTGTGTTTTAGGCAGAGTTTTACTGCTATTTCGTTATATGCGGGAATAGTGCTGGAAATGCCTGTTTTGAGATCTCTCCACAGAAAGCGTTTCCAGACTTCCCCTTCAACACACGAGTTTAACTCTGTAAGTTGAATGCACACATTGAAGACCGTTCTGTTAGGTAGCTCCGTTTTGGTTTTAGAAGCAGACAGTTCTCCTTACAGCATATACTCCCATTCACTGAGAAATGTCCAAACGCAGCTCTTACCAGAAACGTGTTTCTAACTCCTGAATCTAAAGGGAGATTTAACTCACTTAGCTGAACAAACGCACAGCAGAGCAGATTGAAGGATACGTTTCTTCTGTGTTTTAGGCAGAGTTTTACTGCTATTTCGTTATATGCGGGAATAGTGCTGGAAATGCCTGGAAATGCCTGTTTTGAGATCTCTCCACAGAAAGCGTTTCCAGACTTCCCCTTCAACACACGAGTTTAACTCTGTAAGTTGAATGCACACATTGAAGACCGTTCTGTTAGGTAGCTCCGTTTTGGTTTTAGAAGCAGACAGTTCTCCTTACAGCATATACTCCCATTCACTGAGAAATGTCCAAACGCAGCTCTTACCAGAAACGTGTTTCTAACTCCTGAATCTAAAGGGAGATTTAACTCACTTAGCTGAACAAACGCACAGCAGAGCAGATTGAAGGATACGTTTCTTCTGTGTTTTAGGCAGAGTTTTACTGCTATTTCGTTATATGCGGGAATAGTGCTGGAAATGCCTGTTTTGAGATCTCTCCACAGAAAGCGTTTCCAGACTTCCCCTTAAACACACGAGTTTAACTCTGTAAGTTGAATGCACACATTGAAGACCGTTCTGTTAGGTAGCTCCGTTTTGGTTTTAGAAGCAGACAGTTCTCCTTACAGCATATACTCCCATTCACTGAGAAATGTCCAAACGCAGCTCTTACCAGAAACGTGTTTCTAACTCCTGAATCTAAAGGGAGATTTAACTCACTTAGCTGAACAAACGCACAGCAGAGCAGATTGAAGGATACGTTTCTTCTGTGTTTTAGGCAGAGTTTTACTGCTATTTCGTTATATGCGGGAATAGTGCTGGAAATGCCTGTTTTGAGATCTCTCCACAGAAAGCGTTTCCAGACTTCCCCTTCAACACACGAGTTTAACTCTGTAAGTTGAATGCACACATTGAAGACCGTTCTGTTAGGTAGCTCCGTTTTGGTTTTAGAAGCAGACAGTTCTCCTTACAGCATATACTCCCATTCACTGAGAAATGTCCAAACGCAGCTCTTACCAGAAACGTGTTTCTAACTCCTGAATCTAAAGGGAGATGTAACTCACTTAGCTGAACAAACGCACAGCAGAGCAGATTGAAGGATACGTTTCTTCTGTGTTTTAGGCAGAGTTTTACTGCTATTTCGTTATATGCGGGAATAGTGCTGGAAATGCCTGTTTTGAGATCTCTCCACAGAAAGCGTTTCCAGACTTCCCCTTCAACACACGAGTTTAACTCTGTAAGTTGAATGCACACATTGAAGACCGTTCTGTTAGGTAGCTCCGTTTTGGTTTTAGAAGCAGACAGTTCTCCTTACAGCATATACTCCCATTCACTGAGAAATGTCCAAACGCAGCTCTTACCAGAAACGTGTTTCTAACTCCTGAATCTAAAGGGAGATTTAACTCACTTAGCTAAACAAACGCACAGCAGAGCAGATTGAAGGATACGTTTCTTCTGTGTTTTAGGCAGAGTTTTACTGCTATTTCGTTATATGCGGGAATAGTGCTGGAAATGCCTGGAAATGCCTGTTTTGAGATCTCTCCACAGAAAGCGTTTCCAGACTTCCCCTTCAACACACGAGTTTAACTCTGTAAGTTGAATGCACACATTGAAGACCGTTCTGTTAGGTAGCTCCGTTTTGGTTTTAGAAGCAGATAGTTCTCCTTACAGCATATACTCCCATTCACTGAGAAATGTCCAAACGCAGCTCTTACCAGAAACGTGTTTCTAACTCCTGAATCTAAAGGGAGATTTAACTCACTTAGCTGAACAAACGCACAGCAGAGCAGATTGAAGGATACGTTTCTTCTGTGTTTTAGGCAGAGTTTTACTGCTATTTCGTTATATGCGGGAATAGTGCTGGAAATGCCTGTTTTGAGATCTCTCCACAGAAAGCGTTTCCAGACTTCCCCTTAAACACACGAGTTTAACTCTGTAAGTTGAATGCACACATTGAAGACCGTTCTGTTAGGTAGCTCCGTTTTGGTTTTAGAAGCAGACAGTTCTCCTTACAGCATATACTCCCATTCACTGAGAAATGTCCAAACGCAGCTCTTACCAGAAACGTGTTTCTAACTCCTGAATCTAAAGGGAGATTTAGCTCACTTAGCTGAACAAACGCACAGCAGAGCAGATTGAAGGATACGTTTCTTCTGTGTTTTAGGCAGAGTTTTACTGCTATTTCGTTATATGCGGGAATAGTGCTGGAAATGCCTGTTTTGAGATCTCTCCACAGAAAGCGTTTCCAGACTTCCCCTTCAACACACGAGTTTAACTCTGTAAGTTGAATGCACACATTGAAGACCGTTCTGTTAGGTAGCTCCGTTTTGGTTTTAGAAGCAGACAGTTCTCCTTACAGCATATACTCCCATTCACTGAGAAATGTCCAAACGCAGCTCTTACCAGAAACGTGTTTCTAACTCCTGAATCTAAAGGGAGATTTAACTCACTTAGCTGAACAAACGCACAGCAGAGCAGATTGAAGGATACGTTTCTTCTGTGTTTTAGGCAGAGTTTTACTGCTATTTCGTTATATGCGGGAATAGTGCTGGAAATGCCTGGAAATGCCTGTTTTGAGATCTCTCCACAGAAAGCGTTTCCAGACTTCCCCTTCAACACACGAGTTTAACTCTGTAAGTTGAATGCACACATTGAAGACCGTTCTGTTAGGTAGCTCCGTTTTGGTTTTAGAAGCAGACAGTTCTCCTTACAGCATATACTCCCATTCACTGAGAAATGTCCAAACGCAGCTCTTACCAGAAACGTGTTTCTAACTCCTGAATCTAAAGGGAGATTTAACTCACTTAGCTGAACAAACGCACAGCAGAGCAGATTGAAGGATACGTTTCTTCTGTGTTTTAGGCAGAGTTTTACTGCTATTTCGTTATATGCGGGAATAGTGCTGGAAATGCCTGTTTTGAGATCTCTCCACAGAAAGCGTTTCCAGACTTCCCCTTAAACACACGAGTTTAACTCTGTAAGTTGAATGCACACATTGAAGACCGTTCTGTTAGGTAGCTCCGTTTTGGTTTTAGAAGCAGACAGTTCTCCTTACAGCATATACTCCCATTCACTGAGAAATGTCCAAACGCAGCTCTTACCAGAAACGTGTTTCTAACTCCTGAATCTAAAGGGAGATTTAGCTCACTTAGCTGAACAAACGCACAGCAGAGCAGATTGAAGGATACGTTTCTTCTGTGTTTTAGGCAGAGTTTTACTGCTATTTCGTTATATGCGGGAATAGTGCTGGAAATGCCTGGAAATGCCTGTTTTGAGATCTCTCCACAGAAAGCGTTTCCAGACTTCCCCTTCAACACACGAGTTTAACTCTGTAAGTTGAATGCACACATTGAAGACCGTTCTGTTAGGTAGCTCCGTTTTGGTTTTAGAAGCAGACAGTTCTCCTTACAGCATATACTCCCATTCACTGAGAAATGTCCAAACGCAGCTCTTACCAGAAACGTGTTTCTAACTCCTGAATCTAAAGGGAGATTTAACTCACTTAGCTGAACAAACGCACAGCAGAGCAGATTGAAGGATACGTTTCTTCTGTGTTTTAGGCAGAGTTTTACTGCTATTTCGTTATATGCGGGAATAGTGCTGGAAATGCCTGTTTTGAGATCTCTCCACAGAAAGCGTTTCCAGACTTCCCCTTCAACACACGAGTTTAACTCTGTAAGTTGAATGCACACATTGAAGACCGTTCTGTTAGGTAGCTCCGTTTTGGTTTTAGAAGCAGACAGTTCTCCTTACAGCATATACTCCCATTCACTGAGAAATGTCCAAACGCAGCTCTTACCAGAAACGTGTTTCTAACTCCTGAATCTAAAGGGAGATTTAACTCACTTAGCTGAACAAACGCACAGCAGAGCAGATTGAAGGATACGTTTCTTCTGTGTTTTAGGCAGAGTTTTACTGCTATTTCGTTATATGCGGGAATAGTGCTGGAAATGCCTGTTTTGAGATCTCTCCACAGAAAGCGTTTCCAGACTTCCCCTTCAACACACGAGTTTAACTCTGTAAGTTGAATGCACACATTGAAGACCGTTCTGTTAGGTAGCTCCGTTTTGGTTTTAGAAGCAGACAGTTCTCCTTACAGCATATACTCCCATTCACTGAGAAATGTCCAAACGCAGCTCTTACCAGAAACGTGTTTCTAACTCCTGAATCTAAAGGGAGATGTAACTCACTTAGCTGAACAAACGCACAGCAGAGCAGATTGAAGGATACGTTTCTTCTGTGTTTTAGGCAGAGTTTTACTGCTATTTCGTTATATGCGGGAATAGTGCTGGAAATGCCTGTTTTGAGATCTCTCCACAGAAAGCGTTTCCAGACTTCCCCTTCAACACACGAGTTTAACTCTGTAAGTTGAATGCACACATTGAAGACCGTTCTGTTAGGTAGCTCCGTTTTGGTTTTAGAAGCAGACAGTTCTCCTTACAGCATATACTCCCATTCACTGAGAAATGTCCAAACGCAGCTCTTACCAGAAACGTGTTTCTAACTCCTGAATCTAAAGGGAGATTTAACTCACTTAGCTGAACAAACGCACAGCAGAGCAGATTGAAGGATACGTTTCTTCTGTGTTTTAGGCAGAGTTTTACTGCTATTTCGTTATATGCGGGAATAGTGCTGGAAATGCCTGGAAATGCCTGTTTTGAGATCTCTCCACAGAAAGCGTTTCCAGACTTCCCCTTCAACACACGAGTTTAACTCTGTAAGTTGAATGCACACATTGAAGACCGTTCTGTTAGGTAGCTCCGTTTTGGTTTTAGAAGCAGACAGTTCTCCTTACAGCATATACTCCCATTCACTGAGAAATGTCCAAACGCAGCTCTTACCAGAAACGTGTTTCTAACTCCTGAATCTAAAGGGAGATTTAACTCACTTAGCTGAACAAACGCACAGCAGAGCAGATTGAAGGATACGTTTCTTCTGTGTTTTAGGCAGAGTTTTACTGCTATTTCGTTATATGCGGGAATAGTGCTGGAAATGCCTGTTTTGAGATCTCTCCACAGAAAGCGTTTCCAGACTTCCCCTTCAACACACGAGTTTAACTCTGTAAGTTGAATGCACACATTGAAGACCGTTCTGTTAGGTAGCTCCGTTTTGGTTTTAGAAGCAGACAGTTCTCCTTACAGCATATACTCCCATTCACTGAGAAATGTCCAAACGCAGCTCTTACCAGAAACGTGTTTCTAACTCCTGAATCTAAAGGGAGATTTAACTCACTTAGCTGAACAAACGCACAGCAGAGCAGATTGAAGGATACGTTTCTTCTGTGTTTTAGGCAGAGTTTTACTGCTATTTCGTTATATGCGGGAATAGTGCTGGAAATGCCTGTTTTGAGATCTCTCCACAGAAAGCGTTTCCAGACTTCCCCTTCAACACACGAGTTTAACTCTGTAAGTTGAATGCACACATTGAAGACCGTTCTGTTAGGTAGCTCCGTTTTGGTTTTAGAAGCAGACAGTTCTCCTTACAGCATATACTCCCATTCACTGAGAAATGTCCAAACGCAGCTCTTACCAGAAACGTGTTTCTAACTCCTGAATCTAAAGAGAGATTTAACTCACTTAGCTGAACAAACGCACAGCAGAGCAGATTGAAGGATACGTTTCTTCTGTGTTTTAGGCAGAGTTTTACTGCTATTTCGTTATATGTGGGAATAGTGCTGGAAATGCCTGGAAATGCCTGTTTTGAGATCTCTCCACAGAAAGCGTTTCCAGACTTCCCCTTCAACACACGAGTTTAACTCTGTAAGTTGAATGCACACATTGAAGACCGTTCTGTTAGGTAGCTCCGTTTTGGTTTTAGAAGCAGACAGTTCTCCCTGCAGCATATACTCCCATTCACTGAGAAATGTCCAAACGCAGCTCTTACCAGAAACGTGTTTCTAACTCCTGAATCTAAAGGGAGATTTAACTCACTTAGCTGAACAAACGCACAGCAGAGCAGATTGAAGGATACGTTTCTTCTGTGTTTTAGGCAGAGTTTTACTGCTATTTCGTTATATGTGGGAATAGTGCTGGAAATGCCTGGAAATGCCTGTTTTGAGATCTCTCCACAGAAAGCGTTTCCAGACTTCCCCTTCAACACACGAGTTTAACTCTGTAAGTTGAATGCACACATTGAAGACCGTTCTGTTAGGTAGCTCCGTTTTGGTTTTAGAAGCAGACAGTTCTCCTTACAGCATATACTCCCATTCACTGAGAAATGTCCAAACGCAGCTCTTACCAGAAACGTGTTTCTAACTCCTGAATCTAAAGGGAGATTTAGCTCACTTAGCTGAACAAACGCACAGCAGAGCAGATTGAAGGATACGTTTCTTCTGTGTTTTAGGCAGAGTTTTACTGCTATTTCGTTATATGCGGGAATAGTGCTGGAAATGCCTGTTTTGAGATCTCTCCACAGAAAGCGTTTCCAGACTTCCCCTTCAACACACGAGTTTAACTCTGTAAGTTGAATGCACACATTGAAGACCGTTCTGTTAGGTAGCTCCGTTTTGGTTTTAGAAGCAGACAGTTCTCCTTACAGCATATACTCCCATTCACTGAGAAATGTCCAAACGCAGCTCTTACCAGAAACGTGTTTCTAACTCCTGAATCTAAAGGGAGATTTAACTCACTTAGCTGAACAAACGCACAGCAGAGCAGATTGAAGGATACGTTTCTTCTGTGTTTTAGGCAGAGTTTTACTGCTATTTCGTTATATGCGGGAATAGTGCTGGAAATGCCTGTTTTGAGATCTCTCCACAGAAAGCGTTTCCAGACTTCCCCTTCAACACACGAGTTTAACTCTGTAAGTTGAATGCACACATTGAAGACCGTTCTGTTAGGTAGCTCCGTTTTGGTTTTAGAAGCAGACAGTTCTCCTTACAGCATATACTCCCATTCACTGAGAAATGTCCAAACGCAGCTCTTACCAGAAACGTGTTTCTAACTCCTGAATCTAAAGGGAGATGTAACTCACTTAGCTGAACAAACGCACAGCAGAGCAGATTGAAGGATACGTTTCTTCTGTGTTTTAGGCAGAGTTTTACTGCTATTTCGTTATATGCGGGAATAGTGCTGGAAATGCCTGTTTTGAGATCTCTCCACAGAAAGCGTTTCCAGACTTCCCCTTCAACACACGAGTTTAACTCTGTAAGTTGAATGCACACATTGAAGACCGTTCTGTTAGGTAGCTCCGTTTTGGTTTTAGAAGCAGACAGTTCTCCTTACAGCATATACTCCCATTCACTGAGAAATGTCCAAACGCAGCTCTTACCAGAAACGTGTTTCTAACTCCTGAATCTAAAGGGAGATTTAACTCACTTAGCTGAACAAACGCACAGCAGAGCAGATTGAAGGATACGTTTCTTCTGTGTTTTAGGCAGAGTTTTACTGCTATTTCGTTATATGCGGGAATAGTGCTGGAAATGCCTGGAAATGCCTGTTTTGAGATCTCTCCACAGAAAGCGTTTCCAGACTTCCCCTTCAACACACGAGTTTAACTCTGTAAGTTGAATGCACACATTGAAGACCGTTCTGTTAGGTAGCTCCGTTTTGGTTTTAGAAGCAGACAGTTCTCCTTACAGCATATACTCCCATTCACTGAGAAATGTCCAAACGCAGCTCTTACCAGAAACGTGTTTCTAACTCCTGAATCTAAAGGGAGATTTAACTCACTTAGCTGAACAAACGCACAGCAGAGCAGATTGAAGGATACGTTTCTTCTGTGTTTTAGGCAGAGTTTTACTGCTATTTCGTTATATGCGGGAATAGTGCTGGAAATGCCTGGAAAGGCCTGTTTTGAGATCTCTCCACAGAAAGCGTTTCCAGACTTCCCCTTCAACACACGAGTTTAACTCTGTAAGTTGAATGCACACATTGAAGACCGTTCTGTTAGGTAGCTCCGTTTTGGTTTTAGAAGCAGACAGTTCTCCTTACAGCATATACTCCCATTCACTGAGAAATGTCCAAACGCAGCTCTTACCAGAAACGTGTTTCTAACTCCTGAATCTAAAGGGAGATTTAACTCACTTAGCTGAACAAACGCACAGCAGAGCAGATTGAAGGATACGTTTCTTCTGTGTTTTAGGCAGAGTTTTACTGCTATTTCGTTATATGCGGGAATAGTGCTGGAAATGCCTGTTTTGAGATCTCTCCACAGAAAGCGTTTCCAGACTTCCCCTTCAACACACGAGTTTAACTCTGTAAGTTGAATGCACACATTGAAGACCGTTCTGTTAGGTAGCTCCGTTTTGGTTTTAGAAGCAGACAGTTCTCCTTACAGCATATACTCCCATTCACTGAGAAATGTCCAAACGCAGCTCTTACCAGAAACGTGTTTCTAACTCCTGAATCTAAAGGGAGATTTAACTCACTTAGCTGAACAAACGCACAGCAGAGCAGATTGAAGGATACGTTTCTTCTGTGTTTTAGGCAGAGTTTTTCTGCTATTTCGTTATATGCGGGAATAGTGCTGGAAATGCCTGTTTTGAGATCTCTCCACAGAAAGCGTTTCCAGACTTCCCCTTCAACACACGAGTTTAACTCTGTAAGTTGAATGCACACATTGAAGACCGTTCTGTTAGGTAGCTCCGTTTTGGTTTTAGAAGCAGACAGTTCTCCTTAGAGCATATAATCCCATTCACTGAGAAATGTCCAAACGCAGCTCTTACCAGAAACGTGTTTCTAACTCCTGAATCTAAAGGGAGATTTAACTCACTTAGCTGAACAAACGCACAGCAGAGCAGATTGAAGGATACGTTTCTTCTGTGTTTTAGGCAGAGTTTTACTGCTATTTCGTTATATGCGGGAATAGTGCTGGAAATGCCTGGAAAGGCCTGTTTTGAGATCTCTCCACAGAAAGCGTTTCCAGACTTCCCCTTCAACACACGAGTTTAACTCTGTAAGTTGAATGCACACATTGAAGACCGTTCTGTTAGGTAGCTCCGTTTTGGTTTTAGAAGCAGACAGTTCTCCTTACAGCATATACTCCCATTCACTGAGAAATGTCCAAACGCAGCTCTTACCAGAAACGTGTTTCTAACTCCTGAATCTAAAGGGAGATTTAACTCACTTAGCTGAACAAACGCACAGCAGAGCAGATTGAAGGATACGTTTCTTCTGTGTTTTAGGCAGAGTTTTACTGCTATTTCGTTATATGCGGGAATAGTGCTGGAAATGCCTGTTTTGAGATCTCTCCACAGAAAGCGTTTCCAGACTTCCCCTTCAACACACGAGTTTAACTCTGTAAGTTGAATGCACACATTGAAGACCGTTCTGTTAGGTAGCTCCGTTTTGGTTTTAGAAGCAGACAGTTCTCCTTACAGCATATACTCCCATTCACTGAGAAATGTCCAAACGCAGCTCTTACCAGAAACGTGTTTCTAACTCCTGAATCTAAAGGGAGATTTAACTCACTTAGCTGAACAAACGCACAGCAGAGCAGATTGAAGGATACCTTTCTTCTGTGTTTTAGGCAGAGTTTTACTGCTATTTCGTTATATGCGGGAATAGTGCTGGAAATGCCTGTTTTGAGATCTCTCCACAGAAAGCGTTTCCAGACTTCCCCTTCAACACACGAGTTTAACTCTGTAAGTTGAATGCACACATTGAAGACCGTTCTGTTAGGTAGCTCCGTTTTGGTTTTAGAAGCAGACAGTTCTCCTTACAGCATATACTCCCATTCACTGAGAAATGTCCAAACGCAGCTCTTACCAGAAACGTGTTTCTAACTCCTGAATCTAAAGGGAGATTTAACTCACTTAGCTGAACAAACGCACAGCAGAGCAGATTGAAGGATACGTTTCTTCTGTGTTTTAGGCAGAGTTTTACTGCTATTTCGTTATATGCGGGAATAGTGCTGGAAATGCCTGTTTTGAGATCTCTCCACAGAAAGCGTTTCCAGACTTCCCCTTCAACACACGAGTTTAACTCTGTAAGTTGAATGCACACATTGAAGACCGTTCTGTTAGGTAGCTCCGTTTTGGTTTTAGAAGCAGACAGTTCTCCTTACAGCATATACTCCCATTCACTGAGAAATGTCCAAACGCAGCTCTTACCAGAAACGTGTTTCTAACTCCTGAATCTAAAGGGAGATGTAACTCACTTAGCTGAACAAACGCACAGCAGAGCAGATTGAAGGATACGTTTCTTCTGTGTTTTAGGCAGAGTTTTACTGCTATTTCGTTATATGCGGGAATAGTGCTGGAAATGCCTGTTTTGAGATCTCTCCACAGAAAGCGTTTCCAGACTTCCCCTTCAACACACGAGTTTAACTCTGTAAGTTGAATGCACACATTGAAGACCGTTCTGTTAGGTAGCTCCGTTTTGGTTTTAGAAGCAGACAGTTCTCCTTACAGCATATACTCCCATTCACTGAGAAATGTCCAAACGCAGCTCTTACCAGAAACGTGTTTCTAACTCCTGAATCTAAAGGGAGATTTAACTCACTTAGCTGAACAAACGCACAGCAGAGCAGATTGAAGGATACGTTTCTTCTGTGTTTTAGGCAGAGTTTTACTGCTATTTCGTTATATGCGGGAATAGTGCTGGAAATGCCTGTTTTGAGATCTCTCCACAGAAAGCGTTTCCAGACTTCCCCTTCAACACACGAGTTTAACTCTGTAAGTTGAATGCACACATTGAAGACCGTTCTGTTAGGTAGCTCCGTTTTGGTTTTAGAAGCAGACAGTTCTCCTTACAGCATATACTCCCATTCACTGAGAAATGTCCAAACGCAGCTCTTACCAGAAACGTGTTTCTAACTCCTGAATCTAAAGGGAGATGTAACTCACTTAGCTGAACAAACGCACAGCAGAGCAGATTGAAGGATACGTTTCTTCTGTGTTTTAGGCAGAGTTTTACTGCTATTTCGTTATATGCGGGAATAGTGCTGGAAATGCCTGTTTTGAGATCTCTCCACAGAAAGCGTTTCCAGACTTCCCCTTCAACACACGAGTTTAACTCTGTAAGTTGAATGCACACATTGAAGACCGTTCTGTTAGGTAGCTCCGTTTTGGTTTTAGAAGCAGACAGTTCTCCTTACAGCATATACTCCCATTCACTGAGAAATGTCCAAACGCAGCTCTTACCAGAAACGTGTTTCTAACTCCTGAATCTAAAGGGAGATTTAACTCACTTAGCTGAACAAACGCACAGCAGAGCAGATTGAAGGATACGTTTCTTCTGTGTTTTAGGCAGAGTTTTACTGCTATTTCGTTATATGCGGGAATAGTGCTGGAAATGCCTGTTTTGAGATCTCTCCACAGAAAGCGTTTCCAGACTTCCCCTTCAACACACGAGTTTAACTCTGTAAGTTGAATGCACACATTGAAGACCGTTCTGTTAGGTAGCTCCGTTTTGGTTTTAGAAGCAGACAGTTCTCCTTACAGCATATACTCCCATTCACTGAGAAATGTCCAAACGCAGCTCTTACCAGAAACGTGTTTCTAACTCCTGAATCTAAAGGGAGATTTAACTCACTTAGCTGAACAAACGCACAGCAGAGCAGATTGAAGGATACGTTTCTTCTGTGTTTTAGGCAGAGTTTTACTGCTATTTCGTTATATGCGGGAATAGTGCTGGAAATGCCTGTTTTGAGATCTCTCCACAGAAAGCGTTTCCAGACTTCCCCTTCAACACACGAGTTTAACTCTGTAAGTTGAATGCACACATTGAAGACCGTTCTGTTAGGTAGCTCCGTTTTGGTTTTAGAAGCAGACAGTTCTCCTTACAGCATATACTCCCATTCACTGAGAAATGTCCAAACGCAGCTCTTACCAGAAACGTGTTTCTAACTCCTGAATCTAAAGGGAGATGTAACTCACTTAGCTGAACAAACGCACAGCAGAGCAGATTGAAGGATACGTTTCTTCTGTGTTTTAGGCAGAGTTTTACTGCTATTTCGTTATATGCGGGAATAGTGCTGGAAATGCCTGTTTTGAGATCTCTCCACAGAAAGCGTTTCCAGACTTCCCCTTCAACACACGAGTTTAACTCTGTAAGTTGAATGCACACATTGAAGACCGTTCTGTTAGGTAGCTCCGTTTTGGTTTTAGAAGCAGACAGTTCTCCTTACAGCATATACTCCCATTCACTGAGAAATGTCCAAACGCAGCTCTTACCAGAAACGTGTTTCTAACTCCTGAATCTAAAGGGAGATTTAACTCACTTAGCTGAACAAACGCACAGCAGAGCAGATTGAAGGATACGTTTCTTCTGTGTTTTAGGCAGAGTTTTACTGCTATTTCGTTATATGCGGGAATAGTGCTGGAAATGCCTGTTTTGAGATCTCTCCACAGAAAGCGTTTCCAGACTTCCCCTTCAACACACGAGTTTAACTCTGTAAGTTGAATGCACACATTGAAGACCGTTCTGTTAGGTAGCTCCGTTTTGGTTTTAGAAGCAGACAGTTCTCCTTACAGCATATACTCCCATTCACTGAGAAATGTCCAAACGCAGCTCTTACCAGAAACGTGTTTCTAACTCCTGAATCTAAAGGGAGATTTAACTCACTTAGCTGAACAAACGCACAGCAGAGCAGATTGAAGGATACGTTTCTTCTGTGTTTTAGGCAGAGTTTTACTGCTATTTCGTTATATGCGGGAATAGTGCTGGAAATGCCTGTTTTGAGATCTCTCCACAGAAAGCGTTTCCAGACTTCCCCTTCAACACACGAGTTTAACTCTGTAAGTTGAATGCACACATTGAAGACCGTTCTGTTAGGTAGCTCCGTTTTGGTTTTAGAAGCAGACAGTTCTCCTTACAGCATATACTCCCATTCACTGAGAAATGTCCAAACGCAGCTCTTACCAGAAACGTGTTTCTAACTCCTGAATCTAAAGGGAGATGTAACTCACTTAGCTGAACAAACGCACAGCAGAGCAGATTGAAGGATACGTTTCTTCTGTGTTTTAGGCAGAGTTTTACTGCTATTTCGTTATATGCGGGAATAGTGCTGGAAATGCCTGTTTTGAGATCTCTCCACAGAAAGCGTTTCCAGACTTCCCCTTCAACACACGAGTTTAACTCTGTAAGTTGAATGCACACATTGAAGACCGTTCTGTTAGGTAGCTCCGTTTTGGTTTTAGAAGCAGACAGTTCTCCTTACAGCATATACTCCCATTCACTGAGAAATGTCCAAACGCAGCTCTTACCAGAAACGTGTTTCTAACTCCTGAATCTAAAGGGAGATTTAACTCACTTAGCTGAACAAACGCACAGCAGAGCAGATTGAAGGATACGTTTCTTCTGTGTTTTAGGCAGAGTTTTACTGCTATTTCGTTATATGCGGGAATAGTGCTGGAAATGCCTGTTTTGAGATCTCTCCACAGAAAGCGTTTCCAGACTTCCCCTTCAACACACGAGTTTAACTCTGTAAGTTGAATGCACACATTGAAGACCGTTCTGTTAGGTAGCTCCGTTTTGGTTTTAGAAGCAGACAGTTCTCCTTACAGCATATACTCCCATTCACTGAGAAATGTCCAAACGCAGCTCTTACCAGAAACGTGTTTCTAACTCCTGAATCTAAAGGGAGATTTAACTCACTTAGCTGAACAAACGCACAGCAGAGCAGATTGAAGGATACGTTTCTTCTGTGTTTTAGGCAGAGTTTTACTGCTATTTCGTTATATGCGGGAATAGTGCTGGAAATGCCTGTTTTGAGATCTCTCCACAGAAAGCGTTTCCAGACTTCCCCTTCAACACACGAGTTTAACTCTGTAAGTTGAATGCACACATTGAAGACCGTTCTGTTAGGTAGCTCCGTTTTGGTTTTAGAAGCAGACAGTTCTCCTTACAGCATATACTCCCATTCACTGAGAAATGTCCAAACGCAGCTCTTACCAGAAACGTGTTTCTAACTCCTGAATCTAAAGGGAGATTTAACTCACTTAGCTGAACAAACGCACAGCAGAGCAGATTGAAGGATACGTTTCTTCTGTGTTTTAGGCAGAGTTTTACTGCTATTTCGTTATATGCGCTAATAGTGCTGGAAATGCCTGGAAAGGCCTGTTTTGAGATCTCTCCACAGAAAGCGTTTCCAGACTTCCCCTTCAACACACGAGTTTAACTCTGTAAGTTGAATGCACACATTGAAGACCGTTCTGTTAGGTAGCTCCGTTTTGGTTTTAGAAGCAGACAGTTCTCCTTACAGCATATACTCCCATTCACTGAGAAATGTCCAAACGCAGCTCTTACCAGAAACGTGTTTCTAACTCCTGAATCTAAAGGGAGATTTAGCTCACTTAGCTGAACAAACGCACAGCAGAGCAGATTGAAGGATACGTTTCTTCTGTGTTTTAGGCAGAGTTTTACTGCTATTTCGTTATATGCGGGAATAGTGCTGGAAATGCCTGTTTTGAGATCTCTCCACAGAAAGCGTTTCCAGACTTCCCCTTCAACACACGAGTTTAACTCTGTAAGTTGAATGCACACATTGAAGACCGTTCTGTTAGGTAGCTCCGTTTTGGTTTTAGAAGCAGACAGTTCTCCTTACAGCATATACTCCCATTCACTGAGAAATGTCCAAACGCAGCTCTTACCAGAAACGTGTTTCTAACTCCTGAATCTAAAGGGAGATTTAACTCACTTAGCTGAACAAACGCACAGCAGAGCAGATTGAAGGATACGTTTCTTCTGTGTTTTAGGCAGAGTTTTACTGCTATTTCGTTATATGCGGGAATAGTGCTGGAAATGCCTGTTTTGAGATCTCTCCACAGAAAGCGTTTCCAGACTTCCCCTTCAACACACGAGTTTAACTCTGTAAGTTGAATGCACACATTGAAGACCGTTCTGTTAGGTAGCTCCGTTTTGGTTTTAGAAGCAGACAGTTCTCCTTACAGCATATACTCCCATTCACTGAGAAATGTCCAAACGCAGCTCTTACCAGAAACGTGTTTCTAACTCCTGAATCTAAAGGGAGATTTAACTCACTTAGCTGAACAAACGCACAGCAGAGCAGATTGAAGGATACGTTTCTTCTGTGTTTTAGGCAGAGTTTTACTGCTATTTCGTTATATGCGGGAATAGTGCTGGAAATGCCTGTTTTGAGATCTCTCCACAGAAAGCGTTTCCAGACTTCCCCTTCAACACACGAGTTTAACTCTGTAAGTTGAATGCACACATTGAAGACCGTTCTGTTAGGTAGCTCCGTTTTGGTTTTAGAAGCAGACAGTTCTCCTTACAGCATATACTCCCATTCACTGAGAAATGTCCAAACGCAGCTCTTACCAGAAACGTGTTTCTAACTCCTGAATCTAAAGGGAGATTTAGCTCACTTAGCTGAACAAACGCACAGCAGAGCAGATTGAAGGATACGTTTCTTCTGTGTTTTAGGCAGAGTTTTACTGCTATTTCGTTATATGCGGGAATAGTGCTGGAAATGCCTGTTTTGAGATCTCTCCACAGAAAGCGTTTCCAGACTTCCCCTTCAACACACGAGTTTAACTCTGTAAGTTGAATGCACACATTGAAGACCGTTCTGTTAGGTAGCTCCGTTTTGGTTTTAGAAGCAGACAGTTCTCCTTACAGCATATACTCCCATTCACTGAGAAATGTCCAAACGCAGCTCTTACCAGAAACGTGTTTCTAACTCCTGAATCTAAAGGGAGATTTAACTCACTTAGCTGAACAAACGCACAGCAGAGCAGATTGAAGGATACGTTTCTTCTGTGTTTTAGGCAGAGTTTTACTGCTATTTCGTTATATGCGGGAATAGTGCTGGAAATGCCTGTTTTGAGATCTCTCCACAGAAAGCGTTTCCAGACTTCCCCTTCAACACACGAGTTTAACTCTGTAAGTTGAATGCACACATTGAAGACCGTTCTGTTAGGTAGCTCCGTTTTGGTTTTAGAAGCAGACAGTTCTCCTTACAGCATATACTCCCATTCACTGAGAAATGTCCAAACGCAGCTCTTACCAGAAACGTGTTTCTAACTCCTGAATCTAAAGGGAGATGTAACTCACTTAGCTGAACAAACGCACAGCAGAGCAGATTGAAGGATACGTTTCTTCTGTGTTTTAGGCAGAGTTTTACTGCTATTTCGTTATATGCGGGAATAGTGCTGGAAATGCCTGTTTTGAGATCTCTCCACAGAAAGCGTTTCCAGACTTCCCCTTCAACACACGAGTTTAACTCTGTAAGTTGAATGCACACATTGAAGACCGTTCTGTTAGGTAGCTCCGTTTTGGTTTTAGAAGCAGACAGTTCTCCTTACAGCATATACTCCCATTCACTGAGAAATGTCCAAACGCAGCTCTTACCAGAAACGTGTTTCTAACTCCTGAATCTAAAGGGAGATGTAACTCACTTAGCTGAACAAACGCACAGCAGAGCAGATTGAAGGATACGTTACTTCTGTGTTTTAGGCAGAGTTTTACTGCTATTTCGTTATATGCGGGAATAGTGCTGGAAATGCCTGTTTTGAGATCTCTCCACAGAAAGCGTTTCCAGACTTCCCCTTCAACACACGAGTTTAACTCTGTAAGTTGAATGCACACATTGAAGACCGTTCTGTTAGGTAGCTCCGTTTTGGTTTTAGAAGCAGACAGTTCTCCTTACAGCATATACTCCCATTCACTGAGAAATGTCCAAACGCAGCTCTTACCAGAAACGTGTTTCTAACTCCTGAATCTAAAGGGAGATTTAACTCACTTAGCTGAACAAACGCACAGCAGAGCAGATTGAAGGATACGTTTCTTCTGTGTTTTAGGCAGAGTTTTACTGCTATTTCGTTATATGCGGGAATAGTGCTGGAAATGCCTGGAAAGGCCTGTTTTGAGATCTCTCCACAGAAAGCGTTTCCAGACTTCCCCTTCAACACACGAGTTTAACTCTGTAAGTTGAATGCACACATTGAAGACCGTTCTGTTAGGTAGCTCCGTTTTGGTTTTAGAAGCAGACAGTTCTCCTTACAGCATATACTCCCATTCACTGAGAAATGTCCAAACGCAGCTCTTACCAGAAACGTGTTTCTAACTCCTGAATCTAAAGGGAGATTTAACTCACTTAGCTGAACAAACGCACAGCAGAGCAGATTGAAGGATACGTTTCTTCTGTGTTTTAGGCAGAGTTTTACTGCTATTTCGTTATATGCGGGAATAGTGCTGGAAATGCCTGTTTTGAGATCTCTCCACAGAAAGCGTTTCCAGACTTCCCCTTCAACACACGAGTTTAACTCTGTAAGTTGAATGCACACATTGAAGACCGTTCTGTTAGGTAGCTCCGTTTTGGTTTTAGAAGCAGACAGTTCTCCTTACAGCATATACTCCCATTCACTGAGAAATGTCCAAACGCAGCTCTTACCAGAAACGTGTTTCTAACTCCTGAATCTAAAGGGAGATTTAACTCACTTAGCTGAACAAAGGCACAGCAGAGCAGATTGAAGGATACGTTTCTTCTGTGTTTTAGGCAGAGTTTTACTGCTATTTCGTTATATGCGGGAATAGTGCTGGAAATGCCTGTTTTGAGCTCTCTCCACAGAAAGCGTTTCCAGACTTCCCCTTCAACACACGAGTTTAACTCTGTAAGTTGAATGCACACATTGAAGACCGTTCTGTTAGGTAGCTCCGTTTTGGTTTTAGAAGCAGACAGTTCTCCTTACAGCATATACTCCCATTCACTGAGAAATGTCCAAACGCAGCTCTTACCAGAAACGTGTTTCTAACTCCTGAATCTAAAGGGAGATTTAACTCACTTAGCTGAACAAACGCACAGCAGAGCAGATTGAAGGATACGTTTCTTCTGTGTTTTAGGCAGAGTTTTACTGCTATTTCGTTATATGCGCTAATAGTGCTGGAAATGCCTGGAAAGGCCTGTTTTGAGATCTCTCCACAGAAAGCGTTTCCAGACTTCCCCTTCAACACACGAGTTTAACTCTGTAAGTTGAATGCACACATTGAAGACCGTTCTGTTAGGTAGCTCCGTTTTGGTTTTAGAAGCAGACAGTTCTCCTTACAGCATATACTCCCATTCACTGAGAAATGTCCAAACGCAGCTCTTACCAGAAACGTGTTTCTAACTCCTGAATCTAAAGGGAGATTTAACTCACTTAGCTGAACAAACGCACAGCAGATCAGATTGAAGGATACGTTTCTTCTGTGTTTTAGGCAGAGTTTTACTGCTATTTCGTTATATGCGGGAATAGTGCTGGAAATGCCTGTTTTGAGATCTCTCCACAGAAAGCGTTTCCAGACTTCCCCTTCAACACACGAGTTTAACTCTGTAAGTTGAATGCACACATTGAAGACCGTTCTGTTAGGTAGCTCCGTTTTGGTTTTAGAAGCAGACAGTTCTCCTTACAGCATATACTCCCATTCACTGAGAAATGTCCAAACGCAGCTCTTACCAGAAACGTGTTTCTAACTCCTGAATCTAAAGGGAGATTTAGCTCACTTAGCTGAACAAACGCACAGCAGAGCAGATTGAAGGATACGTTTCTTCTGTGTTTTAGGCAGAGTTTTACTGCTATTTCGTTATATGCGGGAATAGTGCTGGAAATGCCTGTTTTGAGATCTCTCCACAGAAAGCGTTTCCAGACTTCCCCTTCAACACACGAGTTTAACTCTGTAAGTTGAATGCACACATTGAAGACCGTTCTGTTAGGTAGCTCCGTTTTGGTTTTAGAAGCAGACAGTTCTCCTTACAGCATATACTCCCATTCACTGAGAAATGTCCAAACGCAGCTCTTACCAGAAACGTGTTTCTAACTCCTGAATCTAAAGGGAGATTTAACTCACTTAGCTGAACAAACGCACAGCAGAGCAGATTGAAGGATACGTTTCTTCTGTGTTTTAGGCAGAGTTTTACTGCTATTTCGTTATATGCGGGAATAGTGCTGGAAATGCCTGTTTTGAGATCTCTCCACAGAAAGCGTTTCCAGACTTCCCCTTAAACACACGAGTTTAACTCTGTAAGTTGAATGCACACATTGAAGACCGTTCTGTTAGGTAGCTCCGTTTTGGTTTTAGAAGCAGACAGTTCTCCTTACAGCATATACTCCCATTCACTGAGAAATGTCCAAACGCAGCTCTTACCAGAAACGTGTTTCTAACTCCTGAATCTAAAGGGAGATTTAGCTCACTTAGCTGAACAAACGCACAGCAGAGCAGATTGAAGGATACGTTTCTTCTGTGTTTTAGGCAGAGTTTTACTGCTATTTCGTTATATGCGGGAATAGTGCTGGAAATGCCTGTTTTGAGATCTCTCCACAGAAAGCGTTTCCAGACTTCCCCTTCAACACACGAGTTTAACTCTGTAAGTTGAATGCACACATTGAAGACCGTTCTGTTAGGTAGCTCCGTTTTGGTTTTAGAAGCAGACAGTTCTCCTTACAGCATATACTCCCATTCACTGAGAAATGTCCAAACGCAGCTCTTACCAGAAACGTGTTTCTAACTCCTGAATCTAAAGGGAGATTTAACTCACTTAGCTGAACAAACGCACAGCAGAGCAGATTGAAGGATACGTTTCTTCTGTGTTTTAGGCAGAGTTTTACTGCTATTTCGTTATATGCGGGAATAGTGCTGGAAATGCCTGGAAATGCCTGTTTTGAGATCTCTCCACAGAAAGCGTTTCCAGACTTCCCCTTCAACACACGAGTTTAACTCTGTAAGTTGAATGCACACATTGAAGACCGTTCTGTTAGGTAGCTCCGTTTTGGTTTTAGAAGCAGACAGTTCTCCTTACAGCATATACTCCCATTCACTGAGAAATGTCCAAACGCAGCTCTTACCAGAAACGTGTTTCTAACTCCTGAATCTAAAGGGAGATTTAACTCACTTAGCTGAACAAACGCACAGCAGAGCAGATTGAAGGATACGTTTCTTCTGTGTTTTAGGCAGAGTTTTACTGCTATTTCGTTATATGCGGGAATAGTGCTGGAAATGCCTGTTTTGAGATCTCTCCACAGAAAGCGTTTCCAGACTTCCCCTTCAACACACGAGTTTAACTCTGTAAGTTGAATGCACACATTGAAGACCGTTCTGTTAGGTAGCTCCGTTTTGGTTTTAGAAGCAGACAGTTCTCCTTACAGCATATACTCCCATTCACTGAGAAATGTCCAAACGCAGCTCTTACCAGAAACGTGTTTCTAACTCCTGAATCTAAAGGGAGATGTAACTCACTTAGCTGAACAAACGCACAGCAGAGCAGATTGAAGGATACGTTTCTTCTGTGTTTTAGGCAGAGTTTTACTGCTATTTCGTTATATGCGGGAATAGTGCTGGAAATGCCTGTTTTGAGATCTCTCCACAGAAAGCGTTTCCAGACTTCCCCTTCAACACACGAGTTTAACTCTGTAAGTTGAATGCACACATTGAAGACCGTTCTGTTAGGTAGCTCCGTTTTGGTTTTAGAAGCAGACAGTTCTCCTTACAGCATATACTCCCATTCACTGAGAAATGTCCAAACGCAGCTCTTACCAGAAACGTGTTTCTAACTCCTGAATCTAAAGGGAGATTTAACTCACTTAGCTGAACAAACGCACAGCAGAGCAGATTGAAGGATACGTTTCTTCTGTGTTTTAGGCAGAGTTTTACTGCTATTTCGTTATATGCGGGAATAGTGCTGGAAATGCCTGTTTTGAGATCTCTCCACAGAAAGCGTTTCCAGACTTCCCCTTCAACACACGAGTTTAACTCTGTAAGTTGAATGCACACATTGAAGACCGTTCTGTTAGGTAGCTCCGTTTTGGTTTTAGAAGCAGACAGTTCTCCTTACAGCATATACTCCCATTCACTGAGAAATGTCCAAACGCAGCTCTTACCAGAAACGTGTTTCTAACTCCTGAATCTAAAGGGAGATTTAACTCACTTAGCTGAACAAACGCACAGCAGAGCAGATTGAAGGATACGTTTCTTCTGTGTTTTAGGCAGAGTTTTACTGCTATTTCGTTATATGCGGGAATAGTGCTGGAAATGCCTGTTTTGAGATCTCTCCACAGAAAGCGTTTCCAGACTTCCCCTTCAACACACGAGTTTAACTCTGTAAGTTGAATGCACACATTGAAGACCGTTCTGTTAGGTAGCTCCGTTTTGGTTTTAGAAGCAGACAGTTCTCCTTACAGCATATACTCCCATTCACTGAGAAATGTCCAAACGCAGCTCTTACCAGAAACGTGTTTCTAACTCCTGAATCTAAAGGGAGATGTAACTCACTTAGCTGAACAAACGCACAGCAGAGCAGATTGAAGGATACGTTTCTTCTGTGTTTTAGGCAGAGTTTTACTGCTATTTCGTTATATGCGGGAATAGTGCTGGAAATGCCTGTTTTGAGATCTCTCCACAGAAAGCGTTTCCAGACTTCCCCTTCAACACACGAGTTTAACTCTGTAAGTTGAATGCACACATTGAAGACCGTTCTGTTAGGTAGCTCCGTTTTGGTTTTAGAAGCAGACAGTTCTCCTTACAGCATATACTCCCATTCACTGAGAAATGTCCAAACGCAGCTCTTACCAGAAACGTGTTTCTAACTCCTGAATCTAAAGGGAGATTTAACTCACTTAGCTGAACAAACGCACAGCAGAGCAGATTGAAGGATACGTTTCTTCTGTGTTTTAGGCAGAGTTTTACTGCTATTTCGTTATATGCGGGAATAGTGCTGGAAATGCCTGTTTTGAGATCTCTCCACAGAAAGCGTTTCCAGACTTCCCCTTCAACACACGAGTTTAACTCTGTAAGTTGAATGCACACATTGAAGACCGTTCTGTTAGGTAGCTCCGTTTTGGTTTTAGAAGCAGACAGTTCTCCTTACAGCATATACTCCCATTCACTGAGAAATGTCCAAACGCAGCTCTTACCAGAAACGTGTTTCTAACTCCTGAATCTAAAGGGAGATTTAACTCACTTAGCTGAACAAACGCACAGCAGAGCAGATTGAAGGATACGTTTCTTCTGTGTTTTAGGCAGAGTTTTACTGCTATTTCGTTATATGCGGGAATAGTGCTGGAAATGCCTGTTTTGAGATCTCTCCACAGAAAGCGTTTCCAGACTTCCCCTTCAACACACGAGTTTAACTCTGTAAGTTGAATGCACACATTGAAGACCGTTCTGTTAGGTAGCTCCGTTTTGGTTTTAGAAGCAGACAGTTCTCCTTACAGCATATACTCCCATTCACTGAGAAATGTCCAAACGCAGCTCTTACCAGAAACGTGTTTCTAACTCCTGAATCTAAAGGGAGATGTAACTCACTTAGCTGAACAAACGCACAGCAGAGCAGATTGAAGGATACGTTTCTTCTGTGTTTTAGGCAGAGTTTTACTGCTATTTCGTTATATGCGGGAATAGTGCTGGAAATGCCTGTTTTGAGATCTCTCCACAGAAAGCGTTTCCAGACTTCCCCTTCAACACACGAGTTTAACTCTGTAAGTTGAATGCACACATTGAAGACCGTTCTGTTAGGTAGCTCCGTTTTGGTTTTAGAAGCAGACAGTTCTCCTTACAGCATATACTCCCATTCACTGAGAAATGTCCAAACGCAGCTCTTACCAGAAACGTGTTTCTAACTCCTGAATCTAAAGGGAGATTTAACTCACTTAGCTGAACAAACGCACAGCAGAGCAGATTGAAGGATACGTTTCTTCTGTGTTTTAGGCAGAGTTTTACTGCTATTTCGTTATATGCGGGAATAGTGCTGGAAATGCCTGTTTTGAGATCTCTCCACAGAAAGCGTTTCCAGACTTCCCCTTCAACACACGAGTTTAACTCTGTAAGTTGAATGCACACATTGAAGACCGTTCTGTTAGGTAGCTCCGTTTTGGTTTTAGAAGCAGACAGTTCTCCTTACAGCATATACTCCCATTCACTGAGAAATGTCCAAACGCAGCTCTTACCAGAAACGTGTTTCTAACTCCTGAATCTAAAGGGAGATTTAACTCACTTAGCTGAACAAACGCACAGCAGAGCAGATTGAAGGATACGTTTCTTCTGTGTTTTAGGCAGAGTTTTACTGCTATTTCGTTATATGCGGGAATAGTGCTGGAAATGCCTGTTTTGAGATCTCTCCACAGAAAGCGTTTCCAGACTTCCCCTTCAACACACGAGTTTAACTCTGTAAGTTGAATGCACACATTGAAGACCGTTCTGTTAGGTAGTTCCGTTTTGGTTTTAGAAGCAGACAGTTCTCCTTACAGCATATACTCCCATTCACTGAGAAATGTCCAAACGCAGCTCTTACCAGAAACGTGTTTCTAACTCCTGAATCTAAAGGGAGATTTAACTCACTTAGCTGAACAAACGCACAGCAGAGCAGATTGAAGGATACGTTTCTTCTGTGTTTTAGGCAGAGTTTTACTGCTATTTCGTTATATGCGCTAATAGTGCTGGAAATGCCTGGAAAGGCCTGTTTTGAGATCTCTCCACAGAAAGCGTTTCCAGACTTCCCCTTCAACACACGAGTTTAACTCTGTAAGTTGAATGCACACATTGAAGACCGTTCTGTTAGGTAGCTCCGTTTTGGTTTTAGAAGCAGACAGTTCTCCTTACAGCATATACTCCCATTCACTGAGAAATGTCCAAACGCAGCTCTTACCAGAAACGTGTTTCTAACTCCTGAATCTAAAGGGAGATTTAGCTCACTTAGCTGAACAAACGCACAGCAGAGCAGATTGAAGGATACGTTTCTTCTGTGTTTTAGGCAGAGTTTTACTGCTATTTCGTTATATGCGGGAATAGTGCTGGAAATGCCTGTTTTGAGATCTCTCCACAGAAAGCGTTTCCAGACTTCCCCTTCAACACACGAGTTTAACTCTGTAAGTTGAATGCACACATTGAAGACCGTTCTGTTAGGTAGCTCCGTTTTGGTTTTAGAAGCAGACAGTTCTCCTTACAGCATATACTCCCATTCACTGAGAAATGTCCAAACGCAGCTCTTACCAGAAACGTGTTTCTAACTCCTGAATCTAAAGGGAGATTTAACTCACTTAGCTGAACAAACGCACAGCAGAGCAGATTGAAGGATACGTTTCTTCTGTGTTTTAGGCAGAGTTTTACTGCTATTTCGTTATATGCGGGAATAGTGCTGGAAATGCCTGTTTTGAGATCTCTCCACAGAAAGCGTTTCCAGACTTCCCCTTCAACACACGAGTTTAACTCTGTAAGTTGAATGCACACATTGAAGACCGTTCTGTTAGGTAGCTCCGTTTTGGTTTTAGAAGCAGACAGTTCTCCTTACAGCATATACTCCCATTCACTGAGAAATGTCCAAACGCAGCTCTTACCAGAAACGTGTTTCTAACTCCTGAATCTAAAGGGAGATTTAACTCACTTAGCTGAACAAACGCACAGCAGAGCAGATTGAAGGATACGTTTCTTCTGTGTTTTAGGCAGAGTTTTACTGCTATTTCGTTATATGCGGGAATAGTGCTGGAAATGCCTGTTTTGAGATCTCTCCACAGAAAGCGTTTCCAGACTTCCCCTTCAACACACGAGTTTAACTCTGTAAGTTGAATGCACACATTGAAGACCGTTCTGTTAGGTAGCTCCGTTTTGGTTTTAGAAGCAGACAGTTCTCCTTACAGCATATACTCCCATTCACTGAGAAATGTCCAAACGCAGCTCTTACCAGAAACGTGTTTCTAACTCCTGAATCTAAAGGGAGATTTAGCTCACTTAGCTGAACAAACGCACAGCAGAGCAGATTGAAGGATACGTTTCTTCTGTGTTTTAGGCAGAGTTTTACTGCTATTTCGTTATATGCGGGAATAGTGCTGGAAATGCCTGTTTTGAGATCTCTCCACAGAAAGCGTTTCCAGACTTCCCCTTCAACACACGAGTTTAACTCTGTAAGTTGAATGCACACATTGAAGACCGTTCTGTTAGGTAGCTCCGTTTTGGTTTTAGAAGCAGACAGTTCTCCTTACAGCATATACTCCCATTCACTGAGAAATGTCCAAACGCAGCTCTTACCAGAAACGTGTTTCTAACTCCTGAATCTAAAGGGAGATTTAACTCACTTAGCTGAACAAACGCACAGCAGAGCAGATTGAAGGATACGTTTCTTCTGTGTTTTAGGCAGAGTTTTACTGCTATTTCGTTATATGCGGGAATAGTGCTGGAAATGCCTGTTTTGAGATCTCTCCACAGAAAGCGTTTCCAGACTTCCCCTTCAACACACGAGTTTAACTCTGTAAGTTGAATGCACACATTGAAGACCGTTCTGTTAGGTAGCTCCGTTTTGGTTTTAGAAGCAGACAGTTCTCCTTACAGCATATACTCCCATTCACTGAGAAATGTCCAAACGCAGCTCTTACCAGAAACGTGTTTCTAACTCCTGAATCTAAAGGGAGATGTAACTCACTTAGCTGAACAAACGCACAGCAGAGCAGATTGAAGGATACGTTTCTTCTGTGTTTTAGGCAGAGTTTTACTGCTATTTCGTTATATGCGGGAATAGTGCTGGAAATGCCTGTTTTGAGATCTCTCCACAGAAAGCGTTTCCAGACTTCCCCTTCAACACACGAGTTTAACTCTGTAAGTTGAATGCACACATTGAAGACCGTTCTGTTAGGTAGCTCCGTTTTGGTTTTAGAAGCAGACAGTTCTCCTTACAGCATATACTCCCATTCACTGAGAAATGTCCAAACGCAGCTCTTACCAGAAACGTGTTTCTAACTCCTGAATCTAAAGGGAGATGTAACTCACTTAGCTGAACAAACGCACAGCAGAGCAGATTGAAGGATACGTTACTTCTGTGTTTTAGGCAGAGTTTTACTGCTATTTCGTTATATGCGGGAATAGTGCTGGAAATGCCTGTTTTGAGATCTCTCCACAGAAAGCGTTTCCAGACTTCCCCTTCAACACACGAGTTTAACTCTGTAAGTTGAATGCACACATTGAAGACCGTTCTGTTAGGTAGCTCCGTTTTGGTTTTAGAAGCAGACAGTTCTCCTTACAGCATATACTCCCATTCACTGAGAAATGTCCAAACGCAGCTCTTACCAGAAACGTGTTTCTAACTCCTGAATCTAAAGGGAGATTTAACTCACTTAGCTGAACAAACGCACAGCAGAGCAGATTGAAGGATACGTTTCTTCTGTGTTTTAGGCAGAGTTTTACTGCTATTTCGTTATATGCGGGAATAGTGCTGGAAATGCCTGGAAAGGCCTGTTTTGAGATCTCTCCACAGAAAGCGTTTCCAGACTTCCCCTTCAACACACGAGTTTAACTCTGTAAGTTGAATGCACACATTGAAGACCGTTCTGTTAGGTAGCTCCGTTTTGGTTTTAGAAGCAGACAGTTCTCCTTACAGCATATACTCCCATTCACTGAGAAATGTCCAAACGCAGCTCTTACCAGAAACGTGTTTCTAACTCCTGAATCTAAAGGGAGATTTAACTCACTTAGCTGAACAAACGCACAGCAGAGCAGATTGAAGGATACGTTTCTTCTGTGTTTTAGGCAGAGTTTTACTGCTATTTCGTTATATGCGGGAATAGTGCTGGAAATGCCTGTTTTGAGATCTCTCCACAGAAAGCGTTTCCAGACTTCCCCTTCAACACACGAGTTTAACTCTGTAAGTTGAATGCACACATTGAAGACCGTTCTGTTAGGTAGCTCCGTTTTGGTTTTAGAAGCAGACAGTTCTCCTTACAGCATATACTCCCATTCACTGAGAAATGTCCAAACGCAGCTCTTACCAGAAACGTGTTTCTAACTCCTGAATCTAAAGGGAGATTTAACTCACTTAGCTGAACAAAGGCACAGCAGAGCAGATTGAAGGATACGTTTCTTCTGTGTTTTAGGCAGAGTTTTACTGCTATTTCGTTATATGCGGGAATAGTGCTGGAAATGCCTGTTTTGAGCTCTCTCCACAGAAAGCGTTTCCAGACTTCCCCTTCAACACACGAGTTTAACTCCGTAAGTTGAATGCACACATTGAAGACCGTTCTGTTAGGTAGCTCCGTTTTGGTTTTAGAAGCAGACAGTTCTCCTTACAGCATATACTCCCATTCACTGAGAAATGTCCAAACGCAGCTCTTACCAGAAACGTGTTTCTAACTCCTGAATCTAAAGGGAGATTTAACTCACTTAGCTGAACAAACGCACAGCAGAGCAGATTGAAGGATACGTTTCTTCTGTGTTTTAGGCAGAGTTTTACTGCTATTTCGTTATATGCGCTAATAGTGCTGGAAATGCCTGGAAAGGCCTGTTTTGAGATCTCTCCACAGAAAGCGTTTCCAGACTTCCCCTTCAACACACGAGTTTAACTCTGTAAGTTGAATGCACACATTGAAGACCGTTCTGTTAGGTAGCTCCGTTTTGGTTTTAGAAGCAGACAGTTCTCCTTACAGCATATACTCCCATTCACTGAGAAATGTCCAAACGCAGCTCTTACCAGAAACGTGTTTCTAACTCCTGAATCTAAAGGGAGATTTAACTCACTTAGCTGAACAAACGCACAGCAGATCAGATTGAAGGATACGTTTCTTCTGTGTTTTAGGCAGAGTTTTACTGCTATTTCGTTATATGCGGGAATAGTGCTGGAAATGCCTGTTTTGAGATCTCTCCACAGAAAGCGTTTCCAGACTTCCCCTTCAACACACGAGTTTAACTCTGTAAGTTGAATGCACACATTGAAGACCGTTCTGTTAGGTAGCTCCGTTTTGGTTTTAGAAGCAGACAGTTCTCCTTACAGCATATACTCCCATTCACTGAGAAATGTCCAAACGCAGCTCTTACCAGAAACGTGTTTCTAACTCCTGAATCTAAAGGGAGATTTAGCTCACTTAGCTGAACAAACGCACAGCAGAGCAGATTGAAGGATACGTTTCTTCTGTGTTTTAGGCAGAGTTTTACTGCTATTTCGTTATATGCGGGAATAGTGCTGGAAATGCCTGTTTTGAGATCTCTCCACAGAAAGCGTTTCCAGACTTCCCCTTCAACACACGAGTTTAACCCTGTAAGTTGAATGCACACATTGAAGACCGTTCTGTTAGGTAGCTCCGTTTTGGTTTTAGAAGCAGACAGTTCTCCTTACAGCATATACTCCCATTCACTGAGAAATGTCCAAACGCAGCTCTTACCAGAAACGTGTTTCTAACTCCTGAATCTAAAGGGAGATTTAACTCACTTAGCTGAACAAACGCACAGCAGAGCAGATTGAAGGATACGTTTCTTCTGTGTTTTAGGCAGAGTTTTACTGCTATTTCGTTATATGCGGGAATAGTGCTGGAAATGCCTGTTTTGAGATCTCTCCACAGAAAGCGTTTCCAGACTTCCCCTTAAACACACGAGTTTAACTCTGTAAGTTGAATGCACACATTGAAGACCGTTCTGTTAGGTAGCTCCGTTTTGGTTTTAGAAGCAGACAGTTCTCCTTACAGCATATACTCCCATTCACTGAGAAATGTCCAAACGCAGCTCTTACCAGAAACGTGTTTCTAACTCCTGAATCTAAAGGGAGATTTAGCTCACTTAGCTGAACAAACGCACAGCAGAGCAGATTGAAGGATACGTTTCTTCTGTGTTTTAGGCAGAGTTTTACTGCTATTTCGTTATATGCGGGAATAGTGCTGGAAATGCCTGTTTTGAGATCTCTCCACAGAAAGCGTTTCCAGACTTCCCCTTCAACACACGAGTTTAACTCTGTAAGTTGAATGCACACATTGAAGACCGTTCTGTTAGGTAGCTCCGTTTTGGTTTTAGAAGCAGACAGTTCTCCTTACAGCATATACTCCCATTCACTGAGAAATGTCCAAACGCAGCTCTTACCAGAAACGTGTTTCTAACTCCTGAATCTAAAGGGAGATTTAACTCACTTAGCTGAACAAACGCACAGCAGAGCAGATTGAAGGATACGTTTCTTCTGTGTTTTAGGCAGAGTTTTACTGCTATTTCGTTATATGCGGGAATAGTGCTGGAAATGCCTGGAAATGCCTGTTTTGAGATCTCTCCACAGAAAGCGTTTCCAGACTTCCCCTTCAACACACGAGTTTAACTCTGTAAGTTGAATGCACACATTGAAGACCGTTCTGTTAGGTAGCTCCGTTTTGGTTTTAGAAGCAGACAGTTCTCCTTACAGCATATACTCCCATTCACTGAGAAATGTCCAAACGCAGCTCTTACCAGAAACGTGTTTCTAACTCCTGAATCTAAAGGGAGATTTAACTCACTTAGCTGAACAAACGCACAGCAGAGCAGATTGAAGGATACGTTTCTTCTGTGTTTTAGGCAGAGTTTTACTGCTATTTCGTTATATGCGGGAATAGTGCTGGAAATGCCTGTTTTGAGATCTCTCCACAGAAAGCGTTTCCAGACTTCCCCTTAAACACACGAGTTTAACTCTGTAAGTTGAATGCACACATTGAAGACCGTTCTGTTAGGTAGCTCCGTTTTGGTTTTAGAAGCAGACAGTTCTCCTTACAGCATATACTCCCATTCACTGAGAAATGTCCAAACGCAGCTCTTACCAGAAACGTGTTTCTAACTCCTGAATCTAAAGGGAGATTTAGCTCACTTAGCTGAACAAACGCACAGCAGAGCAGATTGAAGGATACGTTTCTTCTGTGTTTTAGGCAGAGTTTTACTGCTATTTCGTTATATGCGGGAATAGTGCTGGAAATGCCTGTTTTGAGATCTCTCCACAGAAAGCGTTTCCAGACTTCCCCTTCAACACACGAGTTTAACTCTGTAAGTTGAATGCACACATTGAAGGCCGTTCTGTTAGGTAGCTCCGTTTTGGTTTTAGAAGCAGACAGTTCTCCTTACAGCATATACTCCCATTCACTGAGAAATGTCCAAACGCAGCTCTTACCAGAAACGTGTTTCTAACTCCTGAATCTAAAGGGAGATTTAACTCACTTAGCTGAACAAACGCACAGCAGAGCAGATTGAAGGATACGTTTCTTCTGTGTTTTAGGCAGAGTTTTACTGCTATTTCGTTATATGCGGGAATAGTGCTGGAAATGCCTGTTTTGAGATCTCTCCACAGAAAGCGTTTCCAGACTTCCCCTTCAACACACGAGTTTAACTCTGTAAGTTGAATGCACACATTGAAGACCGTTCTGTTAGGTAGCTCCGTTTTGGTTTTAGAAGCAGACAGTTCTCCTTACAGCATATACTCCCATTCACTGAGAAATGTCCAAACGCAGCTCTTACCAGAAACGTGTTTCTAACTCCTGAATCTAAAGGGAGATGTAACTCACTTAGCTGAACAAACGCACAGCAGAGCAGATTGAAGGATACGTTTCTTCTGTGTTTTAGGCAGAGTTTTACTGCTATTTCGTTATATGCGGGAATAGTGCTGGAAATGCCTGTTTTGAGATCTCTCCACAGAAAGCGTTTCCAGACTTCCCCTTCAACACACGAGTTTAACTCTGTAAGTTGAATGCACACATTGAAGACCGTTCTGTTAGGTAGCTCCGTTTTGGTTTTAGAAGCAGACAGTTCTCCTTACAGCATATACTCCCATTCACTGAGAAATGTCCAAACGCAGCTCTTACCAGAAACGTGTTTCTAACTCCTGAATCTAAAGGGAGATTTAACTCACTTAGCTGAACAAACGCACCGCAGAGCAGATTGAAGGATACGTTTCTTCTGTGTTTTAGGCAGAGTTTTACTGCTATTTCGTTATATGCGGGAATAGTGCTGGAAATGCCTGGAAATGCCTGTTTTGAGATCTCTCCACAGAAAGCGTTTCCAGACTTCCCCTTCAACACACGAGTTTAACTCTGTAAGTTGAATGCACACATTGAAGACCGTTCTGTTAGGTAGCTCCGTTTTGGTTTTAGAAGCAGACAGTTCTCCTTACAGCATATACTCCCATTCACTGAGAAATGTCCAAACGCAGCTCTTACCAGAAACGTGTTTCTAACTCCTGAATCTAAAGGGAGATTTAACTCACTTAGCTGAACAAACGCACAGCAGAGCAGATTGAAGGATACGTTTCTTCTGTGTTTTAGGCAGAGTTTTACTGCTATTTCGTTATATGCGGGAATAGTGCTGGAAATGCCTGTTTTGAGATCTCTCCACAGAAAGCGTTTCCAGACTTCCCCTTCAACACACGAGTTTAACTCTGTAAGTTGAATGCACACATTGAAGACCGTTCTGTTAGGTAGCTCCGTTTTGGTTTTAGAAGCAGACAGTTCTCCTTACAGCATATACTCCCATTCACTGAGAAATGTCCAAACGCAGCTCTTACCAGAAACGTGTTTCTAACTCCTGAATCTAAAGGGAGATTTAACTCACTTAGCTGAACAAACGCACAGCAGAGCAGATTGAAGGATACGTTTCTTCTGTGTTTTAGGCAGAGTTTTACTGCTATTTCGTTATATGCGGGAATAGTGCTGGAAATGCCTGTTTTGAGATCTCTCCACAGAAAGCGTTTCCAGACTTCCCCTTCAACACACGAGTTTAACTCTGTAACTTGAATGCACACATTGAAGACCGTTCTGTTAGGTAGCTCCGTTTTGGTTTTAGAAGCAGACAGTTCTCCTTACAGCATATACTCCCATTCACTGAGAAATGTCCAAACGCAGCTCTTACCAGAAACGTGTTTCTAACTCCTGAATCTAAAGGGAGATTTAACTCACTTAGCTGAACAAACGCACAGCAGAGCAGATTGAAGGATACGTTTCTTCTGTGTTTTAGGCAGAGTTTTACTGCTATTTCTTTATATGCGGGAATAGTGCTGGAAATGCCTGTTTTGAGATCTCTCCACAGAAAGCGTTTCCAGACTTCCCCTTCAACACACGAGTTTAACTCTGTAAGTTGAATGCACACATTGAAGACCGTTCTGTTAGGTAGCTCCGTTTTGGTTTTAGAAGCAGACAGTTCTCCTTACAGCATATACTCCCATTCACTGAGAAATGTCCAAACGCAGCTCTTACCAGAAACGTGTTTCTAACTCCTGAATCTAAAGGGAGATTTAACTCACTTAGCTGAACAAACGCACAGCAGAGCAGATTGAAGGATACGTTTCTTCTGTGTTTTAGGCAGAGTTTTACTGCTATTTCGTTATATGCGGGAATAGTGCTGGAAATGCCTGTTTTGAGATCTCTCCACAGAAAGCGTTTCCAGACTTCCCCTTCAACACACGAGTTTAACTCTGTAAGTTGAATGCACACATTGAAGACCGTTCTGTTAGGTAGCTCCGTTTTGGTTTTAGAAGCAGACAGTTCTCCTTACAGCATATACTCCCATTCACTGAGAAATGTCCAAACGCAGCTCTTACCAGAAACGTGTTTCTAACTCCTGAATCTAAAGGGAGATTTAACTCACTTAGCTGAACAAACGCACAGCAGAGCAGATTGAAGGATACGTTTCTTCTGTGTTTTAGGCAGAGTTTTACTGCTATTTCGTTATATGCGGGAATAGTGCTGGAAATGCCTGGAAATGCCTGTTTTGAGATCTCTCCACAGAAAGCGTTTCCAGACTTCCCCTTCAACACACGAGTTTAACTCTGTAAGTTGAATGCACACATTGAAGACCGTTCTGTTAGGTAGCTCCGTTTTGGTTTTAGAAGCAGACAGTTCTCCTTACAGCATATACTCCCATTCACTGAGAAATGTCCAAACGCAGCTCTTACCAGAAACGTGTTTCTAACTCCTGAATCTAAAGGGAGATTTAACTCACTTAGCTGAACAAACGCACAGCAGAGCAGATTGAAGGATACGTTTCTTCTGTGTTTTAGGCAGAGTTTTACTGCTATTTCGTTATATGCGGGAATAGTGCTGGAAATGCCTGTTTTGAGATCTCTCCACAGAAAGCGTTTCCAGACTTCCCCTTCAACACACGAGTTTAACTCTGTAAGTTGAATGCACACATTGAAGACCGTTCTGTTAGGTAGCTCCGTTTTGGTTTTAGAAGCAGACAGTTCTCCATACAGCATATACTCCCATTCACTGAGAAATGTCCAAACGCAGCTCTTACCAGAAACGTGTTTCTAACTCCTGAATCTAAAGAGAGATTTAACTCACTTAGCTGAACAAACGCACAGCAGAGCAGATTGAAGGATACGTTTCTTCTGTGTTTTAGGCAGAGTTTTACTGCTATTTCGTTATATGTGGGAATAGTGCTGGAAATGCCTGGAAATGCCTGTTTTGAGATCTCTCCACAGAAAGCGTTTCCAGACTTCCCCTTCAACACACGAGTTTAACTCTGTAAGTTGAATGCACACATTGAAGACCGTTCTGTTAGGTAGCTCCGTTTTGGTTTTAGAAGCAGACAGTTCTCCCTGCAGCATATACTCCCATTCACTGAGAAATGTCCAAACGCAGCTCTTACCAGAAACGTGTTTCTAACTCCTGAATCTAAAGGGAGATTTAACTCACTTAGCTGAACAAACGCACAGCAGAGCAGATTGAAGGATACGTTTCTTCTGTGTTTTAGGCAGAGTTTTACTGCTATTTCGTTATATGTGGGAATAGTGCTGGAAATGCCTGGAAATGCCTGTTTTGAGATCTCTCCACAGAAAGCGTTTCCAGACTTCCCCTTCAACACACGAGTTTAACTCTGTAAGTTGAATGCACACATTGAAGACCGTTCTGTTAGGTAGCTCCGTTTTGGTTTTAGAAGCAGACAGTTCTCCTTACAGCATATACTCCCATTCACTGAGAAATGTCCAAACGCAGCTCTTACCAGAAACGTGTTTCTAACTCCTGAATCTAAAGGGAGATTTAACTCACTTAGCTGAACAAACGCACAGCAGAGCAGATTGAAGGATACGTTTCTTCTGTGTTTTAGGCAGAGTTTTACTGCTATTTCGTTATATGCGGGAATAGTGCTGGAAATGCCTGGAAATGCCTGTTTTAAGATCTCTCCACAGAAAGCGTTTCCAGACTTCCCCTTCAACACACGAGTTTAACTCTGTAAGTTGAATGCACACATTGAAGACCGTTCTGTTAGGTAGCTCCGTTTTGGTTTTAGAAGCAGACAGTTCTCCTTACAGCATATACTCCCATTCACTGAGAAATGTCCAAACGCAGCTCTTACCAGAAACGTGTTTCTAACTCCTGAATCTAAAGGGAGATTTAACTCACTTAGCTGAACAAACGCACAGCAGAGCAGATTGAAGGATACGTTTCTTCTGTGTTTTAGGCAGAGTTTTACTGCTATTTCGTTATATGCGGGAATAGTGCTGGAAATGCCTGTTTTGAGATCTCTCCACAGAAAGCGTTTCCAGACTTCCCCTTAAACACACGAGTTTAACTCTGTAAGTTGAATGCACACATTGAAGACCGTTCTGTTAGGTAGCTCCGTTTTGGTTTTAGAAGCAGACAGTTCTCCTTACAGCATATACTCCCATTCACTGAGAAATGTCCAAACGCAGCTCTTACCAGAAACGTGTTTCTAACTCCTGAATCTAAAGGGAGATTTAGCTCACTTAGCTGAACAAACGCACAGCAGAGCAGATTGAAGGATACGTTTCTTCTGTGTTTTAGGCAGAGTTTTACTGCTATTTCGTTATATGCGGGAATAGTGCTGGAAATGCCTGTTTTGAGATCTCTCCACAGAAAGCGTTTCCAGACTTCCCCTTCAACACACGAGTTTAACTCTGTAAGTTGAATGCACACATTGAAGACCGTTCTGTTAGGTAGCTCCGTTTTGGTTTTAGAAGCAGACAGTTCTCCTTACAGCATATACTCCCATTCACTGAGAAATGTCCAAACGCAGCTCTTACCAGAAACGTGTTTCTAACTCCTGAATCTAAAGGGAGATTTAACTCACTTAGCTGAACAAACGCACAGCAGAGCAGATTGAAGGATACGTTTCTTCTGTGTTTTAGGCAGAGTTTTACTGCTATTTCGTTATATGCGGGAATAGTGCTGGAAATGCCTGTTTTGAGATCTCTCCACAGAAAGCGTTTCCAGACTTCCCCTTCAACACACGAGTTTAACTCTGTAAGTTGAATGCACACATTGAAGACCGTTCTGTTAGGTAGCTCCGTTTTGGTTTTAGAAGCAGACAGTTCTCCTTACAGCATATACTCCCATTCACTGAGAAATGTCCAAACGCAGCTCTTACCAGAAACGTGTTTCTAACTCCTGAATCTAAAGGGAGATGTAACTCACTTAGCTGAACAAACGCACAGCAGAGCAGATTGAAGGATACGTTTCTTCTGTGTTTTAGGCAGAGTTTTACTGCTATTTCGTTATATGCGGGAATAGTGCTGGAAATACCTGTTTGAGATCTCTCCACAGAAAGCGTTTCCAGACTTCCCCTTCAACACACGAGTTTAACTCTGTAAGTTGAATGCACACATTGAAGACCGTTCTGTTAGGTAGCTCCGTTTTGGTTTTAGAAGCAGACAGTTCTCCTTACAGCATATACTCCCATTCACTGAGAAATGTCCAAACGCAGCTCTTACCAGAAACGTGTTTCTAACTCCTGAATCTAAAGGGAGATTTAACTCACTTAGCTGAACAAACGCACAGCAGAGCAGATTGAAGGATACGTTTCTTCTGTGTTTTAGGCAGAGTTTTACTGCTATTTCGTTATATGCGGGAATAGTGCTGGAAATGCCTGGAAAGGCCTGTTTTGAGATCTCTCCACAGAAAGCGTTTCCAGACTTCCCCTTCAACACACGAGTTTAACTCTGTAAGTTGAATGCACACATTGAAGACCGTTCTGTTAGGTAGCTCCGTTTTGGTTTTAGAAGCAGACAGTTCTCCTTACAGCATATACTCCCATTCACTGAGAAATGTCCAAACGCAGCTCTTACCAGAAACGTGTTTCTAACTCCTGAATCTAAAGGGAGATTTAACTCACTTAGCTGAACAAACGCACAGCAGAGCAGATTGAAGGATACGTTTCTTCTGTGTTTTAGGCAGAGTTTTACTGCTATTTCGTTATATGCGGGAATAGTGCTGGAAATGCCTGGAAAGGCCTGTTTTGAGATCTCTCCACAGAAAGCGTTTCCAGACTTCCCCTTCAACACACGAGTTTAACTCTGTAAGTTGAATGCACACATTGAAGACCGTTCTGTTAGGTAGCTCCGTTTTGGTTTTAGAAGCAGACAGTTCTCCTTACAGCATATACTCCCATTCACTGAGAAATGTCCAAACGCAGCTCTTACCAGAAACGTGTTTCTAACTCCTGAATCTAAAGGGAGATTTAACTCACTTAGCTGAACAAACGCACAGCAGAGCAGATTGAAGGATACGTTTCTTCTGTGTTTTAGGCAGAGTTTTACTGCTATTTCGTTATATGCGGGAATAGTGCTGGAAATGCCTGTTTTGAGATCTCTCCACAGAAAGCGTTTCCAGACTTCCCCTTCAACACACGAGTTTAACTCTGTAAGTTGAATGCACACATTGAAGACCGTTCTGTTAGGTAGCTCCGTTTTGGTTTTAGAAGCAGACAGTTCTCCTTACAGCATATACTCCCATTCACTGAGAAATGTCCAAACGCAGCTCTTACCAGAAACGTGTTTCTAACTCCTGAATCTAAAGGGAGATTTAACTCACTTAGCTGAACAAACGCACAGCAGAGCAGATTGAAGGATACGTTTCTTCTGTGTTTTAGGCAGAGTTTTTCTGCTATTTCGTTATATGCGGGAATAGTGCTGGAAATGCCTGTTTTGAGATCTCTCCACAGAAAGCGTTTCCAGACTTCCCCTTCAACACACGAGTTTAACTCTGTAAGTTGAATGCACACATTGAAGACCGTTCTGTTAGGTAGCTCCGTTTTAGTTTTAGAAGCAGACAGTTCTCCTTAGAGCATATAATCCCATTCACTGAGAAATGTCCAAACGCAGCTCTTACCAGAAACGTGTTTCTAACTCCTGAATCTAAAGGGAGATTTAACTCACTTAGCTGAACAAACGCACAGCAGAGCAGATTGAAGGATACGTTTCTTCTGTGTTTTAGGCAGAGTTTTACTGCTATTTCGTTATATGCGGGAATAGTGCTGGAAATGCCTGGAAAGGCCTGTTTTGAGATCTCTCCACAGAAAGCGTTTCCAGACTTCCCCTTCAACACACGAGTTTAACTCTGTAAGTTGAATGCACACATTGAAGACCGTTCTGTTAGGTAGCTCCGTTTTGGTTTTAGAAGCAGACAGTTCTCCTTACAGCATATACTCCCATTCACTGAGAAATGTCCAAACGCAGCTCTTACCAGAAACGTGTTTCTAACTCCTGAATCTAAAGGGAGATTTAACTCACTTAGCTGAACAAACGCACAGCAGAGCAGATTGAAGGATACGTTTCTTCTGTGTTTTAGGCAGAGTTTTACTGCTATTTCGTTATATGCGGGAATAGTGCTGGAAATGCCTGTTTTGAGATCTCTCCACAGAAAGCGTTTCCAGACTTCCCCTTAAACACACGAGTTTAACTCTGTAAGTTGAATGCACACATTGAAGACCGTTCTGTTAGGTAGCTCCGTTTTGGTTTTAGAAGCAGACAGTTCTCCTTACAGCATATACTCCCATTCACTGAGAAATGTCCAAACGCAGCTCTTACCAGAAACGTGTTTCTAACTCCTGAATCTAAAGGGAGATTTAACTCACTTAGCTGAACAAACGCACAGCAGAGCAGATTGAAGGATACGTTTCTTCTGTGTTTTAGGCAGAGTTTTACTGCTATTTCGTTATATGCGGGAATAGTGCTGGAAATGCCTGTTTTGAGATCTCTCCACAGAAAGCGTTTCCAGACTTCCCCTTCAACACACGAGTTTAACTCTGTAAGTTGAATGCACACATTGAAGACCGTTCTGTTAGGTAGCTCCGTTTTGGTTTTAGAAGCAGACAGTTCTCCTTACAGCATATACTCCCATTCACTGAGAAATGTCCAAACGCAGCTCTTACCAGAAACGTGTTTCTAACTCCTGAATCTAAAGGGAGATTTAACTCACTTAGCTGAACAAACGCACAGCAGAGCAGATTGAAGGATACGTTTCTTCTGTGTTTTAGGCAGAGTTTTACTGCTATTTCGTTATATGCGGGAATAGTGCTGGAAATGCCTGTTTTGAGATCTCTCCACAGAAAGCGTTTCCAGACTTCCCCTTCAACACACGAGTTTAACTCTGTAAGTTGAATGCACACATTGAAGACCGTTCTGTTAGGTAGCTCCGTTTTGGTTTTAGAAGCAGACAGTTCTCCTTACAGCATATACTCCCATTCACTGAGAAATGTCCAAACGCAGCTCTTACCAGAAACGTGTTTCTAACTCCTGAATCTAAAGGGAGATGTAACTCACTTAGCTGAACAAACGCACAGCAGAGCAGATTGAAGGATACGTTTCTTCTGTGTTTTAGGCAGAGTTTTACTGCTATTTCGTTATATGCGGGAATAGTGCTGGAAATGCCTGTTTTGAGATCTCTCCACAGAAAGCGTTTCCAGACTTCCCCTTCAACACACGAGTTTAACTCTGTAAGTTGAATGCACACATTGAAGACCGTTCTGTTAGGTAGCTCCGTTTTGGTTTTAGAAGCAGACAGTTCTCCTTACAGCATATACTCCCATTCACTGAGAAATGTCCAAACGCAGCTCTTACCAGAAACGTGTTTCTAACTCCTGAATCTAAAGGGAGATTTAACTCACTTAGCTGAACAAACGCACAGCAGAGCAGATTGAAGGATACGTTTCTTCTGTGTTTTAGGCAGAGTTTTACTGCTATTTCGTTATATGCGGGAATAGTGCTGGAAATGCCTGTTTTGAGATCTCTCCACAGAAAGCGTTTCCAGACTTCCCCTTCAACACACGAGTTTAACTCTGTAAGTTGAATGCACACATTGAAGACCGTTCTGTTAGGTAGCTCCGTTTTGGTTTTAGAAGCAGACAGTTCTCCTTACAGCATATACTCCCATTCACTGAGAAATGTCCAAACGCAGCTCTTACCAGAAACGTGTTTCTAACTCCTGAATCTAAAGGGAGATGTAACTCACTTAGCTGAACAAACGCACAGCAGAGCAGATTGAAGGATACGTTTCTTCTGTGTTTTAGGCAGAGTTTTACTGCTATTTCGTTATATGCGGGAATAGTGCTGGAAATGCCTGTTTTGAGATCTCTCCACAGAAAGCGTTTCCAGACTTCCCCTTCAACACACGAGTTTAACTCTGTAAGTTGAATGCACACATTGAAGACCGTTCTGTTAGGTAGCTCCGTTTTGGTTTTAGAAGCAGACAGTTCTCCTTACAGCATATACTCCCATTCACTGAGAAATGTCCAAACGCAGCTCTTACCAGAAACGTGTTTCTAACTCCTGAATCTAAAGGGAGATTTAACTCACTTAGCTGAACAAACGCACAGCAGAGCAGATTGAAGGATACGTTTCTTCTGTGTTTTAGGCAGAGTTTTACTGCTATTTCGTTATATGCGGGAATAGTGCTGGAAATGCCTGTTTTGAGATCTCTCCACAGAAAGCGTTTCCAGACTTCCCCTTCAACACACGAGTTTAACTCTGTAAGTTGAATGCACACATTGAAGACCGTTCTGTTAGGTAGCTCCGTTTTGGTTTTAGAAGCAGACAGTTCTCCTTACAGCATATACTCCCATTCACTGAGAAATGTCCAAACGCAGCTCTTACCAGAAACGTGTTTCTAACTCCTGAATCTAAAGGGAGATGTAACTCACTTAGCTGAACAAACGCACAGCAGAGCAGATTGAAGGATACGTTTCTTCTGTGTTTTAGGCAGAGTTTTACTGCTATTTCGTTATATGCGGGAATAGTGCTGGAAATGCCTGTTTTGAGATCTCTCCACAGAAAGCGTTTCCAGACTTCCCCTTCAACACACGAGTTTAACTCTGTAAGTTGAATGCACACATTGAAGACCGTTCTGTTAGGTAGCTCCGTTTTGGTTTTAGAAGCAGACAGTTCTCCTTACAGCATATACTCCCATTCACTGAGAAATGTCCAAACGCAGCTCTTACCAGAAACGTGTTTCTAACTCCTGAATCTAAAGGGAGATTTAACTCACTTAGCTGAACAAACGCACAGCAGAGCAGATTGAAGGATACGTTTCTTCTGTGTTTTAGGCAGAGTTTTACTGCTATTTCGTTATATGCGGGAATAGTGCTGGAAATGCCTGTTTTGAGATCTCTCCACAGAAAGCGTTTCCAGACTTCCCCTTCAACACACGAGTTTAACTCTGTAAGTTGAATGCACACATTGAAGACCGTTCTGTTAGGTAGCTCCGTTTTGGTTTTAGAAGCAGACAGTTCTCCTTACAGCATATACTCCCATTCACTGAGAAATGTCCAAACGCAGCTCTTACCAGAAACGTGTTTCTAACTGCTGAATCTAAAGGGAGATGTAACTCACTTAGCTGAACAAACGCACAGCAGAGCAGATTGAAGGATACGTTTCTTCTGTGTTTTAGGCAGAGTTTTACTGCTATTTCGTTATATGCGGGAATAGTGCTGGAAATGCCTGTTTTGAGATCTCTCCACAGAAAGCGTTTCCAGACTTCCCCTTCAACACACGAGTTTAACTCTGTAAGTTGAATGCACACATTGAAGACCGTTCTGTTAGGTAGCTCCGTTTTGGTTTTAGAAGCAGACAGTTCTCCTTACAGCATATACTCCCATTCACTGAGAAATGTCCAAACGCAGCTCTTACCAGAAACGTGTTTCTAACTCCTGAATCTAAAGGGAGATTTAACTCACTTAGCTGAACAAACGCACAGCAGAGCAGATTGAAGGATACGTTTCTTCTGTGTTTTAGGCAGAGTTTTACTGCTATTTCGTTATATGCGGGAATAGTGCTGGAAATGCCTGTTTTGAGATCTCTCCACAGAAAGCGTTTCCAGACTTCCCCTTCAACACACGAGTTTAACTCTGTAAGTTGAATGCACACATTGAAGACCGTTCTGTTAGGTAGCTCCGTTTTGGTTTTAGAAGCAGACAGTTCTCCTTACAGCATATACTCCCATTCACTGAGAAATGTCCAAACGCAGCTCTTACCAGAAACGTGTTTCTAACTCCTGAATCTAAAGGGAGATGTAACTCACTTAGCTGAACAAACGCACAGCAGAGCAGATTGAAGGATACGTTTCTTCTGTGTTTTAGGCAGAGTTTTACTGCTATTTCGTTATATGCGGGAATAGTGCTGGAAATGCCTGTTTTGAGATCTCTCCACAGAAAGCGTTTCCAGACTTCCCCTTCAACACACGAGTTTAACTCTGTAAGTTGAATGCACACATTGAAGACCGTTCTGTTAGGTAGCTCCGTTTTGGTTTTAGAAGCAGACAGTTCTCCTTACAGCATATACTCCCATTCACTGAGAAATGTCCAAACGCAGCTCTTACCAGAAACGTGTTTCTAACTCCTGAATCTAAAGGGAGATTTAACTCACTTAGCTGAACAAACGCACAGCAGAGCAGATTGAAGGATACGTTTCTTCTGTGTTTTAGGCAGAGTTTTACTGCTATTTCGTTATATGCGGGAATAGTGCTGGAAATGCCTGTTTTGAGATCTCTCCACAGAAAGCGTTTCCAGACTTCCCCTTCAACACACGAGTTTAACTCTGTAAGTTGAATGCACACATTGAAGACCGTTCTGTTAGGTAGCTCCGTTTTGGTTTTAGAAGCAGACAGTTCTCCTTACAGCATATACTCCCATTCACTGAGAAATGTCCAAACGCAGCTCTTACCAGAAACGTGTTTCTAACTCCTGAATCTAAAGGGAGATGTAACTCACTTAGCTGAACAAACGCACAGCAGAGCAGATTGAAGGATACGTTTCTTCTGTGTTTTAGGCAGAGTTTTACTGCTATTTCGTTATATGCGGGAATAGTGCTGGAAATGCCTGTTTTGAGATCTCTCCACAGAAAGCGTTTCCAGACTTCCCCTTCAACACACGAGTTTAACTCTGTAAGTTGAATGCACACATTGAAGACCGTTCTGTTAGGTAGCTCCGTTTTGGTTTTAGAAGCAGACAGTTCTCCTTACAGCATATACTCCCATTCACTGAGAAATGTCCAAACGCAGCTCTTACCAGAAACGTGTTTCTAACTCCTGAATCTAAAGGGAGATTTAACTCACTTAGCTGAACAAACGCACAGCAGAGCAGATTGAAGGATACGTTTCTTCTGTGTTTTAGGCAGAGTTTTACTGCTATTTCGTTATATGCGGGAATAGTGCTGGAAATGCCTGTTTTGAGATCTCTCCACAGAAAGCGTTTCCAGACTTCCCCTTCAACACACGAGTTTAACTCTGTAAGTTGAATGCACACATTGAAGACCGTTCTGTTAGGTAGCTCCGTTTTGGTTTTAGAAGCAGACAGTTCTCCTTACAGCATATACTCCCATTCACTGAGAAATGTCCAAACGCAGCTCTTACCAGAAACGTGTTTCTAACTGCTGAATCTAAAGGGAGATGTAACTCACTTAGCTGAACAAACGCACAGCAGAGCAGATTGAAGGATACGTTTCTTCTGTGTTTTAGGCAGAGTTTTACTGCTATTTCGTTATATGCGGGAATAGTGCTGGAAATGCCTGTTTTGAGATCTCTCCACAGAAAGCGTTTCCAGACTTCCCCTTCAACACACGAGTTTAACTCTGTAAGTTGAATGCACACATTGAAGACCGTTCTGTTAGGTAGCTCCGTTTTGGTTTTAGAAGCAGACAGTTCTCCTTACAGCATATACTCCCATTCACTGAGAAATGTCCAAACGCAGCTCTTACCAGAAACGTGTTTCTAACTCCTGAATCTAAAGGGAGATTTAACTCACTTAGCTGAACAAACGCACAGCAGAGCAGATTGAAGGATACGTTTCTTCTGTGTTTTAGGCAGAGTTTTACTGCTATTTCGTTATATGCGGGAATAGTGCTGGAAATGCCTGTTTTGAGATCTCTCCACAGAAAGCGTTTCCAGACTTCCCCTTCAACACACGAGTTTAACTCTGTAAGTTGAATGCACACATTGAAGACCGTTCTGTTAGGTAGCTCCGTTTTGGTTTTAGAAGCAGACAGTTCTCCTTACAGCATATACTCCCATTCACTGAGAAATGTCCAAACGCAGCTCTTACCAGAAACGTGTTTCTAACTCCTGAATCTAAAGGGAGATTTAACTCACTTAGCTGAACAAACGCACAGCAGAGCAGATTGAAGGATACGTTTCTTCTGTGTTTTAGGCAGAGTTTTACTGCTATTTCGTTATATGCGGGAATAGTGCTGGAAATGCCTGTTTTGAGATCTCTCCACAGAAAGCGTTTCCAGACTTCCCCTTCAACACACGAGTTTAACTCTGTAAGTTGAATGCACACATTGAAGACCGTTCTGTTAGGTAGCTCCGTTTTGGTTTTAGAAGCAGACAGTTCTCCTTACAGCATATACTCCCATTCACTGAGAAATGTCCAAACGCAGCTCTTACCAGAAACGTGTTTCTAACTCCTGAATCTAAAGGGAGATTTAACTCACTTAGCTGAACAAACGCACAGCAGAGCAGATTGAAGGATACGTTTCTTCTGTGTTTTAGGCAGAGTTTTACTGCTATTTCGTTATATGCGGGAATAGTGCTGGAAATGCCTGTTTTGAGATCTCTCCACAGAAAGCGTTTCCAGACTTCCCCTTCAACACACGAGTTTAACTCTGTAAGTTGAATGCACACATTGAAGACCGTTCTGTTAGGTAGCTCCGTTTTGGTTTTAGAAGCAGACAGTTCTCCTTACAGCATATACTCCCATTCACTGAGAAATGTCCAAACGCAGCTCTTACCAGAAACGTGTTTCTAACTCCTGAATCTAAAGGGAGATGTAACTCACTTAGCTGAACAAACGCACAGCAGAGCAGATTGAAGGATACGTTTCTTCTGTGTTTTAGGCAGAGTTTTACTGCTATTTCGTTATATGCGGGAATAGTGCTGGAAATGCCTGTTTTGAGATCTCTCCACAGAAAGCGTTTCCAGACTTCCCCTTCAACACACGAGTTTAACTCTGTAAGTTGAATGCACACATTGAAGACCGTTCTGTTAGGTAGCTCCGTTTTGGTTTTAGAAGCAGACAGTTCTCCTTACAGCATATACTCCCATTCACTGAGAAATGTCCAAACGCAGCTCTTACCAGAAACGTGTTTCTAACTCCTGAATCTAAAGGGAGATTTAACTCACTTAGCTGAACAAACGCACAGCAGAGCAGATTGAAGGATACGTTTCTTCTGTGTTTTAGGCAGAGTTTTACTGCTATTTCGTTATATGCGGGAATAGTGCTGGAAATGCCTGTTTTGAGATCTCTCCACAGAAAGCGTTTCCAGACTTCCCCTTCAACACACGAGTTTAACTCTGTAAGTTGAATGCACACATTGAAGACCGTTCTGTTAGGTAGCTCCGTTTTGGTTTTAGAAGCAGACAGTTCTCCTTACAGCATATACTCCCATTCACTGAGAAATGTCCAAACGCAGCTCTTACCAGAAACGTGTTTCTAACTCCTGAATCTAAAGGGAGATTTAACTCACTTAGCTGAACAAACGCACAGCAGAGCAGATTGAAGGATACGTTTCTTCTGTGTTTTAGGCAGAGTTTTACTGCTATTTCGTTATATGCGGGAATAGTGCTGGAAATGCCTGTTTTGAGATCTCTCCACAGAAAGCGTTTCCAGACTTCCCCTTCAACACACGAGTTTAACTCTGTAAGTTGAATGCACACATTGAAGACCGTTCTGTTAGGTAGCTCCGTTTTGGTTTTAGAAGCAGACAGTTCTCCTTACAGCATATACTCCCATTCACTGAGAAATGTCCAAACGCAGCTCTTACCAGAAACGTGTTTCTAACTCCTGAATCTAAAGGGAGATTTAACTCACTTAGCTGAACAAACGCACAGCAGAGCAGATTGAAGGATACGTTTCTTCTGTGTTTTAGGCAGAGTTTTACTGCTATTTCGTTATATGCGGGAATAGTGCTGGAAATGCCTGTTTTGAGATCTCTCCACAGAAAGCGTTTCCAGACTTCCCCTTCAACACACGAGTTTAACTCTGTAAGTTGAATGCACACATTGAAGACCGTTCTGTTAGGTAGCTCCGTTTTGGTTTTAGAAGCAGACAGTTCTCCTTACAGCATATACTCCCATTCACTGAGAAATGTCCAAACGCAGCTCTTACCAGAAACGTGTTTCTAACTCCTGAATCTAAAGGGAGATTTAACTCACTTAGCTGAACAAACGCACAGCAGAGCAGATTGAAGGATACGTTTCTTCTGTGTTTTAGGCAGAGTTTTACTGCTATTTCGTTATATGCGCTAATAGTGCTGGAAATGCCTGGAAAGGCCTGTTTTGAGATCTCTCCACAGAAAGCGTTTCCAGACTTCCCCTTCAACACACGAGTTTAACTCTGTAAGTTGAATGCACACATTGAAGACCGTTCTGTTAGGTAGCTCCGTTTTGGTTTTAGAAGCAGACAGTTCTCCTTACAGCATATACTCCCATTCACTGAGAAATGTCCAAACGCAGCTCTTACCAGAAACGTGTTTCTAACTCCTGAATCTAAAGGGAGATTTAACTCACTTAGCTGAACAAACGCACAGCAGAGCAGATTGAAGGATACGTTTCTTCTGTGTTTTAGGCAGAGTTTTACTGCTATTTCGTTATATGCGGGAATAGTGCTGGAAATGCCTGTTTTGAGATCTCTCCACAGAAAGCGTTTCCAGACTTCCCCTTCAACACACGAGTTTAACTCTGTAAGTTGAATGCACACATTGAAGACCGTTCTGTTAGGTAGCTCCGTTTTGGTTTTAGAAGCAGACAGTTCTCCTTACAGCATATACTCCCATTCACTGAGAAATGTCCAAACGCAGCTCTTACCAGAAACGTGTTTCTAACTCCTGAATCTAAAGGGAGATTTAACTCACTTAGCTGAACAAACGCACAGCAGAGCAGATTGAAGGATACGTTTCTTCTGTGTTTTAGGCAGAGTTTTACTGCTATTTCGTTATATGCGGGAATAGTGCTGGAAATGCCTGTTTTGAGATCTCTCCACAGAAAGCGTTTCCAGACTTCCCCTTCAACACACGAGTTTAACTCTGTAAGTTGAATGCACACATTGAAGACCGTTCTGTTAGGTAGCTCCGTTTTGGTTTTAGAAGCAGACAGTTCTCCTTACAGCATATACTCCCATTCACTGAGAAATGTCCAAACGCAGCTCTTACCAGAAACGTGTTTCTAACTCCTGAATCTAAAGGGAGATGTAACTCACTTAGCTGAACAAACGCACAGCAGAGCAGATTGAAGGATACGTTTCTTCTGTGTTTTAGGCAGAGCTTTACTGCTATTTCGTTATATGCGGGAATAGTGCTGGAAATGCCTGTTTTGAGATCTCTCCACAGAAAGCGTTTCCAGACTTCCCCTTCAACACACGAGTTTAACTCTGTAAGTTGAATGCACACATTGAAGACCGTTCTGTTAGGTAGCTCCGTTTTGGTTTTAGAAGCAGACAGTTCTCCTTACAGCATATACTCCCATTCACTGAGAAATGTCCAAACGCAGCTCTTACCAGAAACGTGTTTCTAACTCCTGAATCTAAAGGGAGATGTAACTCACTTAGCTGAACAAACGCACAGCAGAGCAGATTGAAGGATACGTTACTTCTGTGTTTTAGGCAGAGTTTTACTGCTATTTCGTTATATGCGGGAATAATGCTGGAAATGCCTGTTTTGAGATCTCTCCACAGAAAGCGTTTCCAGACTTCCCCTTCAACACACGAGTTTAACTCTGTAAGTTGAATGCACACATTGAAGACCGTTCTGTTAGGTAGCTCCGTTTTGGTTTTAGAAGCAGACAGTTCTCCTTACAGCATATACTCCCATTCACTGAGAAATGTCCAAACGCAGCTCTTACCAGAAACGTGTTTCTAACTCCTGAATCTAAAGGGAGATTTAACTCACTTAGCTGAACAAACGCACAGCAGAGCAGATTGAAGGATACGTTTCTTCTGTGTTTTAGGCAGAGTTTTACTGCTATTTCGTTATATGCGGGAATAGTGCTGGAAATGCCTGTTTTGAGATCTCTCCACAGAAAGCGTTTCCAGACTTCCCCTTCAACACACGAGTTTAACTCTGTAAGTTGAATGCACACATTGAAGACCGTTCTGTTAGGTAGCTCCGTTTTGGTTTTAGAAGCAGACAGTTCTCCTTACAGCATATACTCCCATTCACTGAGAAATGTCCAAACGCAGCTCTTACCAGAAACGTGTTTCTAACTCCTGAATCTAAAGGGAGATTTAACTCACTTAGCTGAACAAAGGCACAGCAGAGCAGATTGAAGGATACGTTTCTTCTGTGTTTTAGGCAGAGTTTTACTGCTATTTCGTTATATGCGGGAATAGTGCTGGAAATGCCTGTTTTGAGCTCTCTCCACAGAAAGCGTTTCCAGATTTCCCCTTCAACACACGAGTTTAACTCTGTAAGTTGAATGCACACATTGAAGACCGTTCTGTTAGGTAGCTCCGTTTTGGTTTTAGAAGCAGACAGTTCTCCTTACAGCATATACTCCCATTCACTGAGAAATGTCCAAACGCAGCTCTTACCAGAAACGTGTTTCTAACTCCTGAATCTAAAGGGAGATTTAACTCACTTAGCTGAACAAACGCACAGCAGAGCAGATTGAAGGATACGTTTCTTCTGTGTTTTAGGCAGAGTTTTACTGCTATTTCGTTATATGCGCTAATAGTGCTGGAAATGCCTGGAAAGGCCAGTTTTGAGATCTCTCCACAGAAAGCGTTTCCAGACTTCCCCTTCAACACACGAGTTTAACTCTGTAAGTTGAATGCACACATTGAAGACCGTTCTGTTAGGTAGCTCCGTTTTGGTTTTAGAAGCAGACAGTTCTCCTTACAGCATATACTCCCATTCACTGAGAAATGTCCAAACGCAGCTCTTACCAGAAACGTGTTTCTAACTCCTGAATCTAAAGGGAGATTTAACTCACTTAGCTGAACAAACGCACAGCAGAGCAGATTGAAGGATACGTTTCTTCTGTGTTTTAGGCAGAGTTTTACTGCTATTTCGTTATATGCGGGAATAGTGCTGGAAATGCCTGTTTTGAGATCTCTCCACAGAAAGCGTTTCCAGACTTCCCCTTAAACACACGAGTTTAACTCTGTAAGTTGAATGCACACATTGAAGACCGTTCTGTTAGGTAGCTCCGTTTTGGTTTTAGAAGCAGACAGTTCTCCTTACAGCATATACTCCCATTCACTGAGAAATGTCCAAACGCAGCTCTTACCAGAAACGTGTTTCTAACTCCTGAATCTAAAGGGAGATTTAGCTCACTTAGCTGAACAAACGCACAGCAGAGCAGATTGAAGGATACGTTTCTTCTGTGTTTTAGGCAGAGTTTTACTGCTATTTCGTTATATGCGGGAATAGTGCTGGAAATGCCTGTTTTGAGATCTCTCCACAGAAAGCGTTTCCAGACTTCCCCTTCAACACACGAGTTTAACTCTGTAAGTTGAATGCACACATTGAAGACCGTTCTGTTAGGTAGCTCCGTTTTGGTTTTAGAAGCAGACAGTTCTCCTTACAGCATATACTCCCATTCACTGAGAAATGTCCAAACGCAGCTCTTACCAGAAACGTGTTTCTAACTCCTGAATCTAAAGGGAGATTTAACTCACTTAGCTGAACAAACGCACAGCAGAGCAGATTGAAGGATACGTTTCTTCTGTGTTTTAGGCAGAGTTTTACTGCTATTTCGTTATATGCGGGAATAGTGCTGGAAATGCCTGTTTTGAGATCTCTCCACAGAAAGCGTTTCCAGACTTCCCCTTCAACACACGAGTTTAACTCTGTAAGTTGAATGCACACATTGAAGACCGTTCTGTTAGGTAGCTCCGTTTTGGTTTTAGAAGCAGACAGTTCTCCTTACAGCATATACTCCCATTCACTGAGAAATGTCCAAACGCAGCTCTTACCAGAAACGTGTTTCTAACTCCTGAATCTAAAGGGAGATTTAGCTCACTTAGCTGAACAAACGCACAGCAGAGCAGATTGAAGGATACGTTTCTTCTGTGTTTTAGGCAGAGTTTTACTGCTATTTCGTTATATGCGGGAATAGTGCTGGAAATGCCTGTTTTGAGATCTCTCCACAGAAAGCGTTTCCAGACTTCCCCTTCAACACACGAGTTTAACTCTGTAAGTTGAATGCACACATTGAAGACCGTTCTGTTAGGTAGCTCCGTTTTGGTTTTAGAAGCAGACAGTTCTCCTTACAGCATATACTCCCATTCACTGAGAAATGTCCAAACGCAGCTCTTACCAGAAACGTGTTTCTAACTCCTGAATCTAAAGGGAGATTTAACTCACTTAGCTGAACAAACGCACAGCAGAGCAGATTGAAGGATACGTTTCTTCTGTGTTTTAGGCAGAGTTTTACTGCTATTTCGTTATATGCGGGAATAGTGCTGGAAATGCCTGTTTTGAGATCTCTCCACAGAAAGCGTTTCCAGACTTCCCCTTCAACACACGAGTTTAACTCTGTAAGTTGAATGCACACATTGAAGACCGTTCTGTTAGGTAGCTCCGTTTTGGTTTTAGAAGCAGACAGTTCTCCTTACAGCATATACTCCCATTCACTGAGAAATGTCCAAACGCAGCTCTTACCAGAAACGTGTTTCTAACTCCTGAATCTAAAGGGAGATGTAACTCACTTAGCTGAACAAACGCACAGCAGAGCAGATTGAAGGATACGTTACTTCTGTGTTTTAGGCAGAGTCTTACTGCTATTTCGTTATATGCGGGAATAGTGCTGGAAATGCCTGTTTTGAGATCTCTCCACAGAAAGCGTTTCCAGACTTCCCCTTCAACACACGAGTTTAACTCTGTAAGTTGAATGCACACATTGAAGACCGTTCTGTTAGGTAGCTCCGTTTTGGTTTTAGAAGCAGACAGTTCTCCTTACAGCATATACTCCCATTCACTGAGAAATGTCCAAACGCAGCTCTTACCAGAAACGTGTTTCTAACTCCTGAATCTAAAGGGAGATTTAACTCACTTAGCTGAACAAACGCACAGCAGAGCAGATTGAAGGATACGTTTCTTCTGTGTTTTAGGCAGAGTTTTACTGCTATTTCGTTATATGCGGGAATACTGCTGGAAATGCCTGGAAATGCCTGTTTTGAGATATCTCCACAGAAAGCGTTTCCAGACTTCCCCTTCAACACACGAGTTTAACTCTGTAAGTTGAATGCACACATTGAAGACCGTTCTGTTAGGTAGCTCCGTTTTGGTTTTAGAAGCAGACAGTTCTCCTTACAGCATATACTCCCATTCACTGAGAAATGTCCAAACGCAGCTCTTACCAGAAACGTGTTTCTAACTCCTGAATCTAAAGGGAGATTTAACTCACTTAGCTGAACAAACGCACAGCAGAGCAGATTGAAGGATACGTTTCTTCTGTGTTTTAGGCAGAGTTTTACTGCTATTTCGTTATATGCGCTAATAGTGCTGGAAATGCCTGGAAAGGCCTGTTTTGAGATCTCTCCACAGAAAGCGTTTCCAGACTTCCCCTTCAACACACGAGTTTAACTCTGTAAGTTGAATGCACACATTGAAGACCGTTCTGTTAGGTAGCTCCGTTTTGGTTTTAGAAGCAGACAGTTCTCCTTACAGCATATACTCCCATTCACTGAGAAATGTCCAAACGCAGCACTTACCAGAAACGTGTTTCTAACTCCTGAATCTAAAGGGAGATTTAACTCACTTAGCTGAACAAACGCACAGCAGAGCAGATTGAAGGATACGTTTCTTCTGTGTTTTAGGCAGAGTTTTACTGCTATTTCGTTATATGCGGGAATAGTGCTGGAAATGCCTGGAAAGGCCTGTTTTGAGATCTCTCCACAGAAAGCGTTTCCAGACTTCCCCTTCAACACACGAGTTTAACTCTGTAAGTTGAATGCACACATTGAAGACCGTTCTGTTAGGTAGCTCCGTTTTGGTTTTAGAAGCAGACAGTTCTCCTTACAGCATATACTCCCATTCACTGAGAAATGTCCAAACGCAGCTCTTACCAGAAACGTGTTTCTAACTCCTGAATCTAAAGGGAGATTTAACTCACTTAGCTGAACAAACGCACAGCAGAGCAGATTGAAGGATACGTTTCTTCTGTGTTTTAGGCAGAGTTTTACTGCTATTTCGTTATATGCGGGAATAGTGCTGGAAATGCCTGTTTTGAGATCTCTCCACAGAAAGCGTTTCCAGACTTCCCCTTAAACACACGAGTTTAACTCTGTAAGTTGAATGCACACATTGAAGACCGTTCTGTTAGGTAGCTCCGTTTTGGTTTTAGAAGCAGACAGTTCTCCTTACAGCATATACTCCCATTCACTGAGAAATGTCCAAACGCAGCTCTTACCAGAAACGTGTTTCTAACTCCTGAATCTAAAGGGAGATTTAGCTCACTTAGCTGAACAAACGCACAGCAGAGCAGATTGAAGGATACGTTTCTTCTGTGTTTTAGGCAGAGTTTTACTGCTATTTCGTTATATGTGGGAATAGTGCTGGAAATGCCTGTTTTGAGATCTCTTTACAGAAAGCGTTTCCAGACTTCCCCTTCAACACACGAGTTTAACTCTGTAAGTTGAATGCACACATTGAAGACCGTTCTGTTAGGTAGCTCCGTTTTGGTTTTAGAAGCAGACAGTTCTCCTTACAGCATATACTCCCATTCACTGAGAAATGTCCAAACGCAGCTCTTACCAGAAACGTGTTTCTAACTCCTGAATCTAAAGGGAGATTTAACTCACTTAGCTGAACAAACGCACAGCAGAGCAGATTGAAGGATACGTTTCTTCTGTGTTTTAGGCAGAGTTTTACTGCTATTTCGTTATATGCGGGAATAGTGCTGGAAATGCCTGTTTTGAGATCTCTCCACAGAAAGCGTTTCCAGACTTCCCCTTCAACACACGAGTTTAACTCTGTAAGTTGAATGCACACATTGAAGACCGTTCTGTTAGGTAGCTCCGTTTTGGTTTTAGAAGCAGACAGTTCTCCTTACAGCATATACTCCCATTCACTGAGAAGTGTCCAAACGCAGCTCTTACCAGAAACGTGTTTCTAACTCCTGAATCTAAAGGGAGATGTAACTCACTTAGCTGAACAAACGCACAGCAGAGCAGATTGAAGGATACGTTTCTTCTGTGTTTTAGGCAGAGTTTTACTGCTATTTCGTTATATGCGGGAATAGTGCTGGAAATGCCTGTTTTGAGATCTCTCCACAGAAAGCGTTTCCAGACTTCCCCTTCAACACACGAGTTTAACTCTGTAAGTTGAATGCACACATTGAAGACCGTTCTGTTAGGTAGCTCCGTTTTGGTTTTAGAAGCAGACAGTTCTCCTTACAGCATATACTCCCATTCACTGAGAAATGTCCAAACGCAGCTCTTACCAGAAACGTGTTTCTAACTCCTGAATCTAAAGGGAGATGTAACTCACTTAGCTGAACAAACGCACAGCAGAGCAGATTGAAGGATACGTTACTTCTGTGTTTTAGGCAGAGTTTTACTGCTATTTCGTTATATGCGGGAATAGTGCTGGAAATGCCTGTTTTGAGATCTCTCCACAGAAAGCGTTTCCAGACTTCCCCTTCAACACACGAGTTTAACTCTGTAAGTTGAATGCACACATTGAAGACCGTTCTGTTAGGTAGCTCCGTTTTGGTTTTAGAAGCAGACAGTTCTCCTTACAGCATATACTCCCATTCACTGAGAAATGTCCAAACGCAGCTCTTACCAGAAACGTGTTTCTAACTCCTGAATCTAAAGGGAGATTTAACTCACTTAGCTGAACAAACGCACAGCAGAGCAGATTGAAGGATACGTTTCTTCTGTGTTTTAGGCAGAGTTTTACTGCTATTTCGTTATATGCGGGAATACTGCTGGAAATGCCTGGAAATGCCTGTTTTGAGATATCTCCACAGAAAGCGTTTCCAGACTTCCCCTTCAACACACGAGTTTAACTCTGTAAGTTGAATGCACACATTGAAGACCGTTCTGTTAGGTAGCTCCGTTTTGGTTTTAGAAGCAGACAGTTCTCCTTACAGCATATACTCCCATTCACTGAGAAATGTCCAAACGCAGCTCTTACCAGAAACGTGTTTCTAACTCCTGAATCTAAAGGGAGATTTAACTCACTTAGCTGAACAAACGCACAGCAGAGCAGATTGAAGGATACGTTTCTTCTGTGTTTTAGGCAGAGTTTTACTGCTATTTCGTTATATGCGCTAATAGTGCTGGAAATGCCTGGAAAGGCCTGTTTTGAGATCTCTCCACAGAAAGCGTTTCCAGACTTCCCCTTCAACACACGAGTTTAACTCTGTAAGTTGAATGCACACATTGAAGACCGTTCTGTTAGGTAGCTCCGTTTTGGTTTTAGAAGCAGACAGTTCTCCTTACAGCATATACTCCCATTCACTGAGAAATGTCCAAACGCAGCTCTTACCAGAAACGTGTTTCTAACTCCTGAATCTAAAGGGAGATTTAACTCACTTAGCTGAACAAACGCACAGCAGAGCAGATTGAAGGATACGTTTCTTCTGTGTTTTAGGCAGAGTTTTACTGCTATTTCGTTATATGCGGGAATAGTGCTGGAAATGCCTGGAAAGGCCTGTTTTGAGATCTCTCCACAGAAAGCGTTTCCAGACTTCCCCTTCAACACACGAGTTTAACTCTGTAAGTTGAATGCACACATTGAAGACCGTTCTGTTAGGTAGCTCCGTTTTGGTTTTAGAAGCAGACAGTTCTCCTTACAGCATATACTCCCATTCACTGAGAAATGTCCAAACGCAGCTCTTACCAGAAACGTGTTTCTAACTCCTGAATCTAAAGGGAGATTTAACTCACTTAGCTGAACAAACGCACAGCAGAGCAGATTGAAGGATACGTTTCTTCTGTGTTTTAGGCAGAGTTTTACTGCTATTTCGTTATATGCGGGAATAGTGCTGGAAATGCCTGTTTTGAGATCTCTCCACAGAAAGCGTTTCCAGACTTCCCCTTCAACACACGAGTTTAACTCTGTAAGTTGAATGCACACATTGAAGACCGTTCTGTTAGGTAGCTCCGTTTTGGTTTTAGAAGCAGACAGTTCTCCTTACAGCATATACTCCCATTCACTGAGAAATGTCCAAACGCAGCTCTTACCAGAAACGTGTTTCTAACTCCTGAATCTAAAGGGAGATTTAGCTCACTTAGCTGAACAAACGCACAGCAGAGCAGATTGAAGGATACGTTTCTTCTGTGTTTTAGGCAGAGTTTTACTGCTATTTCGTTATATGTGGGAATAGTGCTGGAAATGCCTGTTTTGAGATCTCTTTACAGAAAGCGTTTCCAGACTTCCCCTTCAACACACGAGTTTAACTCTGTAAGTTGAATGCACACATTGAAGACCGTTCTGTTAGGTAGCTCCGTTTTGGTTTTAGAAGCAGACAGTTCTCCTTACAGCATATACTCCCATTCACTGAGAAATGTCCAAACGCAGCTCTTACCAGAAACGTGTTTCTAACTCCTGAATCTAAAGGGAGATTTAACTCACTTAGCTGAACAAACGCACAGCAGAGCAGATTGAAGGATACGTTTCTTCTGTGTTTTAGGCAGAGTTTTACTGCTATTTCGTTATATGCGGGAATAGTGCTGGAAATGCCTGTTTTGAGATCTCTCCACAGAAAGCGTTTCCAGAATTCCCCTTCAACACACGAGTTTAACTCTGTAAGTTGAATGCACACATTGAAGACCGTTCTGTTAGGTAGCTCCGTTTTGGTTTTAGAAGCAGACAGTTCTCCTTACAGCATATACTCCCATTCACTGAGAAGTGTCCAAACGCAGCTCTTACCAGAAACGTGTTTCTAACTCCTGAATCTAAAGGGAGATGTAACTCACTTAGCTGAACAAACGCACAGCAGAGCAGATTGAAGGATACGTTTCTTCTGTGTTTTAGGCAGAGTTTTACTGCTATTTCGTTATATGCGGGAATAGTGCTGGAAATGCCTGTTTTGAGATCTCTCCACAGAAAGCGTTTCCAGACTTCCCCTTCAACACACGAGTTTAACTCTGTAAGTTGAATGCACACATTGAAGACCGTTCTGTTAGGTAGCTCCGTTTTGGTTTTAGAAGCAGACAGTTCTCCTTACAGCATATACTCCCATTCACTGAGAAATGTCCAAACGCAGCTCTTACCAGAAACGTGTTTCTAACTCCTGAATCTAAAGGGAGATTTAACTCACTTAGCTGAACAAACGCACAGCAGAGCAGATTGAAGGATACGTTTCTTCTGTGTTTTAGGCAGAGTTTTACTGCTATTTCGTTATATGCGGGAATAGTGCTGGAAATGCCTGTTTTGAGATCTCTCCACAGAAAGCGTTTCCAGACTTCCCCTTCAACACACGAGTTTAACTCTGTAAGTTGAATGCACACATTGAAGACCGTTCTGTTAGGTAGCTCCGTTTTGGTTTTAGAAGCAGACAGTTCTCCTTACAGCATATACTCCCATTCACTGAGAAATGTCCAAACGCAGCTCTTACCAGAAACGTGTTTCTAACTCCTGAATCTAAAGGGAGATGTAACTCACTTAGCTGAACAAACGCACAGCAGAGCAGATTGAAGGATACGTTTCTTCTGTGTTTTAGGCAGAGTTTTACTGCTATTTCGTTATATGCGGGAATAGTGCTGGAAATGCCTGTTTTGAGATCTCTCCACAGAAAGCGTTTCCAGACTTCCCCTTAAACACACGAGTTTAACTCTGTAAGTTGAATGCACACATTGAAGACCGTTCTGTTAGGTAGCTCCGTTTTGGTTTTAGAAGCAGACAGTTCTCCTTACAGCATATACTCCCATTCACTGAGAAATGTCCAAACGCAGCTCTTACCAGAAACGTGTTTCTAACTCCTGAATCTAAAGGGAGATTTAGCTCACTTAGCTGAACAAACGCACAGCAGAGCAGATTGAAGGATACGTTTCTTCTGTGTTTTAGGCAGAGTTTTACTGCTATTTCGTTATATGTGGGAATAGTGCTGGAAATGCCTGTTTTGAGATCTCTTTACAGAAAGCGTTTCCAGACTTCCCCTTCAACACACGAGTTTAACTCTGTAAGTTGAATGCACACATTGAAGACCGTTCTGTTAGGTAGCTCCGTTTTGGTTTTAGAAGCAGACAGTTCTCCTTACAGCATATACTCCCATTCACTGAGAAATGTCCAAACGCAGCTCTTACCAGAAACGTGTTTCTAACTCCTGAATCTAAAGGGAGATTTAACTCACTTAGCTGAACAAACGCACAGCAGAGCAGATTGAAGGATACGTTTCTTCTGTGTTTTAGGCAGAGTTTTACTGCTATTTCGTTATATGCGGGAATAGTGCTGGAAATGCCTGTTTTGAGATCTCTCCACAGAAAGCGTTTCCAGAATTCCCCTTCAACACACGAGTTTAACTCTGTAAGTTGAATGCACACATTGAAGACCGTTCTGTTAGGTAGCTCCGTTTTGGTTTTAGAAGCAGACAGTTCTCCTTACAGCATATACTCCCATTCACTGAGAAGTGTCCAAACGCAGCTCTTACCAGAAACGTGTTTCTAACTCCTGAATCTAAAGGGAGATGTAACTCACTTAGCTGAACAAACGCACAGCAGAGCAGATTGAAGGATACGTTTCTTCTGTGTTTTAGGCAGAGTTTTACTGCTATTTCGTTATATGCGGGAATAGTGCTGGAAATGCCTGTTTTGAGATCTCTCCACAGAAAGCGTTTCCAGACTTCCCCTTCAACACACGAGTTTAACTCTGTAAGTTGAATGCACACATTGAAGACCGTTCTGTTAGGTAGCTCCGTTTTGGTTTTAGAAGCAGACAGTTCTCCTTACAGCATATACTCCCATTCACTGAGAAATGTCCAAACGCAGCTCTTACCAGAAACGTGTTTCTAACTCCTGAATCTAAAGGGAGATTTAACTCACTTAGCTGAACAAACGCACAGCAGAGCAGATTGAAGGATACGTTTCTTCTGTGTTTTAGGCAGAGTTTTACTGCTATTTCGTTATATGCGGGAATAGTGCTGGAAATGCCTGTTTTGAGATCTCTCCACAGAAAGCGTTTCCAGACTTCCCCTTCAACACACGAGTTTAACTCTGTAAGTTGAATGCACACATTGAAGACCGTTCTGTTAGGTAGCTCCGTTTTGGTTTTAGAAGCAGACAGTTCTCCTTACAGCATATACTCCCATTCACTGAGAAATGTCCAAACGCAGCTCTTACCAGAAACGTGTTTCTAACTCCTGAATCTAAAGGGAGATTTAACTCACTTAGCTGAACAAACGCACAGCAGAGCAGATTGAAGGATACGTTTCTTCTGTGTTTTAGGCAGAGTTTTACTGCTATTTCGTTATATGCGGGAATAGTGCTGGAAATGCCTGTTTTGAGATCTCTCCACAGAAAGCGTTTCCAGACTTCCCCTTCAACACACGAGTTTAACTCTGTAAGTTGAATGCACACATTGAAGACCGTTCTGTTAGGTAGCTCCGTTTTGGTTTTAGAAGCAGACAGTTCTCCTTACAGCATATACTCCCATTCACTGAGAAATGTCCAAACGCAGCTCTTACCAGAAACGTGTTTCTAACTCCTGAATCTAAAGGGAGATGTAACTCACTTAGCTGAACAAACGCACAGCAGAGCAGATTGAAGGATACGTTTCTTCTGTGTTTTAGGCAGAGTTTTACTGCTATTTCGTTATATGCGGGAATAGTGCTGGAAATGCCTGTTTTGAGATCTCTCCACAGAAAGCGTTTCCAGACTTCCCCTTCAACACACGAGTTTAACTCTGTAAGTTGAATGCACACATTGAAGACCGTTCTGTTAGGTAGCTCCGTTTTGGTTTTAGAAGCAGACAGTTCTCCTTACAGCATATACTCCCATTCACTGAGAAATGTCCAAACGCAGCTCTTACCAGAAACGTGTTTCTAACTCCTGAATGTAAATGGAGATTTAACTCACTTAGCTGAACAAACGCACAGCAGAGCAGATTGAAGGATACGTTTCTTCTGTGTTTTAGGCAGAGTTTTACTGCTATTTCGTTATATGCGGGAATAGTGCTGGAAATGCCTGTTTTGAGATCTCTCCACAGAAAGCGTTTCCAGACTTCCCCTTCAACACACGAGTTTAACTCTGTAAGTTGAATGCACACATTGAAGACCGTTCTGTTAGGTAGCTCCGTTTTGGTTTTAGAAGCAGACAGTTCTCCTTACAGCATATACTCCCATTCACTGAGAAATGTCCAAACGCAGCTCTTACCAGAAACGTGTTTCTAACTCCTGAATCTAAAGGGAGATTTAACTCACTTAGCTGAACAAACGCACAGCAGAGCAGATTGAAGGATACGTTTCTTCTGTGTTTTAGGCAGAGTTTTACTGCTATTTCGTTATATGCGGGAATAGTGCTGGAAATGCCTGTTTTGAGATCTCTCCACAGAAAGCGTTTCCAGACTTCCCCTTCAACACACGAGTTTAACTCTGTAAGTTGAATGCACACATTGAAGACCGTTCTGTTAGGTAGCTCCGTTTTGGTTTTAGAAGCAGACAGTTCTCCTTACAGCATATACTCCCATTCACTGAGAAATGTCCAAACGCAGCTCTTACCAGAAACGTGTTTTTAACTCCTGAATCTAAAGGGAGATTTAACTCACTTAGCTGAACAAACGCACAGCAGAGCAGATTGAAGGATACGTTTCTTCTGTGTTTTAGGCAGAGTTTTACTGCTATTTCGTTATATGCGGGAATAGTGCTGGAAATGCCTGTTTTGAGATCTCTCCACAGAAAGCGTTTCCAGACTTCCCCTTCAACACACGAGTTTAACTCTGTAAGTTGAATGCACACATTGAAGACCGTTCTGTTAGGTAGCTCCGTTTTGGTTTTAGAAGCAGACAGTTCTCCTTACAGCATATACTCCCATTCACTGAGAAATGTCCAAACGCAGCTCTTACCAGAAACGTGTTTCTAACTCCTGAATCTAAAGGGAGATTTAACTCACTTAGCTGAACAAACGCACAGCAGAGCAGATTGAAGGATACGTTTCTTCTGTGTTTTAGGCAGAGTTTTACTGCTATTTCGTTATATGCGGGAATAGTGCTGGAAATGCCTGGAAATGCCTGTTTTGAGATCTCTCCACAGAAAGCGTTTCCAGACTTCCCCTTCAACACACGAGTTTAACTCTGTAAGTTGAATGCACACATTGAAGACCGTTCTGTTAGGTAGCTCCGTTTTGGTTTTAGAAGCAGACAGTTCTCCTTACAGCATATAATCACATTCACTGAGAAATGTCCAAACGCAGCTCTTACCAGAAACGTGTTTCTAACTCCTGAATCTAAAGGGAGATTTAGCTCACTTAGCTGAACAAACGCACAGCAGAGCAGATTGAAGGATACGTTTCTTCTGTGTTTTAGGCAGAGTTTTACTGCTATTTCGTTATATGCGGGAATAGTGCTGGAAATGCCTGTTTGAGATCTCTTTACAGAAAGCGTTTCCAGACTTCCCCTTCAACACACCAGTTTAACTCTGTAAGTTGAATGCACACATTGAAGACCGTTCTGTTAGGTAGCTCCGTTTTGGTTTTAGAAGCAGACAGTTCTCCTTACAGCATATACTCCCATTCACTGAGAAATGTCCAAACGCAGCTCTTACCAGAAACGTGTTTCTAACTCCTGAATCTAAAGGGAGATTTAACTCACTTACCTGAACAAACGCACAGCAGAGCAGATTGAAGGATACGTTTCTTCTGTGTTTTAGGCAGAGTTTTACTGCTATTTCGTTATATGCGGGAATAGTGCTGGAAATGCCTGTTTTGAGATCTCTCCACAGAAAGCGTTTCCAGACTTCCCCTTCAACACACTAGTTTAACTCTGTAAGTTGAATGCACACATTGAAGACCGTTCTGTTAGGTAGCTCCGTTTTGGTTTTAGAAGCAGACAGTTCTCCTTACAGCATATACTCCCATTCACTGAGAAGTGTCCAAACGCAGCTCTTACCAGAAACGTGTTTCTAACTCCTGAATCTAAAGGGAGATGTAACTCACTTAGCTGAACAAACGCACAGCAGAGCAGATTGAAGGATACGTTTCTTCTGTGTTTTAGGCAGAGTTTTACTGCTATTTCGTTATATGCGGGAATAGTGCTGGAAATGCCTGTTTTGAGATCTCTCCACAGAAAGCGTTTCCAGACTTCCCCTTCAACACACGAGTTTAACTCTGTAAGTTGAATGCACACATTGAAGACCGTTCTGTTAGGTAGCTCCGTTTTGGTTTTAGAAGCAGACAGTTCTCCTTACAGCATATACTCCCATTCACTGAGAAATGTCCAAACGCAGCTCTTACCAGAAACGTGTTTCTAACTCCTGAATCTAAAGGGAGATTTAACTCACTTAGCTGAACAAACGCACAGCAGAGCAGATTGAAGGATACGTTTCTTCTGTGTTTTAGGCAGAGTTTTACTGCTATTTCGTTATATGCGGGAATAGTGCTGGAAATGCCTGTTTTGAGATCTCTCCACAGAAAGCGTTTCCAGACTTCCCCTTCAACACACGAGTTTAACTCTGTAAGTTGAATGCACACATTGAAGACCGTTCTGTTAGGTAGCTCCGTTTTGGTTTTAGAAGCAGACAGTTCTCCTTACAGCATATACCCCCATTCACTGAGAAATGTCCAAACGCAGCTCTTACCAGAAACGTGTTTCTAACTCCTGAATCTAAAGGGAGATTTAACTCACTTAGCTGAACAAATGCACAGCAGAGCAGTTTGAAGGATACGTTTCTTCTGTGTTTTAGGCAGAGTTTTACTGCTATTTCGTTATATGCGGGAATAGTGCTGGAAATGCCTGGAAATGCCTGTTTTGAGATCTCTCCACAGAAAGCGTTTCCAGACTTCCCCTTCAACACACGAGTTTAACTCTGTAAGTTGAATGCACACATTGAAGACCGTTCTGTTAGGTAGCTCCGTTTTGGTTTTAGAAGCAGACAGTTCTCCTTACAGCATATACTCCCATTCACTGAGAAATGTCCAAACGCAGCTCTTACCAGAAACGTGTTTCTAACTCCTGAATCTAAAGGGAGATTTAACTCACTTAGCTGAACAAACGCACAGCAGAGCAGATTGAAGGATACGTTTCTTCTGTGTTTTAGGCAGAGTTTTACTGCTATTTCGTTATATGCGGGAATAGTGCTGGAAATGCCTGTTTTGAGATCTCTCCACAGAAAGCGTTTCCAGACTTCCCCTTCAACACACGAGTTTAACTCTGTAAGTTGAATGCACACATTGAAGACCGTTCTGTTAGGTAGCTCCGTTTTGGTTTTAGAAGCAGACAGTTCTCCTTACAGCATATACTCCCATTCACTGAGAAATGTCCAAACGCAGCTCTTACCAGAAACGTGTTTCTAACTCCTGAATCTAAAGGGAGATTTAACTCACTTAGCTGAACAAACGCACAGCAGAGCAGATTGAAGGATACGTTTCTTCTGTGTTTTAGGCAGAGTTTTACTGCTATTTCGTTATATGCGGGAATAGTGCTGGAAATGCCTGTTTTGAGATCTCTCCACAGAAAGCGTTTCCAGACTTCCCCTTCAACACACGAGTTTAACTCTGTAAGTTGAATGCACACATTGAAGACCGTTCTGTTAGGTAGCTCCGTTTTGGTTTTAGAAGCAGACAGTTCTCCTTACAGCATATACTCCCATTCACTGAGAAATGTCCAAACGCAGCTCTTACCAGAAACGTGTTTCTAACTCCTGAATCTAAAGGGAGATTTAACTCACTTAGCTGAACAAACGCACAGCAGAGCAGATTGAAGGATACGTTTCTTCTGTGTTTTAGGCAGAGTTTTACTGCTATTTCGTTATATGCGGGAATAGTGCTGGAAATGCCTGTTTTGAGATCTCTCCACAGAAAGCGTTTCCAGACTTCCCCTTCAACACACGAGTTTAACTCTGTAAGTTGAATGCACACATTGAAGACCGTTCTGTTAGGTAGCTCCGTTTTGGTTTTAGAAGCAGACAGTTCTCCTTACAGCATATACTCCCATTCACTGAGAAATGTCCAAACGCAGCTCTTACCAGAAACGTGTTTCTAACTCCTGAATCTAAAGGGAGATGTAACTCACTTAGCTGAACAAACGCACAGCAGAGCAGATTGAAGGATACGTTTCTTCTGTGTTTTAGGCAGAGTTTTACTGCTATTTCGTTATATGCGGGAATAGTGCTGGAAATGCCTGTTTTGAGATCTCTCCACAGAAAGCGTTTCCAGACTTCCCCTTCAACACACGAGTTTAACTCTGTAAGTTGAATGCACACATTGAAGACCGTTCTGTTAGGTAGCTCCGTTTTGGTTTTAGAAGCAGACAGTTCTCCTTACAGCATATACTCCCATTCACTGAGAAATGTCCAAACGCAGCTCTTACCAGAAACGTGTTTCTAACTCCTGAATCTAAAGGGAGATTTAACTCACTTAGCTGAACAAACGCACAGCAGAGCAGATTGAAGGATACGTTTCTTCTGTGTTTTAGGCAGAGTTTTACTGCTATTTCGTTATATGCGGGAATAGTGCTGGAAATGCCTGTTTTGAGATCTCTCCACAGAAAGCGTTTCCAGACTTCCCCTTCAACACACGAGTTTAACTCTGTAAGTTGAATGCACACATTGAAGACCGTTCTGTTAGGTAGCTCCGTTTTGGTTTTAGAAGCAGACAGTTCTCCTTACAGCATATACTCCCATTCACTGAGAAGTGTCCAAACGCAGCTCTTACCAGAAACGTGTTTCTAACTCCTGAATCTAAAGGGAGATTTAACTCACTTAGCTGAACAAACGCACAGCAGAGCAGATTGAAGGATACGTTTCTTCTGTGTTTTAGGCAGAGTTTTACTGCTATTTCGTTATATGCGGGAATAGTGCTGGAAATGCCTGTTTTGAGATCTCTCCACAGAAAGCGTTTCCAGACTTCCCCTTCAACACACGAGTTTAACTCTGTAAGTTGAATGCACACATTGAAGACCGTTCTGTTAGGTAGCTCCGTTTTGGTTTTAGAAGCAGACAGTTCTCCTTACAGCATATACTCCCATTCACTGAGAAATGTCCAAACGCAGCTCTTACCAGAAACGTGTTTTTAACTCCTGAATCTAAAGGGAGATTTAACTCACTTAGCTGAACAAACGCACAGCAGAGCAGATTGAAGGATACGTTTCTTCTGTGTTTTAGGCAGAGTTTTACTGCTATTTCGTTATATGCGGGAATAGTGCTGGAAATGCCTGGAAATGCCTGTTTTGAGATCTCTCCACAGAAAGCGTTTCCAGACTTCCCCTTCAACACACGAGTTTAACTCTGTAAGTTGAATGCACACATTGAAGACCGTTCTGTTAGGTAGCTCCGTTTTGGTTTTAGAAGCAGACAGTTCTCCTTACAGCATATACTCCCATTCACTGAGAAATGTCCAAACGCAGCTCTTACCAGAAACGTGTTTCTAACTCCTGAATCTAAAGGGAGATTTAACTCACTTAGCTGAACAAACGCACAGCAGAGCAGATTGAAGGATACGTTTCTTCTGTGTTTTAGGCAGAGTTTTACTGCTATTTCGTTATATGCGGGAATAGTGCTGGAAATGCCTGGAAATGCCTGTTTTGAGATCTCTCCACAGAAAGCGTTTCCAGACTTCCCCTTCAACACACGAGTTTAACTCTGTAAGTTGAATGCACACATTGAAGACCGTTCTGTTAGGTAGCTCCGTTTTGGTTTTAGAAGCAGACAGTTCTCCTTACAGCATATACTCCCATTCACTGAGAAATGTCCAAACGCAGCTCTTACCAGAAACGTGTTTCTAACTCCTGAATCTAAAGGGAGATTTAGCTCACTTAGCTGAACAAACGCACAGCAGAGCAGATTGAAGGATACGTTTCTTCTGTGTTTTAGGCAGAGTTTTACTGCTATTTCGTTATATGCGGGAATAGTGCTGGAAATGCCTGTTTTGAGATCTCTTTACAGAAAGCGTTTCCAGACTTCCCCTTCAACACACCAGTTTAACTCTGTAAGTTGAATGCACACATTGAAGACCGTTCTGTTAGGTAGCTCCGTTTTGGTTTTAGAAGCAGACAGTTCTCCTTACAGCATATACTCCCATTCACTGAGAAATGTCCAAACGCAGCTCTTACCAGAAACGTGTTTCTAACTCCTGAATCTAAAGGGAGATTTAACTCACTTAGCTGAACAAACGCACAGCAGAGCAGATTGAAGGATACGTTTCTTCTGTGTTTTAGGCAGAGTTTTACTGCTATTTCGTTATATGCGGGAATAGTGCTGGAAATGCCTGTTTTGAGATCTCTCCACAGAAAGCGTTTCCAGACTTCCCCTTCAACACACGAGTTTAACTCTGTAAGTTGAATGCACACATTGAAGACCGTTCTGTTAGGTAGCTCCGTTTTGGTTTTAGAAGCAGACAGTTCTCCTTACAGCATATACTCCCATTCACTGAGAAGTGTCCAAACGCAGCTCTTACCAGAAACGTGTTTCTAACTCCTGAATCTAAAGGGAGATGTAACTCACTTAGCTGAACAAACGCACAGCAGAGCAGATTGAAGGATACGTTTCTTCTGTGTTTTAGGCAGAGTTTTACTGCTATTTCGTTATATGCGGGAATAGTGCTGGAAATGCCTGTTTTGAGATCTCTCCACAGAAAGCGTTTCCAGACTTCCCCTTCAACACACGAGTTTAACTCTGTAAGTTGAATGCACACATTGAAGACCGTTCTGTTAGGTAGCTCCGTTTTGGTTTTAGAAGCAGACAGTTCTCCTTACAGCATATACTCCCATTCACTGAGAAATGTCCAAACGCAGCTCTTACCAGAAACGTGTTTCTAACTCCTGAATCAAAAGGGAGATTTAACTCACTTAGCTGAACAAACGCACAGCAGAGCAGATTGAAGGATACGTTTCTTCTGTGTTTTAGGCAGAGTTTTACTGCTATTTCGTTATATGCGGGAAAGGTGCTGGAAATGCCTGGAAATGCCTGTTTTGAGATCTCTCCACAGAAAGCGTTTCCAGACTTCCCCTTCAACACACGAGTTTAAATCTGTAAGTTGAATGCAGACATTGAAGACCATTCTGTTAGGTAGCTCCGTTTTGGTTTTAGAAGCAGACAGTTCTCCTTACAGCATATACTCCGATTAACTGAGAAATGTCCAAACGCAGCTCTTACCAGAAACGTGTTTCTAACTCCTGAATCTAAAGGGAGATTTAGCTCACTTAGCTGAACAAACGCACAGCAGAGCAGATTGAAAGATACGTTTCTTCTGTGTTTTAGGCAGAGTTTTACTGCTATTTCGTTATATGCGGGAATAGTGCTGGAAATGCCTGTTTTGAGATCTCTCCACAGAAAGCGTTTCCAGACTTCCCCTTCAACACACGAGTTTAACTCTGTAAGTTGAATGCACACATTGAAGACCGTTCTGTTAGGTAGCTCCGTTTTGGTTTTAGAAGCAGACAGTTCTCCTTACAGCATATACTCCCATTCACTGAGAAATGTCCAAACGCAGCTCTTACCAGAAACGTGTTTCTAACTCCTGAATCTAAAGGGAGATTTAACTCACTTAGCTGAACAAACGCACAGCAGAGCAGATTGAAGGATACGTTTCTTCTGTGTTTTAGGCAGAGTTTTACTGCTATTTCGTTATATGCGGGAATAGTGCTGGAAATGCCTGTTTTGAGATCTCTCCACAGAAAGCGTTTCCAGACTTCCCCTTCAACACACGAGTTTAACTCTGTAAGTTGAATGCACACATTGAAGACCGTTCTGTTAGGTAGCTCCGTTTTGGTTTTAGAAGCAGACAGTTCTCCTTACAGCATATACTCCCATTCACTGAGAAGTGTCCAAACGCAGCTCTTACCAGAAACGTGTTTCTAACTCCTGAATCTAAAGGGAGATGTAACTCACTTAGCTGAACAAACGCACAGCAGAGCAGATTGAAGGATACGTTTCTTCTGTGTTTTAGGCAGAGTTTTACTGCTATTTCGTTATATGCGGGAATAGTGCTGGAAATGCCTGTTTTGAGATCTCTCCACAGAAAGCGTTTCCAGACTTCCCCTTCAACACACGAGTTTAACTCTGTAAGTTGAATGCACACATTGAAGACCGTTCTGTTAGGTAGCTCCGTTTTGGTTTTAGAAGCAGACAGTTCTCCTTACAGCATATACTCCCATTCACTGAGAAATGTCCAAACGCAGCTCTTACCAGAAACGTGTTTCTAACTCCTGAATCAAAAGGGAGATTTAACTCACTTAGCTGAACAAACGCACAGCAGAGCAGATTGAAGGATACGTTTCTTCTGTGTTTTAGGCAGAGTTTTACTGCTATTTCGTTATATGCGGGAAAGGTGCTGGAAATGCCTGGAAATGCCTGTTTTGAGATCTCTCCACAGAAAGCGTTTCCAGACTTCCCCTTCAACACACGAGTTTAAATCTGTAAGTTGAATGCAGACATTGAAGACCATTCTGTTAGGTAGCTCCGTTTTGGTTTTAGAAGCAGACAGTTCTCCTTACAGCATATACTCCGATTAACTGAGAAATGTCCAAACGCAGCTCTTACCAGAAACGTGTTTCTAACTCCTGAATCTAAAGGGAGATTTAGCTCACTTAGCTGAACAAACGCACAGCAGAGCAGATTGAAAGATACGTTTCTTCTGTGTTTTAGGCAGAGTTTTACTGCTATTTCGTTATATGCGGGAATAGTGCTGGAAATGCCTGTTTTGAGATCTCTCCACAGAAAGCGTTTCCAGACTTCCCCTTCAACACACGAGTTTAACTCTGTAAGTTGAATGCACACATTGAAGACCGTTCTGTTAGGTAGCTCCGTTTTGGTTTTAGAAGCAGACAGTTCTCCTTACAGCATATACTCCCATTCACTGAGAAATGTCCAAACGCAGCTCTTACCAGAAACGTGTTTCTAACTCCTGAATCTAAAGGGAGATTTAACTCACTTAGCTGAACAAACGCACAGCAGAGCAGATTGAAGGATACGTTTCTTCTGTGTTTTAGGCAGAGTTTTACTGCTATTTCGTTATATGCGGGAATAGTGCTGGAAATGCCTGTTTTGAGATCTCTCCACAGAAAGCGTTTCCAGACTTCCCCTTCAACACACGAGTTTAACTCTGTAAGTTGAATGCACACATTGAAGACCGTTCTGTTAGGTAGCTCCGTTTTGGTTTTAGAAGCAGACAGTTCTCCTTACAGCATATACTCCCATTCACTGAGAAATGTCCAAACGCAGCTCTTACCAGAAACGTGTTTCTAACTCCTGAATCTAAAGGGAGATTTAACTCACTTAGCTGAACAAACGCACAGCAGAGCAGATTGAAGGATACGTTTCTTCTGTGTTTTAGGCAGAGTTTTACTGCTATTTCGTTATATGCGGGAATAGTGCTGGAAATGCCTGGAAATGCCTGTTTTGAGATCTCTCCACAGAAAGCGTTTCCAGACTTCCCCTTCAACACACGAGTTTAACTCTGTAAGTTGAATGCACACATTGAAGACCGTTCTGTTAGGTAGCTCCGTTTTGGTTTTAGAAGCAGACAGTTCTCCTTACAGCATATACTCCCATTCACTGAGAAATGTCCAAACGCAGCTCTTACCAGAAACGTGTTTCTAACTCCTGAATCTAAAGGGAGATTTAACTCACTTAGCTGAACAAACGCACAGCAGAGCAGATTGAAGGATACGTTTCTTCTGTGTTTTAGGCAGAGTTTTACTGCTATTTCGTTATATGCGGGAATAGTGCTGGAAATGCCTGTTTTGAGATCTCTCCACAGAAAGCGTTTCCAGACTTCCCCTTCAACACACGAGTTTAACTCTGTAAGTTGAATGCACACATTGAAGACCGTTCTGTTAGGTAGCTCCGTTTTGGTTTTAGAAGCAGACAGTTCTCCTTACAGCATATACTCCCATTCACTGAGAAATGTCCAAACGCAGCTCTTACCAGAAACGTGTTTCTAACTCCTGAATCTAAAGGGAGATTTAACTCACTTAGCTGAACAAACGCACAGCAGAGCAGATTGAAGGATACGTTTCTTCTGTGTTTTAGGCAGAGTTTTACTGCTATTTCGTTATATGCGGGAATAGTGCTGGAAATGCCTGGAAATGCCTGTTTTGAGATATCTCCACAGAAAGCGTTTCCAGACTTCCCCTTCAACACACGAGTTTAACTCTGTAAGTTGAATGCACACATTGAAGACCGTTCTGTTAGGTAGCTCCGTTTTGGTTTTAGAAGCAGACAGTTCTCCTTACAGCATATACTCCCATTCACTGAGAAATGTCCAAACGCAGCTCTTACCAGAAACGTGTTTCTAACTCCTGAATCTAAAGGGAGATTTAACTCACTTAGCTGAACAAACGCACAGCAGAGCAGATTGAAGGATACGTTTCTTCTGTGTTTTAGGCAGAGTTTTACTGCTATTTCGTTATATGCGGGAATAGTGCTGGAAATGCCTGTTTTGAGATCTCTCCACAGAAAGCGTTTCCAGACTTCCCCTTCAACACACGAGTTTAACTCTGTAAGTTGAATGCACACATTGAAGACCGTTCTGTTAGGTAGCTCCGTTTTGGTTTTAGAAGCAGACAGTTCTCCTTACAGCATATACTCCCATTCACTGAGAAATGTCCAAACGCAGCTCTTACCAGAAACGTGTTTCTAACTCCTGAATCTAAAGGGAGATTTAACTCACTTAGCTGAACAAACGCACAGCAGAGCAGATTGAAGGATACGTTTCTTCTGTGTTTTAGGCAGAGTTTTACTGCTATTTCGTTATATGCGGGAATAGTGCTGGAAATGCCTGTTTTGAGATCTCTCCACAGAAAGCGTTTCCAGACTTCCCCTTCAACACACGAGTTTAACTCTGTAAGTTGAATGCACACATTGAAGACCGTTCTGTTAGGTAGCTCCGTTTTGGTTTTAGAAGCAGACAGTTCTCCTTACAGCATATACTCCCATTCACTGAGAAATGTCCAAACGCAGCTCTTACCAGAAACGTGTTTCTAACTCCTGAATCTAAAGGGAGATTTAACTCACTTAGCTGAACAAACGCACAGCAGAGCAGATTGAAGGATACGTTTCTTCTGTGTTTTAGGCAGAGTTTTACTGCTATTTCGTTATATGCGGGAATAGTGCTGGAAATGCCTGTTTTGAGATCTCTCCACAGAAAGCGTTTCCAGACTTCCCCTTCAACACACGAGTTTAACTCTGTAAGTTGAATGCACACATTGAAGACCGTTCTGTTAGGTAGCTCCGTTTTGGTTTTAGAAGCAGACAGTTCTCCTTACAGCATATACTCCCATTCACTGAGAAATGTCCAAACGCAGCTCTTACCAGAAACGTGTTTTTAACTCCTGAATCTAAAGGGAGATTTAACTCACTTAGCTGAACAAACGCACAGCAGAGCAGATTGAAGGATACGTTTCTTCTGTGTTTTAGGCAGAGTTTTACTGCTATTTCGTTATATGCGGGAATAGTGCTGGAAATGCCTGGAAATGCCTGTTTTGAGATCTCTCCAAAGAAAGCGTTTCCAGACTTCCCCTTCAACACACGAGTTTAACTCTGTAAGTTTAATGCACACATTGAAGACCGTTCTGTTAGGTAGCTCCGTTTTGGTTTTAGAAGCAGACAGTTCTCCTTACAGCATATACTCCCATTCACTGAGAAATGTCCAAACGCAGCTCTTACCAGAAACGTGTTTCTAACTCCTGAATCTAAAGGGAGATTTAACTCACTTAGCTGAACAAACGCACAGCAGAGCAGATTGAAGGATACGTTTCTTCTGTGTTTTAGGCAGAGTTTTACTGCTATTTCGTTATATGCTGGAATAGTGCTGGAAATGCCTGTTTTGAGATCTCCCCACAGAAAGCGTTTCCAGACTTCCCCTTCAACACACGAGTTTAACTCTGTAAGTTGAATGCACACATTGAAGACCGTTCTGTTAGGTAGCTCCGTTTTGGTTTTAGAAGCAGACAGTTCTCCTTACAGCATATACTCCCATTCACTGAGAAATGTCCAAACGCAGCTCTTACCAGAAACGTGTTTCTAACTCCTGAATCTAAAGGGAGATTTAGCTCACTTAGCTGAACAAACGCACAGCAGAGCAGATTGAAGGATACGTTTCTTCTGTGTTTTAGGCAGAGTTTTACTGCTATTTCGTTATATGCGGGAATAGTGCTGGAAATGCCTGTTTTGAGATCTCTTTACAGAAAGCGTTTCCAGACTTCCCCTTCAACACACGAGTTTAACTCTGTAAGTTGAATGCACACATTGAAGACCGTTCTGTTAGGTAGCTCCGTTTTGGTTTTAGAAGCAGACAGTTCTCCTTACAGCATATACTCCCAGTCACTGAGAAATGTCCAAACGCAGCTCTTACCAGAAACGTGTTTCTAACTCCTGAATCTAAAGGGAGATTTAACTCACTTAGCTGAACAAACGCACAGCAGAGCAGATTGAAGGATACGTTTCTTCTGTGTTTTAGGCAGAGTTTTACTGCTATTTCGTTATATGCGGGAATAGTGCTGGAAATGCCTGTTTTGAGATCTCTCCACAGAAAGCGTTTCCAGACTTCCCCTTCAACACACGAGTTTAACTCTGTAAGTTGAATGCACACATTGAAGACCGTTCTGTTAGGTAGCTCCGTTTTGGTTTTAGAAGCAGACAGTTCTCCTTACAGCATATACTCCCATTCACTGAGAAGTGTCCAAACGCAGCTCTTACCAGAAACGTGTTTCTAACTCCTGAATCTAAAGGGAGATGTAACTCACTTAGCTGAACAAACGCACAGCAGAGCAGATTGAAGGATACGTTTCTTCTGTGTTTTAGGCAGAGTTTTACTGCTATTTCGTTATATGCGGGAATAGTGCTGGAAATGCCTGTTTTGAGATCTCTCCACAGAAAGCGTTTCCAGACTTCCCCTTCAACACACGAGTTTAACTCTGTAAGTTGAATGCACACATTGAAGACCGTTCTGTTAGGTAGCTCCGTTTTGGTTTTAGAAGCAGACAGTTCTCCTTACAGCATATACTCCCATTCACTGAGAAATGTCCAAACGCAGCTCTTACCAGAAACGTGTTTCTAACTCCTGAATCTAAAGGGAGATTTAACTCACTTAGCTGAACAAACGCACAGCAGAGCAGATTGAAGGATACGTTTCTTCTGTGTTTTAGGCAGAGTTTTACTGCTATTTCGTTATATGCGGGAATAGTGCTGGAAATGCCTGTTTTGAGATCTCTCCACAGAAAGCGTTTCCAGACTTCCCCTTCAACACACGAGTTTAACTCTGTAAGTTGAATGCACACATTGAAGACCGTTCTGTTAGGTAGCTCCGTTTTGGTTTTAGAAGCAGGCAGTTCTCCTTACAGCATATACTCCCATTCACTGAGAAATGTCCAAACGCAGCTCTTACCAGAAACGTGTTTCTAACTCCTGAATCTAAAGGGAGATTTAACTCACTTAGCTGAACAAACGCACAGCAGAGCAGATTGAAGGATACGTTTCTTCTGTGTTTTAGGCAGAGTTTTACTGCTATTTCGTTATATGCGGGAATAGTGCTGGAAATGCCTGGAAATGCCTGTTTTGAGATCTCTCCACAGAAAGCGTTTCCAGACTTCCCCTTCAACACACGAGTTTAACTCTGTAAGTTGAATGCACACATTGAAGACCGTTCTGTTAGGTAGCTCCGTTTTGGTTTTAGAAGCAGACAGTTCTCCTTACAGCATATACTCCCATTCACTGAGAAATGTCCAAACGCAGCTCTTACCAGAAACGTGTTTCTAACTCCTGAATCTAAAGGGAGATTTAACTCACTTAGCTGAACAAACGCACAGCAGAGCAGATTGAAGGATACGTTTCTTCTGTGTTTTAGGCAGAGTTTTACTGCTATTTCGTTATATGCGGGAATAGTGCTGGAAATGCCTGTTTTGAGATCTCTCCACAGAAAGCGTTTCCAGACTTCCCCTTCAACACACGAGTTTAACTCTGTAAGTTGAATGCACACATTGAAGACCGTTCTGTTAGGTAGCTCCGTTTTGGTTTTAGAAGCAGACAGTTCTCCTTACAGCATATACTCCCATTCACTGAGAAATGTCCAAACGCAGCTCTTACCAGAAACGTGTTTCTAACTCCTGAATCTAAAGGGAGATTTAACTCACTTAGCTGAACAAACGCACAGCAGAGCAGATTGAAGGATACGTTTCTTCTGTGTTTTAGGCAGAGTTTTACTGCTATTTCGTTATATGCGGGAATAGTGCTGGAAATGCCTGTTTTGAGATCTCTCCACAGAAAGCGTTTCCAGACTTCCCCTTCAACACACGAGTTTAACTCTGTAAGTTGAATGCACACATTGAAGACCGTTCTGTTAGGTAGCTCCGTTTTGGTTTTAGAAGCAGACAGTTCTCCTTACAGCATATACTCCCATTCACTGAGAAATGTCCAAACGCAGCTCTTACCAGAAACGTGTTTTTAACTCCTGAATCTAAAGGGAGATTTAACTCACTTAGCTGAACAAACGCACAGCAGAGCAGATTGAAGGATACGTTTCTTCTGTGTTTTAGGCAGAGTTTTACTGCTATTTCGTTATATGCGGGAATAGTGCTGGAAATGCCTGGAAATGCCTGTTTTGAGATCTCTCCACAGAAAGCGTTTCCAGACTTCCCCTTCAACACACGAGTTTAACTCTGTAAGTTTAATGCACACATTGAAGACCGTTCTGTTAGGTAGCTCCGTTTTGGTTTTAGAAGCAGACAGTTCTCCTTACAGCATATACTCCCATTCACTGAGAAATGTCCAAACGCAGCTCTTACCAGAAACGTGTTTCTAACTCCTGAATCTAAAGGGAGATTTAACTCACTTAGCTGAACAAACGCACAGCAGAGCAGATTGAAGGATACGTTTCTTCTGTGTTTTAGGCAGAGTTTTACTGCTATTTCGTTATATGCGGGAATAGTGCTGGAAATGCCTGTTTTGAGATCTCTCCACAGAAAGCGTTTCCAGACTTCCCCTTCAACACACGAGTTTAACTCTGTAAGTTGAATGCACACATTGAAGACCGTTCTGTTAGGTAGCTCCGTTTTGGTTTTAGAAGCAGACAGTTCTCCTTACAGCATATACTCCCATTCACTGAGAAATGTCCAAACGCAGCTCTTACCAGAAACGTGTTTCTAACTCCTGAATCTAAAGGGAGATTTAACTCACTTAGCTGAACAAACGCACAGCAGAGCAGATTGAAGGATACGTTTCTTCTGTGTTTTAGGCAGAGTTTTACTGCTATTTCGTTATATGCGGGAATAGTGCTGGAAATGCCTGGAAATGCCTGTTTTGAGATCTCTCCACAGAAAGCGTTTCCAGACTTCCCCTTCAACACACGAGTTTAACTCTGTAAGTTGAATGCACACATTGAAGACCGTTCTGTTAGGTAGCTCCGTTTTGGTTTTAGAAGCAGACAGTTCTCCTTACAGCATATACTCCCATTCACTGAGAAATGTCCAAACGCAGCTCTTACCAGAAACGTGTTTCTAACTCCTGAATCTAAAGGGAGATTTAACTCACTTAGCTGAACAAACGCACAGCAGAGCAGATTGAAGGATACGTTTCTTCTGTGTTTTAGGCAGAGTTTTACTGCTATTTCGTTATATGCGGGAATAGTGCTGGAAATGCCTGGAAAGGCCTGTTTTGAGATCTCTCCACAGAAAGCGTTTCCAGACTTCCCCTTCAACACACGAGTTTAACTCTGTAAGTTGAATGCACACATTGAAGACCGTTCTGTTAGGTAGCTCCGTTTTGGTTTTAGAAGCAGACAGTTCTCCTTAGAGCATATACTCCCATTCACTGAGAAATGTCCAAACGCAGCTCTTACCAGAAACGTGTGTCTAACTCCTGAATCTAAAGGGAGATGTAACTCACTTAGCTGAACAAACGCACAGCAGAGCAGATTGAAGGATACGTTTCTTCTGTGTTTTAGGCAGAGTTTTACTGCTATTTCGTTATATGCGGGAATAGTGCTGGAAATGCCTGTTTTGAGATCTCTCCACAGAAAGCGTTTCCAGACTTCCCCTTCAACACACGAGTTTAACTCTGTAAGTTGAATGCACACATTGAAGACCGTTCTGTTAGGTAGCTCCGTTTTGGTTTTAGAAGCAGACAGTTCTCCTTACAGCATATACTCCCATTCACTGAGAAATGTCCAAACGCAGCTCTTACCAGAAACGTGTTTCTAACTCCTGAATCTAAAGGGAGATTTAACTCACTTAGCTGAACAAACGCACAGCAGAGCAGATTGAAGGATACGTTTCTTCTGTGTTTTAGGCAGAGTTTTACTGCTATTTCGTTATATGCGGGAATAGTGCTGGAAATGCCTGGAAATGCCTGTTTTGAGATCTCTCCACAGAAAGCGTTTCCAGACTTCCCCTTCAACACACGAGTTTAACTCTGTACGTTGAATGCACACATTGAAGACCGTTCTGTTAGGTAGCTCCGTTTTGGTTTTAGAAGCAGACAGTTCTCCTTACAGCATATACTCCCATTCACTGAGAAATGTCCAAACGCAGCTCTTACCAGAAACGTGTTTCTAACTCCTGAATCTAAAGGGAGATTTAACTCACTTAGCTGAACAAACGCACAGCAGAGCAGATTGAAGGATACGTTTCTTCTGTGTTTTAGGCAGAGTTTTACTGCTATTTCGTTATATGCGGGAATAGTGCTGGAAATGCCTGGAAATGCCTGTTTTGAGATCTCTTCACAGAAAGCGTTTCCAGACTTCCCCTTCAACACACGAGTTTAACTCTGTAAGTTGAATGCACACATTGAAGACCGTTCTGTTAGGTAGCTCCGTTTTGGTTTTAGAAGCAGACAGTTCTCCTTACAGCATATACTCCCATTCACTGAGAAATGTCCAAACGCAGCTCTTACCAGAAACGTGTTTCTAACTCCTGAATGTAAAGGGAGATTTAACTCACTTAGCTGAACAAACGCACAGCAGAGCAGATTGAAGGATACGTTTCTTCTGTGTTTTAGGCAGAGTTTTACTGCTATTTCGTTATATGCGGGAATAGTGCTGGAAATGCCTGTTTTGAGATCTCTCCACAGAAAGCGTTTCCAGACTTCCCCTTCAACACACGAGTTTAACTCTGTAAGTTGAATGCACACATTGAAGACCGTTCTGTTAGGTAGCTCCGTTTTGGTTTTAGAAGCAGACAGTTCTCCTTACAGCATATACTCCCATTCACTGAGAAATGTGCAAACGCAGCTCTTACCAGAAACGTGTTTCTAACTCCTGAATCTAAAGGGAGATGTAACTCACTTAGCTGAACAAACGCACAGCAGAGCAGATTGAAGGATACGTTTCTTCTGTGTTTTAGGCAGAGTTTTACTGCTATTTCGTTATATGCGGGAATAGTGCTGGAAATGCCTGTTTTGAGATCTCTCCACAGAAAGCGTTTCCAGACTTCCCCTTCAACACACGAGTTTAACTCTGTAAGTTGAATGCACACATTGAAGACCGTTCTGTTAGGTAGCTCCGTTTTGGTTTTAGAAGCAGACAGTTCTCCTTACAGCATATACTCCCATTCACTGAGAAATGTCCAAACGCAGCTCTTACCAGAAACGTGTTTCTAACTCCTGAATCTAAAGGGAGATTTAACTCACTTAGCTGAACAAACGCACAGCAGAGCAGATTGAAGGATACGTTTCTTCTGTGTTTTAGGCAGAGTTTTACTGCTATTTCGTTATATGCGGGAATAGTGCTGGAAATGCCTGGAAATGCCTGTTTTGAGATCTCTCCACAGAAAGCGTTTCCAGACTTCCCCTTCAACACACGAGTTTAACTCTGTAAGTTGAATGCACACATTGAAGACCGTTCTGTTAGGTAGCTCCGTTTTGGTTTTAGAAGCAGACAGTTCTCCTTACAGCATATACTCCCATTCACTGAGAAATGTCCAAACGCAGCTCTTACCAGAAACGTGTTTCTAACTCCTGAATCTAAAGGGAGATTTAACTCACTTAGCTGAACAAACGCACAGCAGAGCAGATTGAAGGATACGTTTCTTCTGTGTTTTAGGCAGAGTTTTACTGCTATTTCGTTATATGCGGGAATAGTGCTGGAAATGCCTGGAAATGCCTGTTTTGAGATCTCTCCACAGAAAGCGTTTCCAGACTTCCCCTTCAACACACGAGTTTAACTCTGTAAGTTGAATGCACACATTGAAGACCGTTCTGTTAGGTAGCTCCGTTTTGGTTTTAGAAGCAGACAGTTCTCCTTACAGCATATACTCCCATTCACTGAGAAATGTCCAAACGCAGCTCTTACCAGAAACGTGTTTCTAACTCCTGAATCTAAAGGGAGATTTAACTCACTTAGCTGAACAAACGCACAGCAGAGCAGATTGAAGGATACGTTTCTTCTGTGTTTTAGGCAGAGTTTTACTGCTATTTCGTTATATGCGGGAATAGTGCTGGAAATGCCTGTTTTGAGATCTCTCCACAGAAAGCGTTTCCAGACTTCCCCTTCAACACACGAGTTTAACTCTGTAAGTTGAATGCACACATTGAAGACCGTTCTGTTAGGTAGCTCCGTTTTGGTTTTAGAAGCAGACAGTTCTCCTTACAGCATATACTCCCATTCACTGAGAAATGTCCAAACGCAGCTCTTACCAGAAACGTGTTTCTAACTCCTGAATCTAAAGGGAGATTTAACTCACTTAGCTGAACAAACGCACAGCAGAGCAGATTGAAGGATACGTTTCTTCTGTGTTTTAGGCAGAGTTTTACTGCTATTTCGTTATATGCGGGAATAGTGCTGGAAATGCCTGTTTTGAGATCTCTCCACAGAAAGCGTTTCCAGACTTCCCCTTCAACACACGAGTTTAACTCTGTAAGTTGAATGCACACATTGAAGACCGTTCTGTTAGGTAGCTCCGTTTTGGTTTTAGAAGCAGACAGTTCTCCTTACAGCATATACTCCCATTCACTGAGAAATGTCCAAACGCAGCTCTTACCAGAAACGTGTTTCTAACTCCTGAATCTAAAGGGAGATTTAACTCACTTAGCTGAACAAACGCACAGCAGAGCAGATTGAAGGATACGTTTCTTCTGTGTTTTAGGCAGAGTTTTACTGCTATTTCGTTATATGCGGGAATAGTGCTGGAAATGCCTGTTTTGAGATCTCTCCACAGAAAGCGTTTCCAGACTTCCCCTTCAACACACGAGTTTAACTCTGTAAGTTGAATGCACACATTGAAGACCGTTCTGTTAGGTAGCTCCGTTTTGGTTTTAGAAGCAGACAGTTCTCCTTACAGCATATACTCCCATTCACTGAGAAATGTCCAAACGCAGCTCTTACCAGAAACGTGTTTCTAACTCCTGAATCTAAAGGGAGATTTAACTCACTTAGCTGAACAAACGCACAGCAGAGCAGATTGAAGGATACGTTTCTTCTGTGTTTTAGGCAGAGTTTTACTGCTATTTCGTTATATGCGGGAATAGTGCTGGAAATGCCTGGAAATGCCTGTTTTGAGATCTCTCCACAGAAAGCGTTTCCAGACTTCCCCTTCAACACACGAGTTTAACTCTGTAAGTTGAATGCACACATTGAAGACCGTTCTGTTAGGTAGCTCCGTTTTGGTTTTAGAAGCAGACAGTTCTCCTTACAGCATATACTCCCATTCACTGAGAAATGTCCAAACGCAGCTCTTACCAGAAACGTGTTTCTAACTCCTGAATCTAAAGGGAGATTTAACTCACTTAGCTGAACAAACGCACAGCAGAGCAGATTGAAGGATACGTTTCTTCTGTGTTTTAGGCAGAGTTTTACTGCTATTTCGTTATATGCGGGAATAGTGCTGGAAATGCCTGTTTTGAGATCTCTCCACAGAAAGCGTTTCCAGACTTCCCCTTCAACACACGAGTTTAACTCTGTAAGTTGAATGCACACATTGAAGACCGTTCTGTTAGGTAGCTCCGTTTTGGTTTTAGAAGCAGACAGTTCTCCTTACAGCATATACTCCCATTCACTGAGAAATGTCCAAACGCAGCTCTTACCAGAAACGTGTTTCTAACTCCTGAATCTAAAGGGAGATTTAACTCACTTAGCTGAACAAACGCACAGCAGAGCAGATTGAAGGATACGTTTCTTCTGTGTTTTAGGCAGAGTTTTACTGCTATTTCGTTATATGCGGGAATAGTGCTGGAAATGCCTGGAAATGCCTGTTTTGAGATCTCTCCACAGAAAGCGTTTCCAGACTTCCCCTTCAACACACGAGTTTAACTCTGTAAGTTGAATGCACACATTGAAGACCGTTCTGTTAGGTAGCTCCGTTTTGGTTTTAGAAGCAGACAGTTCTCCTTACAGCATATACTCCCATTCACTGAGAAATGTCCAAACGCAGCTCTTACCAGAAACGTGTTTCTAACTCCTGAATCTAAAGGGAGATTTAACTCACTTAGCTGAACAAACGCACAGCAGAGCAGATTGAAGGATACGTTTCTTCTGTGTTTTAGGCAGAGTTTTACTGCTATTTCGTTATATGCGGGAATAGTGCTGGAAATGCCTGTTTTGAGATCTCTCCACAGAAAGCGTTTCCAGACTTCCCCTTCAACACACGAGTTTAACTCTGTAAGTTGAATGCACACATTGAAGACCGTTCTGTTAGGTAGCTCCGTTTTGGTTTTAGAAGCAGACAGTTCTCCTTACAGCATATACTCCCATTCACTGAGAAATGTCCAAACGCAGCTCTTACCAGAAACGTGTTTCTAACTCCTGAATCTAAAGGGAGATTTAACTCACTTAGCTGAACAAACGCACAGCAGAGCAGATTGAAGGATACGTTTCTTCTGTGTTTTAGGCAGAGTTTTACTGCTATTTCGTTATATGCGGGAATAGTGCTGGAAATGCCTGTTTTGAGATCTCTCCACAGAAAGCGTTTCCAGACTTCCCCTTCAACACACGAGTTTAACTCTGTAAGTTGAATGCACACATTGAAGACCGTTCTGTTAGGTAGCTCCGTTTTGGTTTTAGAAGCAGACAGTTCTCCTTACAGCATATACTCCCATTCACTGAGAAATGTCCAAACGCAGCTCTTACCAGAAACGTGTTTCTAACTCCTGAATCTAAAGGGAGATTTAACTCACTTAGCTGAACAAACGCACAGCAGAGCAGATTGAAGGATACGTTTCTTCTGTGTTTTAGGCAGAGTTTTACTGCTATTTCGTTATATGCGCTAATAGTGCTGGAAATGCCTGGAAAGGCCTGTTTTGAGATCTCTCCACAGAAAGCGTTTCCAGACTTCCCCTTCAACACACGAGTTTAACTCTGTAAGTTGAATGCACACATTGAAGACCGTTCTGTTAGGTAGCTCCGTTTTGGTTTTAGAAGCAGACAGTTCTCCTTACAGCATATACTCCCATTCACTGAGAAATGTCCAAACGCAGCTCTTACCAGAAACGTGTTTCTAACTCCTGAATCTAAAGGGAGATTTAACTCACTTAGCTGAACAAACGCACAGCAGAGCAGATTGAAGGATACGTTTCTTCTGTGTTTTAGGCAGAGTTTTACTGCTATTTCGTTATATGCGGGAATAGTGCTGGAAATGCCTGGAAATGCCTGTTTTGAGATCTCTCCACAGAAAGCGTTTCCAGACTTCCCCTTCAACACACGAGTTTAACTCTGTAAGTTGAATGCACACATTGAAGACCGTTCTGTTAGGTAGCTCCGTTTTGGTTTTAGAAGCAGACAGTTCTCCTTACAGCATATACTCCCATTCACTGAGAAATGTCCAAACGCAGCTCTTACCAGAAACGTGTTTCTAACTCCTGAATCTAAAGGGAGATTTAACTCACTTAGCTGAACAAACGCACAGCAGAGCAGATTGAAGGATACGTTTCTTCTGTGTTTTAGGCAGAGTTTTACTGCTATTTCGTTATATGAGGGAATAGTGCTGGAAATGCCTGGAGTTTTGAGATCTCTCCACAGAAAGCGTTTCCAGACTTCCCCTTCAACACACGAGTTTAACTCTGTAAGTTGAATGCACACATTGAAGACCGTTCTGTTAGGTAGCTCCGTTTTGGTTTTAGAAGCAGACAGTTCTCCTTACAGCATATACTCCCATTCACTGAGAAATGTCCAAACGCAGCTCTTACCAGAAACGTGTTTCTAACTCCTGAATCTAAAGGGAGATTTAACTCACTTAGCTGAACAAACGCACAGCAGAGCAGATTGAAGGATACGTTTCTTCTGTGTTTTAGGCAGAGTTTTACTGCTATTTCGTTATATGAGGGAATAGTGCTGGAAATGCCTGGAGTTTTGAGATCTCTCCACAGAAAGCGTTTCCAGACTTCCCCTTCAACACACGAGTTTAACTCTGTAAGTTGAATGCACACATTGAAGACCGTTCTGTTAGGTAGCTCCGTTTTGGTTTTAGAAGCAGACAGTTCTCCTTACAGCATATACTCCCATTCACTGAGAAATGTCCAAACGCAGCTCTTACCAGAAACGTGTTTCTAACTCCTGAATCTAAAGGGAGATTTAACTCACTTAGCTGAACAAACGCACAGCAGAGCAGATTGAAGTATACGTTTCTTCTGTGTTTTAGGCAGAGTTTTACTGCTATTTCGTTATATGCGGGAATAGTGCTGGAAATGCCTGTTTTGAGATCTCTCCACAGAAAGCGTTTCCAGACTTCCCCTTCAACACACGAGTTTAACTCTGTAAGTTGAATGCACACATTGAAGACCGTTCTGTTAGGTAGCTCCGTTTTGGTTTTAGAAGCAGACAGTTCTCCTTACAGCATATACTCCCATTCACTGAGAAATGTCCAAACGCAGCTCTTACCAGAAACGTGTTTCTAACTCCTGAATCTAAAGGGAGATTTAACTCACTTAGCTGAACAAACGCACAGCAGAGCAGATTGAAGGATACGTTTCTTCTGTGTTTTAGGCAGAGTTTTACTGCTATTTCGTTATATGCGGGAATAGTGCTGGAAATGCCTGGAAATGCCTGTTTTGAGATCTCTCCACAGAAAGCGTTTCCAGACTTCCCCTTCAACACACGAGTTTAACTCTGTAAGTTGAATGCACACATTGAAGACCGTTCTGTTAGGTAGCTCCGTTTTGGTTTTAGAAGCAGACAGTTCTCCTTACAGCATATACTCCCATTCACTGAGAAATGTCCAAACGCAGCTCTTACCAGAAACGTGTTTCTAACTCCTGAATCTAAAGGGAGATTTAACTCACTTAGCTGAACAAACGCACAGCAGAGCAGATTGAAGGATACGTTTCTTCTGTGTTTTAGGCAGAGTTTTACTGCTATTTCGTTATATGCGGGAATAGTGCTGGAAATGCCTGTTTTGAGATCTCTCCACAGAAAGCGTTTCCAGACTTCCCCTTCAACACACGAGTTTAACTCTGTAAGTTGAATGCACACATTGAAGACCGTTCTGTTAGGTAGCTCCGTTTTGGTTTTAGAAGCAGACAGTTCTCCTTACAGCATATACTCCCATTCACTGAGAAATGTCCAAACGCAGCTCTTACCAGAAACGTGTTTCTAACTCCTGAATCTAAAGGGAGATTTAACTCACTTAGCTGAACAAACGCACAGCAGAGCAGATTGAAGGATACGTTTCTTCTGTGTTTTAGGCAGAGTTTTACTGCTATTTCGTTATATGCGGGAATAGTGCTGGAAATGCCTGTTTTGAGATCTCTCCACAGAAAGCGTTTCCAGACTTCCCCTTCAACACACGAGTTTAACTCTGTAAGTTGAATGCACACATTGAAGACCGTTCTGTTAGGTAGCTCCGTTTTGGTTTTAGAAGCAGACAGTTCTCCTTACAGCATATACTCCCATTCACTGAGAAATGTCCAAACGCAGCTCTTACCAGAAACGTGTTTCTAACTCCTGAATCTAAAGGGAGATTTAACTCACTTAGCTGAACAAACGCACAGCAGAGCAGATTGAAGGATACGTTTCTTCTGTGTTTTAGGCAGAGTTTTACTGCTATTTCGTTATATGCGCTAATAGTGCTGGAAATGCCTGGAAAGGCCTGTTTTGAGATCTCTCCACAGAAAGCGTTTCCAGACTTCCCCTTCAACACACGAGTTTAACTCTGTAAGTTGAATGCACACATTGAAGACCGTTCTGTTAGGTAGCTCCGTTTTGGTTTTAGAAGCAGACAGTTCTCCTTACAGCATATACTCCCATTCACTGAGAAATGTCCAAACGCAGCTCTTACCAGAAACGTGTTTCTAACTCCTGAATCTAAAGGGAGATTTAACTCACTTAGCTGAACAAACGCACAGCAGAGCAGATTGAAGGATACGTTTCTTCTGTGTTTTAGGCAGAGTTTTACTGCTATTTCGTTATATGCGGGAATAGTGCTGGAAATGCCTGGAAATGCCTGTTTTGAGATCTCTCCACAGAAAGCGTTTCCAGACTTCCCCTTCAACACACGAGTTTAACTCTGTAAGTTGAATGCACACATTGAAGACCGTTCTGTTAGGTAGCTCCGTTTTGGTTTTAGAAGCAGACAGTTCTCCTTACAGCATATACTCCCATTCACTGAGAAATGTCCAAACGCAGCTCTTACCAGAAACGTGTTTCTAACTCCTGAATCTAAAGGGAGATTTAACTCACTTAGCTGAACAAACGCACAGCAGAGCAGATTGAAGGATACGTTTCTTCTGTGTTTTAGGCAGAGTTTTACTGCTATTTCGTTATATGAGGGAATAGTGCTGGAAATGCCTGGAGTTTTGAGATCTCTCCACAGAAAGCGTTTCCAGACTTCCCCTTCAACACACGAGTTTAACTCTGTAAGTTGAATGCACACATTGAAGACCGTTCTGTTAGGTAGCTCCGTTTTGGTTTTAGAAGCAGACAGTTCTCCTTACAGCATATACTCCCATTCACTGAGAAGTGTCCAAACGCAGCTCTTACCAGAAACGTGTTTCTAACTCCTGAATCTAAAGGGAGATGTAACTCACTTAGCTGAACAAACGCACAGCAGAGCAGATTGAAGGATACGTTTCTTCTGTGTTTTAGGCAGAGTTTTACTGCTATTTCGTTATATGCGGGAATAGTGCTGGAAATGCCTGTTTTGAGATCTCTCCACAGAAAGCGTTTCCAGACTTCCCCTTCAACACACGAGTTTAACTCTGTAAGTTGAATGCACACATTGAAGACCGTTCTGTTAGGTAGCTCCGTTTTGGTTTTAGAAGCAGACAGTTCTCCTTACAGCATATACTCCCATTCACTGAGAAATGTCCAAACGCAGCTCTTACCAGAAACGTGTTTCTAACTCCTGAATCTAAAGGGAGATTTAACTCACTTAGCTGAACAAACGCACAGCAGAGCAGATTGAAGGATACGTTTCTTCTGTGTTTTAGGCAGAGTTTTACTGCTATTTCGTTATATGCGGGAATAGTGCTGGAAATGCCTGGAAAGGCCTGTTTTGAGATCTCTCCACAGAAAGCGTTTCCAGACTTCCCCTTCAACACACGAGTTTAACTCTGTAAGTTGAATGCACACATTGAAGACCGTTCTGTTAGGTAGCTCCGTTTTGGTTTTAGAAGCAGACAGTTCTCCTTAGAGCATATACTCCCATTCACTGAGAAATGTCCAAACGCAGCTCTTACCAGAAACGTGTGTCTAACTCCTGAATCTAAAGGGAGATGTAACTCACTTAGCTGAACAAACGCACAGCAGAGCAGATTGAAGGATACGTTTCTTCTGTGTTTTAGGCAGAGTTTTACTGCTATTTCGTTATATGCGGGAATAGTGCTGGAAATGCCTGTTTTGAGATCTCTCCACAGAAAGCGTTTCCAGACTTCCCCTTCAACACACGAGTTTAACTCTGTAAGTTGAATGCACACATTGAAGACCGTTCTGTTAGGTAGCTCCGTTTTGGTTTTAGAAGCAGACAGTTCTCCTTACAGCATATACTCCCATTCACTGAGAAATGTCCAAACGCAGCTCTTACCAGAAACGTGTTTCTAACTCCTGAATCTAAAGGGAGATTTAACTCACTTAGCTGAACAAACGCACAGCAGAGCAGATTGAAGGATACGTTTCTTCTGTGTTTTAGGCAGAGTTTTACTGCTATTTCGTTATATGCGGGAATAGTGCTGGAAATGCCTGGAAATGCCTGTTTTGAGATCTCTCCACAGAAAGCGTTTCCAGACTTCCCCTTCAACACACGAGTTTAACTCTGTACGTTGAATGCACACATTGAAGACCGTTCTGTTAGGTAGCTCCGTTTTGGTTTTAGAAGCAGACAGTTCTCCTTACAGCATATACTCCCATTCACTGAGAAATGTCCAAACGCAGCTCTTACCGGAAACGTGTTTCTAACTCCTGAATCTAAAGGGAGATTTAACTCACTTAGCTGAACAAACGCACAGCAGAGCAGATTGAAGGATACGTTTCTTCTGTGTTTTAGGCAGAGTTTTACTGCTATTTCGTTATATGCGGGAATAGTGCTGGAAATGCCTGGAAATGCCTGTTTTGAGATCTCTTCACAGAAAGCGTTTCCAGACTTCCCCTTCAACACACGAGTTTAACTCTGTAAGTTGAATGCACACATTGAAGACCGTTCTGTTAGGTAGCTCCGTTTTGGTTTTAGAAGCAGACAGTTCTCCTTACAGCATATACTCCCATTCACTGAGAAATGTCCAAACGCAGCTCTTACCAGAAACGTGTTTCTAACTCCTGAATGTAAAGGGAGATTTAACTCACTTAGCTGAACAAACGCACAGCAGAGCAGATTGAAGGATACGTTTCTTCTGTGTTTTAGGCAGAGTTTTACTGCTATTTCGTTATATGCGGGAATAGTGCTGGAAATGCCTGTTTTGAGATCTCTCCACAGAAAGCGTTTCCAGACTTCCCCTTCAACACACGAGTTTAACTCTGTAAGTTGAATGCACACATTGAAGACCGTTCTGTTAGGTAGCTCCGTTTTGGTTTTAGAAGCAGACAGTTCTCCTTACAGCATATACTCCCATTCACTGAGAAATGTGCAAACGCAGCTCTTACCAGAAACGTGTTTCTAACTCCTGAATCTAAAGGGAGATGTAACTCACTTAGCTGAACAAACGCACAGCAGAGCAGATTGAAGGATACGTTTCTTCTGTGTTTTAGGCAGAGTTTTACTGCTATTTCGTTATATGCGGGAATAGTGCTGGAAATGCCTGTTTTGAGATCTCTCCACAGAAAGCGTTTCCAGACTTCCCCTTCAACACACGAGTTTAACTCTGTAAGTTGAATGCACACATTGAAGACCGTTCTGTTAGGTAGCTCCGTTTTGGTTTTAGAAGCAGACAGTTCTCCTTACAGCATATACTCCCATTCACTGAGAAATGTCCAAACGCAGCTCTTACCAGAAACGTGTTTCTAACTCCTGAATCTAAAGGGAGATTTAACTCACTTAGCTGAACAAACGCACAGCAGAGCAGATTGAAGGATACGTTTCTTCTGTGTTTTAGGCAGAGTTTTACTGCTATTTCGTTATATGCGGGAATAGTGCTGGAAATGCCTGGAAATGCCTGTTTTGAGATCTCTCCACAGAAAGCGTTTCCAGACTTCCCCTTCAACACACGAGTTTAACTCTGTAAGTTGAATGCACACATTGAAGACCGTTCTGTTAGGTAGCTCCGTTTTGGTTTTAGAAGCAGACAGTTCTCCTTACAGCATATACTCCCATTCACTGAGAAATGTCCAAACGCAGCTCTTACCAGAAACGTGTTTCTAACTCCTGAATCTAAAGGGAGATTTAACTCACTTAGCTGAACAAACGCACAGCAGAGCAGATTGAAGGATACGTTTCTTCTGTGTTTTAGGCAGAGTTTTACTGCTATTTCGTTATATGCGGGAATAGTGCTGGAAATGCCTGGAAATGCCTGTTTTGAGATCTCTCCACAGAAAGCGTTTCCAGACTTCCCCTTCAACACACGAGTTTAACTCTGTAAGTTGAATGCACACATTGAAGACCGTTCTGTTAGGTAGCTCCGTTTTGGTTTTAGAAGCAGACAGTTCTCCTTACAGCATATACTCCCATTCACTGAGAAATGTCCAAACGCAGCTCTTACCAGAAACGTGTTTCTAACTCCTGAATCTAAAGGGAGATTTAACTCACTTAGCTGAACAAACGCACAGCAGAGCAGATTGAAGGATACGTTTCTTCTGTGTTTTAGGCAGAGTTTTACTGCTATTTCGTTATATGCGGGAATAGTGCTGGAAATGCCTGTTTTGAGATCTCTCCACAGAAAGCGTTTCCAGACTTCCCCTTCAACACACGAGTTTAACTCTGTAAGTTGAATGCACACATTGAAGACCGTTCTGTTAGGTAGCTCCGTTTTGGTTTTAGAAGCAGACAGTTCTCCTTACAGCATATACTCCCATTCACTGAGAAATGTCCAAACGCAGCTCTTACCAGAAACGTGTTTCTAACTCCTGAATCTAAAGGGAGATTTAACTCACTTAGCTGAACAAACGCACAGCAGAGCAGATTGAAGGATACGTTTCTTCTGTGTTTTAGGCAGAGTTTTACTGCTATTTCGTTATATGCGGGAATAGTGCTGGAAATGCCTGTTTTGAGATCTCTCCACAGAAAGCGTTTCCAGACTTCCCCTTCAACACACGAGTTTAACTCTGTAAGTTGAATGCACACATTGAAGACCGTTCTGTTAGGTAGCTCCGTTTTGGTTTTAGAAGCAGACAGTTCTCCTTACAGCATATACTCCCATTCACTGAGAAATGTCCAAACGCAGCTCTTACCAGAAACGTGTTTCTAACTCCTGAATCTAAAGGGAGATTTAACTCACTTAGCTGAACAAACGCACAGCAGAGCAGATTGAAGGATACGTTTCTTCTGTGTTTTAGGCAGAGTTTTACTGCTATTTCGTTATATGCGGGAATAGTGCTGGAAATGCCTGTTTTGAGATCTCTCCACAGAAAGCGTTTCCAGACTTCCCCTTCAACACACGAGTTTAACTCTGTAAGTTGAATGCACACATTGAAGACCGTTCTGTTAGGTAGCTCCGTTTTGGTTTTAGAAGCAGACAGTTCTCCTTACAGCATATACTCCCATTCACTGAGAAATGTCCAAACGCAGCTCTTACCAGAAACGTGTTTCTAACTCCTGAATCTAAAGGGAGATTTAACTCACTTAGCTGAACAAACGCACAGCAGAGCAGATTGAAGGATACGTTTCTTCTGTGTTTTAGGCAGAGTTTTACTGCTATTTCGTTATATGCGGGAATAGTGCTGGAAATGCCTGGAAATGCCTGTTTTGAGATCTCTCCACAGAAAGCGTTTCCAGACTTCCCCTTCAACACACGAGTTTAACTCTGTAAGTTGAATGCACACATTGAAGACCGTTCTGTTAGGTAGCTCCGTTTTGGTTTTAGAAGCAGACAGTTCTCCTTACAGCATATACTCCCATTCACTGAGAAATGTCCAAACGCAGCTCTTACCAGAAACGTGTTTCTAACTCCTGAATCTAAAGGGAGATTTAACTCACTTAGCTGAACAAACGCACAGCAGAGCAGATTGAAGGATACGTTTCTTCTGTGTTTTAGGCAGAGTTTTACTGCTATTTCGTTATATGCGGGAATAGTGCTGGAAATGCCTGTTTTGAGATCTCTCCACAGAAAGCGTTTCCAGACTTCCCCTTCAACACACGAGTTTAACTCTGTAAGTTGAATGCACACATTGAAGACCGTTCTGTTAGGTAGCTCCGTTTTGGTTTTAGAAGCAGACAGTTCTCCTTACAGCATATACTCCCATTCACTGAGAAATGTCCAAACGCAGCTCTTACCAGAAACGTGTTTCTAACTCCTGAATCTAAAGGGAGATTTAACTCACTTAGCTGAACAAACGCACAGCAGAGCAGATTGAAGGATACGTTTCTTCTGTGTTTTAGGCAGAGTTTTACTGCTATTTCGTTATATGCGGGAATAGTGCTGGAAATGCCTGGAAATGCCTGTTTTGAGATCTCTCCACAGAAAGCGTTTCCAGACTTCCCCTTCAACACACGAGTTTAACTCTGTAAGTTGAATGCACACATTGAAGACCGTTCTGTTAGGTAGCTCCGTTTTGGTTTTAGAAGCAGACAGTTCTCCTTACAGCATATACTCCCATTCACTGAGAAATGTCCAAACGCAGCTCTTACCAGAAACGTGTTTCTAACTCCTGAATCTAAAGGGAGATTTAACTCACTTAGCTGAACAAACGCACAGCAGAGCAGATTGAAGGATACGTTTCTTCTGTGTTTTAGGCAGAGTTTTACTGCTATTTCGTTATATGCGGGAATAGTGCTGGAAATGCCTGTTTTGAGATCTCTCCACAGAAAGCGTTTCCAGACTTCCCCTTCAACACACGAGTTTAACTCTGTAAGTTGAATGCACACATTGAAGACCGTTCTGTTAGGTAGCTCCGTTTTGGTTTTAGAAGCAGACAGTTCTCCTTACAGCATATACTCCCATTCACTGAGAAATGTCCAAACGCAGCTCTTACCAGAAACGTGTTTCTAACTCCTGAATCTAAAGGGAGATTTAACTCACTTAGCTGAACAAACGCACAGCAGAGCAGATTGAAGGATACGTTTCTTCTGTGTTTTAGGCAGAGTTTTACTGCTATTTCGTTATATGCGCTAATAGTGCTGGAAATGCCTGGAAAGGCCTGTTTTGAGATCTCTCCACAGAAAGCGTTTCCAGACTTCCCCTTCAACACACGAGTTTAACTCTGTAAGTTGAATGCACACATTGAAGACCGTTCTGTTAGGTAGCTCCGTTTTGGTTTTAGAAGCAGACAGTTCTCCTTACAGCATATACTCCCATTCACTGAGAAATGTCCAAACGCAGCTCTTACCAGAAACGTGTTTCTAACTCCTGAATCTAAAGGGAGATTTAACTCACTTAGCTGAACAAACGCACAGCAGAGCAGATTGAAGGATACGTTTCTTCTGTGTTTTAGGCAGAGTTTTACTGCTATTTCGTTATATGCGGGAATAGTGCTGGAAATGCCTGGAAATGCCTGTTTTGAGATCTCTCCACAGAAAGCGTTTCCAGACTTCCCCTTCAACACACGAGTTTAACTCTGTAAGTTGAATGCACACATTGAAGACCGTTCTGTTAGGTAGCTCCGTTTTGGTTTTAGAAGCAGACAGTTCTCCTTACAGCATATACTCCCATTCACTGAGAAATGTCCAAACGCAGCTCTTACCAGAAACGTGTTTCTAACTCCTGAATCTAAAGGGAGATTTAACTCACTTAGCTGAACAAACGCACAGCAGAGCAGATTGAAGGATACGTTTCTTCTGTGTTTTAGGCAGAGTTTTACTGCTATTTCGTTATATGAGGGAATAGTGCTGGAAATGCCTGGAGTTTTGAGATCTCTCCACAGAAAGCGTTTCCAGACTTCCCCTTCAACACACGAGTTTAACTCTGTAAGTTGAATGCACACATTGAAGACCGTTCTGTTAGGTAGCTCCGTTTTGGTTTTAGAAGCAGACAGTTCTCCTTACAGCATATACTCCCATTCACTGAGAAGTGTCCAAACGCAGCTCTTACCAGAAACGTGTTTCTAACTCCTGAATCTAAAGGGAGATGTAACTCACTTAGCTGAACAAACGCACAGCAGAGCAGATTGAAGGATACGTTTCTTCTGTGTTTTAGGCAGAGTTTTACTGCTATTTCGTTATATGCGGGAATAGTGCTGGAAATGCCTGTTTTGAGATCTCTCCACAGAAAGCGTTTCCAGACTTCCCCTTCAACACACGAGTTTAACTCTGTAAGTTGAATGCACACATTGAAGACCGTTCTGTTAGGTAGCTCCGTTTTGGTTTTAGAAGCAGACAGTTCTCCTTACAGCATATACTCCCATTCACTGAGAAATGTCCAAACGCAGCTCTTACCAGAAACGTGTTTTTAACTCCTGAATCTAAAGGGAGATTTAACTCACTTAGCTGAACAAACGCACAGCAGAGCAGATTGAAGGATACGTTTCTTCTGTGTTTTAGGCAGAGTTTTACTGCTATTTCGTTATATGCGGGAATAGTGCTGGAAATGCCTGGAAATGCCTGTTTTGAGATCTCTCCACAGAAAGCGTTTCCAGACTTCCCCTTCAACACACGAGTTTAACTCTGTAAGTTGAATGCACACATTGAAGACCGTTCTGTTAGGTAGCTCCGTTTTGGTTTTAGAAGCAGACAGTTCTCCTTACAGCATATACTCCCATTCACTGAGAAATGTCCAAACGCAGCTCTTACCAGAAACGTGTTTCTAACTCCTGAATCTAAAGGGAGATTTAACTCACTTAGCTGAACAAACGCACAGCAGAGCAGATTGAAGGATACGTTTCTTCTGTGTTTTAGGCAGAGTTTTACTGCTATTTCGTTATATGCGGGAATAGTGCTGGAAATGCCTGGAAATGCCTGTTTTGAGATCTCTCCACAGAAAGCGTTTCCAGACTTCCCCTTCAACACACGAGTTTAACTCTGTAAGTTGAATGCACACATTGAAGACCGTTCTGTTAGGTAGCTCCGTTTTGGTTTTAGAAGCAGACAGTTCTCCTTACAGCATATACTCCCATTCACTGAGAAATGTCCAAACGCAGCTCTTACCAGAAACGTGTTTCTAACTCCTGAATCTAAAGGGAGATTTAACTCACTTAGCTGAACAAACGCACAGCAGAGCAGATTGAAGGATACGTTTCTTCTGTGTTTTAGGCAGAGTTTTACTGCTATTTCGTTATATGCGGGAATAGTGCTGGAAATGCCTGTTTTGAGATCTCTCCACAGAAAGCGTTTCCAGACTTCCCCTTCAACACACGAGTTTAACTCTGTAAGTTGAATGCACACATTGAAGACCGTTCTGTTAGGTAGCTCCGTTTTGGTTTTAGAAGCAGACAGTTCTCCTTACAGCATATACTCCCATTCACTGAGAAATGTCCAAACGCAGCTCTTACCAGAAACGTGTTTCTAACTCCTGAATCTAAAGGGAGATTTAACTCACTTAGCTGAACAAACGCACAGCAGAGCAGATTGAAGGATACGTTTCTTCTGTGTTTTAGGCAGAGTTTTACTGCTATTTCGTTATATGCGGGAATAGTGCTGGAAATGCCTGTTTTGAGATCTCTCCACAGAAAGCGTTTCCAGACTTCCCCTTCAACACACGAGTTTAACTCTGTAAGTTGAATGCACACATTGAAGACCGTTCTGTTAGGTAGCTCCGTTTTGGTTTTAGAAGCAGACAGTTCTCCTTACAGCATATACTCCCATTCACTGAGAAATGTCCAAACGCAGCTCTTACCAGAAACGTGTTTCTAACTCCTGAATCTAAAGGGAGATTTAACTCACTTAGCTGAACAAACGCACAGCAGAGCAGATTGAAGGATACGTTTCTTCTGTGTTTTAGGCAGAGTTTTACTGCTATTTCGTTATATGCGGGAATAGTGCTGGAAATGCCTGGAAATGCCTGTTTTGAGATCTCTCCACAGAAAGCGTTTCCAGACTTCCCCTTCAACACACGAGTTTAACTCTGTAAGTTGAATGCACACATTGAAGACCGTTCTGTTAGGTAGCTCCGTTTTGGTTTTAGAAGCAGACAGTTCTCCTTACAGCATATACTCCCATTCACTGAGAAATGTCCAAACGCAGCTCTTACCAGAAACGTGTTTCTAACTCCTGAATCTAAAGGGAGATTTAACTCACTTAGCTGAACAAACGCACAGCAGAGCAGATTGAAGGATACGTTTCTTCTGTGTTTTAGGCAGAGTTTTACTGCTATTTCGTTATATGCGGGAATAGTGCTGGAAATGCCTGTTTTGAGATCTCTCCACAGAAAGCGTTTCCAGACTTCCCCTTCAACACACGAGTTTAACTCTGTAAGTTGAATGCACACATTGAAGACCGTTCTGTTAGGTAGCTCCGTTTTGGTTTTAGAAGCAGACAGTTCTCCTTACAGCATATACTCCCATTCACTGAGAAATGTCCAAACGCAGCTCTTACCAGAAACGTGTTTCTAACTCCTGAATCTAAAGGGAGATTTAACTCACTTAGCTGAACAAACGCACAGCAGAGCAGATTGAAGGATACGTTTCTTCTGTGTTTTAGGCAGAGTTTTACTGCTATTTCGTTATATGCGGGAATAGTGCTGGAAATGCCTGGAAATGCCTGTTTTGAGATCTCTCCACAGAAAGCGTTTCCAGACTTCCCCTTCAACACACGAGTTTAACTCTGTAAGTTGAATGCACACATTGAAGACCGTTCTGTTAGGTAGCTCCGTTTTGGTTTTAGAAGCAGACAGTTCTCCTTACAGCATATACTCCCATTCACTGAGAAATGTCCAAACGCAGCTCTTACCAGAAACGTGTTTCTAACTCCTGAATCTAAAGGGAGATTTAACTCACTTAGCTGAACAAACGCACAGCAGAGCAGATTGAAGGATACGTTTCTTCTGTGTTTTAGGCAGAGTTTTACTGCTATTTCGTTATATGCGGGAATAGTGCTGGAAATGCCTGTTTTGAGATCTCTCCACAGAAAGCGTTTCCAGACTTCCCCTTCAACACACGAGTTTAACTCTGTAAGTTGAATGCACACATTGAAGACCGTTCTGTTAGGTAGCTCCGTTTTGGTTTTAGAAGCAGACAGTTCTCCTTACAGCATATACTCCCATTCACTGAGAAATGTCCAAACGCAGCTCTTACCAGAAACGTGTTTCTAACTCCTGAATCTAAAGGGAGATTTAACTCACTTAGCTGAACAAACGCACAGCAGAGCAGATTGAAGGATACGTTTCTTCTGTGTTTTAGGCAGAGTTTTACTGCTATTTCGTTATATGCGGGAATAGTGCTGGAAATGCCTGTTTTGAGATCTCTCCACAGAAAGCGTTTCCAGACTTCCCCTTCAACACACGAGTTTAACTCTGTAAGTTGAATGCACACATTGAAGACCGTTCTGTTAGGTAGCTCCGTTTTGGTTTTAGAAGCAGACAGTTCTCCTTACAGCATATACTCCCATTCACTGAGAAATGTCCAAACGCAGCTCTTACCAGAAACGTGTTTCTAACTCCTGAATCTAAAGGGAGATTTAACTCACTTAGCTGAACAAACGCACAGCAGAGCAGATTGAAGGATACGTTTCTTCTGTGTTTTAGGCAGAGTTTTACTGCTATTTCGTTATATGCGCTAATAGTGCTGGAAATGCCTGGAAAGGCCTGTTTTGAGATCGCTCCACAGAAAGCGTTTCCAGACTTCCCCTTCAACACACGAGTTTAACTCTGTAAGTTGAATGCACACATTGAAGACCGTTCTGTTAGGTAGCTCCGTTTTGGTTTTAGAAGCAGACAGTTCTCCTTACAGCATATACTCCCATTCACTGAGAAATGTCCAAACGCAGCTCTTACCAGAAACGTGTTTCTAACTCCTGAATCTAAAGGGAGATTTAACTCACTTAGCTGAACAAACGCACAGCAGAGCAGATTGAAGGATACGTTTCTTCTGTGTTTTAGGCAGAGTTTTACTGCTATTTCGTTATATGCGGGAATAGTGCTGGAAATGCCTGGAAATGCCTGTTTTGAGATCTCTCCACAGAAAGCGTTTCCAGACTTCCCCTTCAACACACGAGTTTAACTCTGTAAGTTGAATGCACACATTGAAGACCGTTCTGTTAGGTAGCTCCGTTTTGGTTTTAGAAGCAGACAGTTCTCCTTACAGCATATACTCCCATTCACTGAGAAATGTCCAAACGCAGCTCTTACCAGAAACGTGTTTCTAACTCCTGAATCTAAAGGGAGATTTAACTCACTTAGCTGAACAAACGCACAGCAGAGCAGATTGAAGGATACGTTTCTTCTGTGTTTTAGGCAGAGTTTTACTGCTATTTCGTTATATGAGGGAATAGTGCTGGAAATGCCTGGAGTTTTGAGATCTCTCCACAGAAAGCGTTTCCAGACTTCCCCTTCAACACACGAGTTTAACTCTGTAAGTTGAATGCACACATTGAAGACCGTTCTGTTAGGTAGCTCCGTTTTGGTTTTAGAAGCAGACAGTTCTCCTTACAGCATATACTCCCATTCACTGAGAAGTGTCCAAACGCAGCTCTTACCAGAAACGTGTTTCTAACTCCTGAATCTAAAGGGAGATGTAACTCACTTAGCTGAACAAACGCACAGCAGAGCAGATTGAAGGATACGTTTCTTCTGTGTTTTAGGCAGAGTTTTACTGCTATTTCGTTATATGCGGGAATAGTGCTGGAAATGCCTGGAAATGCCTGTTTTGAGATCTCTCCACAGAAAGCGTTTCCAGACTTCCCCTTCAACACACGAGTTTAACTCTGTAAGTTGAATGCACACATTGAAGACCGTTCTGTTAGGTAGCTCCGTTTTGGTTTTAGAAGCAGACAGTTCTCCTTACAGCATATACTCCCATTCACTGAGAAATGTCCAAACGCAGCTCTTACCAGAAACGTGTTTCTAACTCCTGAATCTAAAGGGAGATTTAACTCACTTAGCTGAACAAACGCACAGCAGAGCAGATTGAAGGATACGTTTCTTCTGTGTTTTAGGCAGAGTTTTACTGCTATTTCATTATATGCGGGAATAGTGCTGGAAATGCCTGTTTTGAGATCTCTCCACAGAAAGCGTTTCCAGACTTCCCCTTCAACACACGAGTTTAACTCTGTAAGTTGAATGCACACATTGAAGACCGTTCTGTTAGGTAGCTCCGTTTTGGTTTTAGAAGCAGACAGTTCTCCTTACAGCATATACTCCCATTCACTGAGAAATGTCCAAACGCAGCTCTTACCAGAAACGTGTTTCTAACTCCTGAATCTAAAGGGAGATTTAACTCACTTAGCTGAACAAACGCACAGCAGAGCAGATTGAAGGATACGTTTCTTCTGTGTTTTAGGCAGAGTTTTACTGCTATTTCGTTATATGCGGGAATAGTGCTGGAAATGCCTGTTTTGAGATCTCTCCACAGAAAGCGTTTCCAGACTTCCCCTTCAACACACGAGTTTAACTCTGTAAGTTGAATGCACACATTGAAGACCGTTCTGTTAGGTAGCTCCGTTTTGGTTTTAGAAGCAGACAGTTCTCCTTACAGCATATACTCCCATTCACTGAGAAATGTCCAAACGCAGCTCTTACCAGAAACGTGTTTCTAACTCCTGAATCTAAAGGGAGATTTAACTCACTTAGCTGAACAAACGCACAGCAGAGCAGATTGAAGGATACGTTTCTTCTGTGTTTTAGGCAGAGTTTTACTGCTATTTCGTTATATGCGGGAATAGTGCTGGAAATGCCTGTTTTGAGATCTCTCCACAGAAAGCGTTTCCAGACTTCCCCTTCAACACACGAGTTTAACTCTGTAAGTTGAATGCACACATTGAAGACCGTTCTGTTAGGTAGCTCCGTTTTGGTTTTAGAAGCAGACAGTTCTCCTTACAGCATATACTCCCATTCACTGAGAAATGTCCAAACGCAGCTCTTACCAGAAACGTGTTTCTAACTCCTGAATCTAAAGGGAGATTTAACTCACTTAGCTGAACAAACGCACAGCAGAGCAGATTGAAGGATACGTTTCTTCTGTGTTTTAGGCAGAGTTTTACTGCTATTTCGTTATATGCGGGAATAGTGCTGGAAATGCCTGTTTTGAGATCTCTCCACAGAAAGCGTTTCCAGACTTCCCCTTCAACACACGAGTTTAACTCTGTAAGTTGAATGCACACATTGAAGACCGTTCTGTTAGGTAGCTCCGTTTTGGTTTTAGAAGCAGACAGTTCTCCTTACAGCATATACTCCCATTCACTGAGAAATGTCCAAACGCAGCTCTTACCAGAAACGTGTTTCTAACTCCTGAATCTAAAGGGAGATTTAACTCACTTAGCTGAACAAACGCACAGCAGAGCAGATTGAAGGATACGTTTCTTCTGTGTTTTAGGCAGAGTTTTACTGCTATTTCGTTATATGCGGGAATAGTGCTGGAAATGCCTGGAAATGCCTGTTTTGAGATCTCTCCACAGAAAGCGTTTCCAGACTTCCCCTTCAACACACGAGTTTAACTCTGTAAGTTGAATGCACACATTGAAGACCGTTCTGTTAGGTAGCTCCGTTTTGGTTTTAGAAGCAGACAGTTCTCCTTACAGCATATACTCCCATTCACTGAGAAATGTCCAAACGCAGCTCTTACCAGAAACGTGTTTCTAACTCCTGAATCTAAAGGGAGATTTAACTCACTTAGCTGAACAAACGCACAGCAGAGCAGATTGAAGGATACGTTTCTTCTGTGTTTTAGGCAGAGTTTTACTGCTATTTCGTTATATGCGGGAATAGTGCTGGAAATGCCTGTTTTGAGATCTCTCCACAGAAAGCGTTTCCAGACTTCCCCTTCAACACACGAGTTTAACTCTGTAAGTTGAATGCACACATTGAAGACCGTTCTGTTAGGTAGCTCCGTTTTGGTTTTAGAAGCAGACAGTTCTCCTTACAGCATATACTCCCATTCACTGAGAAATGTCCAAACGCAGCTCTTACCAGAAACGTGTTTCTAACTCCTGAATCTAAAGGGAGATTTAACTCACTTAGCTGAACAAACGCACAGCAGAGCAGATTGAAGGATACGTTTCTTCTGTGTTTTAGGCAGAGTTTTACTGCTATTTCGTTATATGCGGGAATAGTGCTGGAAATGCCTGGAAATGCCTGTTTTGAGATCTCTCCACAGAAAGCGTTTCCAGACTTCCCCTTCAACACACGAGTTTAACTCTGTAAGTTGAATGCACACATTGAAGACCGTTCTGTTAGGTAGCTCCGTTTTGGTTTTAGAAGCAGACAGTTCTCCTTACAGCATATACTCCCATTCACTGAGAAATGTCCAAACGCAGCTCTTACCAGAAACGTGTTTCTAACTCCTGAATCTAAAGGGAGATTTAACTCACTTAGCTGAACAAACGCACAGCAGAGCAGATTGAAGGATACGTTTCTTCTGTGTTTTAGGCAGAGTTTTACTGCTATTTCGTTATATGCGGGAATAGTGCTGGAAATGCCTGTTTTGAGATCTCTCCACAGAAAGCGTTTCCAGACTTCCCCTTCAACACACGAGTTTAACTCTGTAAGTTGAATGCACACATTGAAGACCGTTCTGTTAGGTAGCTCCGTTTTGGTTTTAGAAGCAGACAGTTCTCCTTACAGCATATACTCCCATTCACTGAGAAATGTCCAAACGCAGCTCTTACCAGAAACGTGTTTCTAACTCCTGAATCTAAAGGGAGATTTAACTCACTTAGCTGAACAAACGCACAGCAGAGCAGATTGAAGGATACGTTTCTTCTGTGTTTTAGGCAGAGTTTTACTGCTATTTCGTTATATGCGGGAATAGTGCTGGAAATGCCTGTTTTGAGATCTCTCCACAGAAAGCGTTTCCAGACTTCCCCTTCAACACACGAGTTTAACTCTGTAAGTTGAATGCACACATTGAAGACCGTTCTGTTAGGTAGCTCCGTTTTGGTTTTAGAAGCAGACAGTTCTCCTTACAGCATATACTCCCATTCACTGAGAAATGTCCAAACGCAGCTCTTACCAGAAACGTGTTTCTAACTCCTGAATCTAAAGGGAGATTTAACTCACTTAGCTGAACAAACGCACAGCAGAGCAGATTGAAGGATACGTTTCTTCTGTGTTTTAGGCAGAGTTTTACTGCTATTTCGTTATATGCGCTAATAGTGCTGGAAATGCCTGGAAAGGCCTGTTTTGAGATCTCTCCACAGAAAGCGTTTCCAGACTTCCCCTTCAACACACGAGTTTAACTCTGTAAGTTGAATGCACACATTGAAGACCGTTCTGTTAGGTAGCTCCGTTTTGGTTTTAGAAGCAGACAGTTCTCCTTACAGCATATACTCCCATTCACTGAGAAATGTCCAAACGCAGCTCTTACCAGAAACGTGTTTCTAACTCCTGAATCTAAAGGGAGATTTAACTCACTTAGCTGAACAAACGCACAGCAGAGCAGATTGAAGGATACGTTTCTTCTGTGTTTTAGGCAGAGTTTTACTGCTATTTCGTTATATGCGGGAATAGTGCTGGAAATGCCTGGAAATGCCTGTTTTGAGATCTCTCCACAGAAAGCGTTTCCAGACTTCCCCTTCAACACACGAGTTTAACTCTGTAAGTTGAATGCACACATTGAAGACCGTTCTGTTAGGTAGCTCCGTTTTGGTTTTAGAAGCAGACAGTTCTCCTTACAGCATATACTCCCATTCACTGAGAAATGTCCAAACGCAGCTCTTACCAGAAACGTGTTTCTAACTCCTGAATCTAAAGGGAGATTTAACTCACTTAGCTGAACAAACGCACAGCAGAGCAGATTGAAGGATACGTTTCTTCTGTGTTTTAGGCAGAGTTTTACTGCTATTTCGTTATATGAGGGAATAGTGCTGGAAATGCCTGGAGTTTTGAGATCTCTCCACAGAAAGCGTTTCCAGACTTCCCCTTCAACACACGAGTTTAACTCTGTAAGTTGAATGCACACATTGAAGACCGTTCTGTTAGGTAGCTCCGTTTTGGTTTTAGAAGCAGACAGTTCTCCTTACAGCATATACTCCCATTCACTGAGAAGTGTCCAAACGCAGCTCTTACCAGAAACGTGTTTCTAACTCCTGAATCTAAAGGGAGATGTAACTCACTTAGCTGAACAAACGCACAGCAGAGCAGATTGAAGGATACGTTTCTTCTGTGTTTTAGGCAGAGTTTTACTGCTATTTCGTTATATGCGGGAATAGTGCTGGAAATGCCTGTTTTGAGATCTCTCCACAGAAAGCGTTTCCAGACTTCCCCTTCAACACACGAGTTTAACTCTGTAAGTTGAATGCACACATTGAAGACCGTTCTGTTAGGTAGCTCCGTTTTGGTTTTAGAAGCAGACAGTTCTCCTTACAGCATATACTCCCATTCACTGAGAAATGTCCAAACGCAGCTCTTACCAGAAACGTGTTTCTAACTCCTGAATCTAAAGGGAGATTTAACTCACTTAGCTGAACAAACGCACAGCAGAGCAGATTGAAGGATACGTTTCTTCTGTGTTTTAGGCAGAGTTTTACTGCTATTTCATTATATGCGGGAATAGTGCTGGAAATGCCTGTTTTGAGATCTCTCCACAGAAAGCGTTTCCAGACTTCCCCTTCAACACACGAGTTTAACTCTGTAAGTTGAATGCACACATTGAAGACCGTTCTGTTAGGTAGCTCCGTTTTGGTTTTAGAAGCAGACAGTTCTCCTTACAGCATATACTCCCATTCACTGAGAAATGTCCAAACGCAGCTCTTACCAGAAACGTGTTTCTAACTCCTGAATCTAAAGGGAGATTTAACTCACTTAGCTGAACAAACGCACAGCAGAGCAGATTGAAGGATACGTTTCTTCTGTGTTTTAGGCAGAGTTTTACTGCTATTTCGTTATATGCGGGAATAGTGCTGGAAATGCCTGTTTTGAGATCTCTCCACAGAAAGCGTTTCCAGACTTCCCCTTCAACACACGAGTTTAACTCTGTAAGTTGAATGCACACATTGAAGACCGTTCTGTTAGGTAGCTCCGTTTTGGTTTTAGAAGCAGACAGTTCTCCTTACAGCATATACTCCCATTCACTGAGAAATGTCCAAACGCAGCTCTTACCAGAAACGTGTTTCTAACTCCTGAATCTAAAGGGAGATTTAACTCACTTAGCTGAACAAACGCACAGCAGAGCAGATTGAAGGATACGTTTCTTCTGTGTTTTAGGCAGAGTTTTACTGCTATTTCGTTATATGCGGGAATAGTGCTGGAAATGCCTGTTTTGAGATCTCTCCACAGAAAGCGTTTCCAGACTTCCCCTTCAACACACGAGTTTAACTCTGTAAGTTGAATGCACACATTGAAGACCGTTCTGTTAGGTAGCTCCGTTTTGGTTTTAGAAGCAGACAGTTCTCCTTACAGCATATACTCCCATTCACTGAGAAATGTCCAAACGCAGCTCTTACCAGAAACGTGTTTCTAACTCCTGAATCTAAAGGGAGATTTAACTCACTTAGCTGAACAAACGCACAGCAGAGCAGATTGAAGGATACGTTTCTTCTGTGTTTTAGGCAGAGTTTTACTGCTATTTCGTTATATGCGGGAATAGTGCTGGAAATGCCTGTTTTGAGATCTCTCCACAGAAAGCGTTTCCAGACTTCCCCTTCAACACACGAGTTTAACTCTGTAAGTTGAATGCACACATTGAAGACCGTTCTGTTAGGTAGCTCCGTTTTGGTTTTAGAAGCAGACAGTTCTCCTTACAGCATATACTCCCATTCACTGAGAAATGTCCAAACGCAGCTCTTACCAGAAACGTGTTTCTAACTCCTGAATCTAAAGGGAGATTTAACTCACTTAGCTGAACAAACGCACAGCAGAGCAGATTGAAGGATACGTTTCTTCTGTGTTTTAGGCAGAGTTTTACTGCTATTTCGTTATATGCGGGAATAGTGCTGGAAATGCCTGTTTTGAGATCTCTCCACAGAAAGCGTTTCCAGACTTCCCCTTCAACACACGAGTTTAACTCTGTAAGTTGAATGCACACATTGAAGACCGTTCTGTTAGGTAGCTCCGTTTTGGTTTTAGAAGCAGACAGTTCTCCTTACAGCATATACTCCCATTCACTGAGAAATGTCCAAACGCAGCTCTTACCAGAAACGTGTTTTTGACTCCTGAATCTAAAGGGAGATTTAACTCACTTAGCTGAACAAACGCACAGCAGAGCAGATTGAAGGATACGTTTCTTCTGTGTTTTAGGCAGAGTTTTACTGCTATTTCGTTATATGCGGGAATAGTGCTGGAAATGCCTGGAAATGCCTGTTTTGAGATCTCTCCACAGAAAGCGTTTCCAGACTTCCCCTTCAACACACGAGTTTAACTCTGTAAGTTTAATGCACACATTGAAGACCGTTCTGTTAGGTAGCTCCGTTTTGGTTTTAGAAGCAGACAGTTCTCCTTACAGCATATACTCCCATTCACTGAGAAATGTCCAAACGCAGCTCTTACCAGAAACGTGTTTCTAACTCCTGAATCTAAAGGGAGATTTAACTCACTTAGCTGAACAAACGCACAGCAGAGCAGATTGAAGGATACGTTTCTTCTGTGTTTTAGGCAGAGTTTTACTGCTATTTCGTTATATGCGGGAATAGTGCTGGAAATGCCTGTTTTGAGATCTCTCCACAGAAAGCGTTTCCAGACTTCCCCTTCAACACACGAGTTTAACTCTGTAAGTTGAATGCACACATTGAAGACCGTTCTGTTAGGTAGCTCCGTTTTGGTTTTAGAAGCAGACAGTTCTCCTTACAGCATATACTCCCATTCACTGAGAAATGTCCAAACGCAGCTCTTACCAGAAACGTGTTTCTAACTCCTGAATCTAAAGGGAGATTTAACTCACTTAGCTGAACAAACGCACAGCAGAGCAGATTGAAGGATACGTTTCTTCTGTGTTTTAGGCAGAGTTTTACTGCTATTTCGTTATATGCGGGAATAGTGCTGGAAATGCCTGGAAAGGCCTGTTTTGAGATCTCTCCACAGAAAGCGTTTCCAGACTTCCCCTTCAACACACGAGTTTAACTCTGTAAGTTGAATGCACACATTGAAGACCGTTCTGTTAGGTAGCTCCGTTTTGGTTTTAGAAGCAGACAGTTCTCCTTACAGCATATACTCCCATTCACTGAGAAATGTCCAAACGCAGCTCTTACCAGAAACGTGTTTCTAACTCCTGAATCTAAAGGGAGATTTAACTCACTTAGCTGAACAAACGCACAGCAGAGCAGATTGAAGGATACGTTTCTTCTGTGTTTTAGGCAGAGTTTTACTGCTATTTCGTTATATGCGGGAATAGTGCTGGAAATGCCTGGAAATGCCTGTTTTGAGATCTCTCCACAGAAAGTGTTTCCAGACTTCCCCTTCAAAACACGAGTTTAACTCTGTAAGTTGAATGCACACATTGAAGACCGTTCTGTTAGGTAGCTCCGTTTTGGTTTTAGAAGCAGACAGTTCTCCTTACAGCATATACTCCCATTCACTGAGAAATGTCCAAACGCAGCTCTTACCAGAAACGTGTTTCTAACTCCTGAATCTAAAGGGAGATTTAACTCACTTAGCTGAACAAACGCACAGCAGAGCAGATTGAAGGATACGTTTCTTCTGTGTTTTAGGCAGAGTTTTACTGCTATTTCGTTATATGCGGGAATAGTGCTGGAAATGCCTGGAAAGGCCTGTTTTGAGATCTCTCCACAGAAAGCGTTTCCAGACTTCCCCTTCAACACACGAGTTTAACTCTGTAAGTTGAATGCACACATTGAAGACCGTTCTGTTAGGTAGCTCCGTTTTGGTTTTAGAAGCAGACAGTTCTCCTTAGAGCATATACTCCCATTCACTGAGAAATGTCCAAACGCAGCTCTTACCAGAAACGTGTGTCTAACTCCTGAATCTAAAGGGAGATGTAACTCACTTAGCTGAACAAACGCACAGCAGAGCAGATTGAAGGATACGTTTCTTCTGTGTTTTAGGCAGAGTTTTACTGCTATTTCGTTATATGCGGGAATAGTGCTGGAAATGCCTGTTTTGAGATCTCTCCACAGAAAGCGTTTCCAGACTTCCCCTTCAACACACGAGTTTAACTCTGTAAGTTGAATGCACACATTGAAGACCGTTCTGTTAGGTAGCTCCGTTTTGGTTTTAGAAGCAGACAGTTCTCCTTACAGCATATACTCCCATTCACTGAGAAATGTCCAAACGCAGCTCTTACCAGAAACGTGTTTCTAACTCCTGAATCTAAAGGGAGATTTAACTCACTTAGCTGAACAAACGCACAGCAGAGCAGATTGAAGGATACGTTTCTTCTGTGTTTTAGGCAGAGTTTTACTGCTATTTCGTTATATGCGGGAATAGTGCTGGAAATGCCTGTTTTGAGATCTCTCCACAGAAAGCGTTTCCAGACTTCCCCTTCAACACACGAGTTTAACTCTGTAAGTTGAATGCACACATTGAAGACCGTTCTGTTAGGTAGCTCCGTTTTGGTTTTAGAAGCAGACAGTTCTCCTTACAGCATATACTCCCATTCACTGAGAAATGTCCAAACGCAGCTCTTACCAGAAACGTGTTTCTAACTCCTGAATCTAAAGGGAGATTTAACTCACTTAGCTGAACAAACGCACAGCAGAGCAGATTGAAGGATACGTTTCTTCTGTGTTTTAGGCAGAGTTTTACTGCTATTTCGTTATATGCGGGAATAGTGCTGGAAATGCCTGGAAATGCCTGTTTTGAGATCTCTCCACAGAAAGCGTTTCCAGACTTCCCCTTCAACACACGAGTTTAACTCTGTAAGTTGAATGCACACATTGAAGACCGTTCTGTTAGGTAGCTCCGTTTTGGTTTTAGAAGCAGACAGTTCTCCTTACAGCATATACTCCCATTCACTGAGAAATGTCCAAACGCAGCTCTTACCAGAAACGTGTTTCTAACTCCTGAATCTAAAGGGAGATTTAACTCACTTAGCTGAACAAACGCACAGCAGAGCAGATTGAAGGATACGTTTCTTCTGTGTTTTAGGCAGAGTTTTACTGCTATTTCGTTATATGCGGGAATAGTGCTGGAAATGCCTGGAAAGGCCTGTTTTGAGATCTCTCCACAGAAAGCGTTTCCAGACTTCCCCTTCAACACACGAGTTTAACTCTGTAAGTTGAATGCACACATTGAAGACCGTTCTGTTAGGTAGCTCCGTTTTGGTTTTAGAAGCAGACAGTTCTCCTTAGAGCATATACTCCCATTCACTGAGAAATGTCCAAACGCAGCTCTTACCAGAAACGTGTGTCTAACTCCTGAATCTAAAGGGAGATGTAACTCACTTAGCTGAACAAACGCACAGCAGAGCAGATTGAAGGATACGTTTCTTCTGTGTTTTAGGCAGAGTTTTACTGCTATTTCGTTATATGCGGGAATAGTGCTGGAAATGCCTGTTTTGAGATCTCTCCACAGAAAGCGTTTCCAGACTTCCCCTTCAACACACGAGTTTAACTCTGTAAGTTGAATGCACACATTGAAGACCGTTCTGTTAGGTAGCTCCGTTTTGGTTTTAGAAGCAGACAGTTCTCCTTACAGCATATACTCCCATTCACTGAGAAATGTCCAAACGCAGCTCTTACCAGAAACGTGTTTCTAACTCCTGAATCTAAAGGGAGATTTAACTCACTTAGCTGAACAAACGCACAGCAGAGCAGATTGAAGGATACGTTTCTTCTGTGTTTTAGGCAGAGTTTTACTGCTATTTCGTTATATGCGGGAATAGTGCTGGAAATGCCTGGAAATGCCTGTTTTGAGATCTCTCCACAGAAAGCGTTTCCAGACTTCCCCTTCAACACACGAGTTTAACTCTGTAAGTTGAATGCACACATTGAAGACCGTTCTGTTAGGTAGCTCCGTTTTGGTTTTAGAAGCAGACAGTTCTCCTTACAGCATATACTCCCATTCACTGAGAAATGTCCAAACGCAGCTCTTACCAGAAACGTGTTTCTAACTCCTGAATGTAAAGGGAGATTTAACTCACTTAGCTGAACAAACGCACAGCAGAGCAGATTGAAGGATACGTTTCTTCTGTGTTTTAGGCAGAGTTTTACTGCTATTTCGTTATATGCGGGAATAGTGCTGGAAATGCCTGTTTTGAGATCTCTCCACAGAAAGCGTTTCCAGACTTCCCCTTCAACACACGAGTTTAACTCTGTAAGTTGAATGCACACATTGAAGACCGTTCTGTTAGGTAGCTCCGTTTTGGTTTTAGAAGCAGACAGTTCTCCTTACAGCATATACTCCCATTCACTGAGAAATGTGCAAACGCAGCTCTTACCAGAAACGTGTTTCTAACTCCTGAATCTAAAGGGAGATGTAACTCACTTAGCTGAACAAACGCACAGCAGAGCAGATTGAAGGATACGTTTCTTCTGTGTTTTAGGCAGAGTTTTACTGCTATTTCGTTATATGCGGGAATAGTGCTGGAAATGCCTGTTTTGAGATCTCTCCACAGAAAGCGTTTCCAGACTTCCCCTTCAACACACGAGTTTAACTCTGTAAGTTGAATGCACACATTGAAGACCGTTCTGTTAGGTAGCTCCGTTTTGGTTTTAGAAGCAGACAGTTCTCCTTACAGCATATACTCCCATTCACTGAGAAATGTCCAAACGCAGCTCTTACCAGAAACGTGTTTCTAACTCCTGAATCTAAAGGGAGATTTAACTCACTTAGCTGAAGAAACGCACAGCAGAGCAGATTGAAGGATACGTTTCTTCTGTGTTTTAGGCAGAGTTTTACTGCTATTTCGTTATATGCGGGAATAGTGCTGGAAATGCCTGGAAATGCCTGTTTTGAGATCTCTCCACAGAAAGCGTTTCCAGACTTCCCCTTCAACACACGAGTTTAACTCTGTAAGTTGAATGCACACATTGAAGACCGTTCTGTTAGGTAGCTCCGTTTTGGTTTTAGAAGCAGACAGTTCTCCTTACAGCATATACTCCCATTCACTGAGAAATGTCCAAACGCAGCTCTTACCAGAAACGTGTTTCTAACTCCTGAATCTAAAGGGAGATTTAACTCACTTAGCTGAACAAACGCACAGCAGAGCAGATTGAAGGATACGTTTCTTCTGTGTTTTAGGCAGAGTTTTACTGCTATTTCGTTATATGCGGGAATAGTGCTGGAAATGCCTGGAAATGCCTGTTTTGAGATCTCTCCACAGAAAGCGTTTCCAGACTTCCCCTTCAACACACGAGTTTAACTCTGTAAGTTGAATGCACACATTGAAGACCGTTCTGTTAGGTAGCTCCGTTTTGGTTTTAGAAGCAGACAGTTCTCCTTACAGCATATACTCCCATTCACTGAGAAATGTCCAAACGCAGCTCTTACCAGAAACGTGTTTCTAACTCCTGAATCTAAAGGGAGATTTAACTCACTTAGCTGAACAAACGCACAGCAGAGCAGATTGAAGGATACGTTTCTTCTGTGTTTTAGGCAGAGTTTTACTGCTATTTCGTTATATGCGGGAATAGTGCTGGAAATGCCTGGAAATGCCTGTTTTGAGATCTCTCCACAGAAAGCGTTTCCAGACTTCCCCTTCAACACACGAGTTTAACTCTGTAAGTTGAATGCACACATTGAAGACCGTTCTGTTAGGTAGCTCCGTTTTGGTTTTAGAAGCAGACAGTTCTCCTTACAGCATATACTCCCATTCACTGAGAAATGTCCAAACGCAGCTCTTACCAGAAACGTGTTTCTAACTCCTGAATCTAAAGGGAGATTTAACTCACTTAGCTGAACAAACGCACAGCAGAGCAGATTGAAGGATACGTTTCTTCTGTGTTTTAGGCAGAGTTTTACTGCTATTTCGTTATATGCGGGAATAGTGCTGGAAATGCCTGTTTTGAGATCTCTCCACAGAAAGCGTTTCCAGACTTCCCCTTCAACACACGAGTTTAACTCTGTAAGTTGAATGCACACATTGAAGACCGTTCTGTTAGGTAGCTCCGTTTTGGTTTTAGAAGCAGACAGTTCTCCTTACAGCATATACTCCCATTCACTGAGAAATGTCCAAACGCAGCTCTTACCAGAAACGTGTTTCTAACTCCTGAATCTAAAGGGAGATTTAACTCACTTAGCTGAACAAACGCACAGCAGAGCAGATTGAAGGATACGTTTCTTCTGTGTTTTAGGCAGAGTTTTACTGCTATTTCGTTATATGCGGGAATAGTGCTGGAAATGCCTGTTTTGAGATCTCTCCACAGAAAGCGTTTCCAGACTTCCCCTTCAACACACGAGTTTAACTCTGTAAGTTGAATGCACACATTGAAGACCGTTCTGTTAGGTAGCTCCGTTTTGGTTTTAGAAGCAGACAGTTCTCCTTACAGCATATACTCCCATTCACTGAGAAATGTCCAAACGCAGCTCTTACCAGAAACGTGTTTCTAACTCCTGAATCTAAAGGGAGATGTAACTCACTTAGCTGAACAAACGCACAGCAGAGCAGATTGAAGGATACGTTTCTTCTGTGTTTTAGGCAGAGTTTTACTGCTATTTCGTTATATGCGGGAATAGTGCTGGAAATGCCTGTTTTGAGATCTCTCCACAGAAAGCGTTTCCAGACTTCCCCTTCAACACACGAGTTTAACTCTGTAAGTTGAATGCACACATTGAAGACCGTTCTGTTAGGTAGCTCCGTTTTGGTTTTAGAAGCAGACAGTTCTCCTTACAGCATATACTCCCATTCACTGAGAAATGTCCAAACGCAGCTCTTACCAGAAACGTGTTTCTAACTCCTGAATCTAAAGGGAGATTTAACTCACTTAGCTGAACAAACGCACAGCAGAGCAGATTGAAGGATACGTTTCTTCTGTGTTTTAGGCAGAGTTTTACTGCTATTTCGTTATATGCGGGAATAGTGCTGGAAATGCCTGTTTTGAGATCTCTCCACAGAAAGCGTTTCCAGACTTCCCCTTCAACACACGAGTTTAACTCTGTAAGTTGAATGCACACATTGAAGACCGTTCTGTTAGGTAGCTCCGTTTTGGTTTTAGAAGCAGACAGTTCTCCTTACAGCATATACTCCCATTCACTGAGAAATGTCCAAACGCAGCTCTTACCAGAAACGTGTTTCTAACTCCTGAATCTAAAGGGAGATTTAACTCACTTAGCTGAACAAACGCACAGCAGAGCAGATTGAAGGATACGTTTCTTCTGTGTTTTAGGCAGAGTTTTACTGCTATTTCGTTATATGCGGGAATAGTGCTGGAAATGCCTGTTTTGAGATCTCTCCACAGAAAGCGTTTCCAGACTTCCCCTTCAACACACGAGTTTAACTCTGTAAGTTGAATGCACACATTGAAGACCGTTCTGTTAGGTAGCTCCGTTTTGGTTTTAGAAGCAGACAGTTCTCCTTACAGCATATACTCCCATTCACTGAGAAATGTCCAAACGCAGCTCTTACCAGAAACGTGTTTCTAACTCCTGAATCTAAAGGGAGATTTAACTCACTTAGCTGAACAAACGCACAGCAGAGCAGATTGAAGGATACGTTTCTTCTGTGTTTTAGGCAGAGTTTTACTGCTATTTCGTTATATGCGGGAATAGTGCTGGAAATGCCTGGAAATGCCTGTTTTGAGATCTCTCCACAGAAAGCGTTTCCAGACTTCCCCTTCAACACACGAGTTTAACTCTGTAAGTTGAATGCACACATTGAAGACCGTTCTGTTAGGTAGCTCCGTTTTGGTTTTAGAAGCAGACAGTTCTCCTTACAGCATATACTCCCATTCACTGAGAAATGTCCAAACGCAGCTCTTACCAGAAACGTGTTTCTAACTCCTGAATCTAAAGGGAGATTTAACTCACTTAGCTGAACAAACGCACAGCAGAGCAGATTGAAGGATACGTTTCTTCTGTGTTTTAGGCAGAGTTTTACTGCTATTTCGTTATATGCGGGAATAGTGCTGGAAATGCCTGTTTTGAGATCTCTCCACAGAAAGCGTTTCCAGACTTCCCCTTCAACACACGAGTTTAACTCTGTAAGTTGAATGCACACATTGAAGACCGTTCTGTTAGGTAGCTCCGTTTTGGTTTTAGAAGCAGACAGTTCTCCTTACAGCATATACTCCCATTCACTGAGAAATGTCCAAACGCAGCTCTTACCAGAAACGTGTTTCTAACTCCTGAATCTAAAGGGAGATTTAACTCACTTAGCTGAACAAACGCACAGCAGAGCAGATTGAAGGATACGTTTCTTCTGTGTTTTAGGCAGAGTTTTACTGCTATTTCGTTATATGCGGGAATAGTGCTGGAAATGCCTGTTTTGAGATCTCTCCACAGAAAGCGTTTCCAGACTTCCCCTTCAACACACGAGTTTAACTCTGTAAGTTGAATGCACACATTGAAGACCGTTCTGTTAGGTAGCTCCGTTTTGGTTTTAGAAGCAGACAGTTCTCCTTACAGCATATACTCCCATTCACTGAGAAATGTCCAAACGCAGCTCTTACCAGAAACGTGTTTCTAACTCCTGAATCTAAAGGGAGATTTAACTCACTTAGCTGAACAAACGCACAGCAGAGCAGATTGAAGGATACGTTTCTTCTGTGTTTTAGGCAGAGTTTTACTGCTATTTCGTTATATGCGCTAATAGTGCTGGAAATGCCTGGAAAGGCCTGTTTTGAGATCTCTCCACAGAAAGCGTTTCCAGACTTCCCCTTCAACACACGAGTTTAACTCTGTAAGTTGAATGCACACATTGAAGACCGTTCTGTTAGGTAGCTCCGTTTTGGTTTTAGAAGCAGACAGTTCTCCTTACAGCATATACTCCCATTCACTGAGAAATGTCCAAACGCAGCTCTTACCAGAAACGTGTTTCTAACTCCTGAATCTAAAGGGAGATTTAACTCACTTAGCTGAACAAACGCACAGCAGAGCAGATTGAAGGATACGTTTCTTCTGTGTTTTAGGCAGAGTTTTACTGCTATTTCGTTATATGCGGGAATAGTGCTGGAAATGCCTGGAAATGCCTGTTTTGAGATCTCTCCACAGAAAGCGTTTCCAGACTTCCCCTTCAACACACGAGTTTAACTCTGTAAGTTGAATGCACACATTGAAGACCGTTCTGTTAGGTAGCTCCGTTTTGGTTTTAGAAGCAGACAGTTCTCCTTACAGCATATACTCCCATTCACTGAGAAATGTCCAAACGCAGCTCTTACCAGAAACGTGTTTCTAACTCCTGAATCTAAAGGGAGATTTAACTCACTTAGCTGAACAAACGCACAGCAGAGCAGATTGAAGGATACGTTTCTTCTGTGTTTTAGGCAGAGTTTTACTGCTATTTCGTTATATGAGGGAATAGTGCTGGAAATGCCTGGAGTTTTGAGATCTCTCCACAGAAAGCGTTTCCAGACTTCCCCTTCAACACACGAGTTTAACTCTGTAAGTTGAATGCACACATTGAAGACCGTTCTGTTAGGTAGCTCCGTTTTGGTTTTAGAAGCAGACAGTTCTCCTTACAGCATATACTCCCATTCACTGAGAAGTGTCCAAACGCAGCTCTTACCAGAAACGTGTTTCTAACTCCTGAATCTAAAGGGAGATGTAACTCACTTAGCTGAACAAACGCACAGCAGAGCAGATTGAAGGATACGTTTCTTCTGTGTTTTAGGCAGAGTTTTACTGCTATTTCGTTATATGCGGGAATAGTGCTGGAAATGCCTGTTTTGAGATCTCTCCACAGAAAGCGTTTCCAGACTTCCCCTTCAACACACGAGTTTAACTCTGTAAGTTGAATGCACACATTGAAGACCGTTCTGTTAGGTAGCTCCGTTTTGGTTTTAGAAGCAGACAGTTCTCCTTACAGCATATACTCCCTTTCACTGAGAAATGTCCAAACGCAGCTCTTACCAGAAACGTGTTTCTAACTCCTGAATCTAAAGGGAGATTTAACTCACTTAGCTGAACAAACGCACAGCAGAGCAGATTGAAGGATACGTTTCTTCTGTGTTTTAGGCAGAGTTTTACTGCTATTTCATTATATGCGGGAATAGTGCTGGAAATGCCTGTTTTGAGATCTCTCCACAGAAAGCGTTTCCAGACTTCCCCTTCAACACACGAGTTTAACTCTGTAAGTTGAATGCACACATTGAAGACCGTTCTGTTAGGTAGCTCCGTTTTGGTTTTAGAAGCAGACAGTTCTCCTTACAGCATATACTCCCATTCACTGAGAAATGTCCAAACGCAGCTCTTACCAGAAACGTGTTTCTAACTCCTGAATCTAAAGGGAGATTTAACTCACTTAGCTGAACAAACGCACAGCAGAGCAGATTGAAGGATACGTTTCTTCTGTGTTTTAGGCAGAGTTTTACTGCTATTTCGTTATATGCGGGAATAGTGCTGGAAATGCCTGTTTTGAGATCTCTCCACAGAAAGCGTTTCCAGACTTCCCCTTCAACACACGAGTTTAACTCTGTAAGTTGAATGCACACATTGAAGACCGTTCTGTTAGGTAGCTCCGTTTTGGTTTTAGAAGCAGACAGTTCTCCTTACAGCATATACTCCCATTCACTGAGAAATGTCCAAACGCAGCTCTTACCAGAAACGTGTTTCTAACTCCTGAATCTAAAGGGAGATGTAACTCACTTAGCTGAACAAACGCACAGCAGAGCAGATTGAAGGATACGTTTCTTCTGTGTTTTAGGCAGAGTTTTACTGCTATTTCGTTATATGCGGGAATAGTGCTGGAAATGCCTGTTTTGAGATCTCTCCACAGAAAGCGTTTCCAGACTTCCCCTTCAACACACGAGTTTAACTCTGTAAGTTGAATGCACACATTGAAGACCGTTCTGTTAGGTAGCTCCGTTTTGGTTTTAGAAGCAGACAGTTCTCCTTACAGCATATACTCCCATTCACTGAGAAATGTCCAAACGCAGCTCTTACCAGAAACGTGTTTCTAACTCCTGAATCTAAAGGGAGATTTAACTCACTTAGCTGAACAAACGCACAGCAGAGCAGATTGAAGGATACGTTTCTTCTGTGTTTTAGGCAGAGTTTTACTGCTATTTCGTTATATGCGGGAATAGTGCTGGAAATGCCTGTTTTGAGATCTCTCCACAGAAAGCGTTTCCAGACTTCCCCTTCAACACACGAGTTTAACTCTGTAAGTTGAATGCACACATTGAAGACCGTTCTGTTAGGTAGCTCCGTTTTGGTTTTAGAAGCAGACAGTTCTCCTTACAGCATATACTCCCATTCACTGAGAAATGTCCAAACGCAGCTCTTACCAGAAACGTGTTTCTAACTCCTGAATCTAAAGGGAGATTTAACTCACTTAGCTGAACAAACGCACAGCAGAGCAGATTGAAGGATACGTTTCTTCTGTGTTTTAGGCAGAGTTTTACTGCTATTTCGTTATATGCGGGAATAGTGCTGGAAATGCCTGTTTTGAGATCTCTCCACAGAAAGCGTTTCCAGACTTCCCCTTCAACACACGAGTTTAACTCTGTAAGTTGAATGCACACATTGAAGACCGTTCTGTTAGGTAGCTCCGTTTTGGTTTTAGAAGCAGACAGTTCTCCTTACAGCATATACTCCCATTCACTGAGAAATGTCCAAACGCAGCTCTTACCAGAAACGTGTTTCTAACTCCTGAATCTAAAGGGAGATTTAACTCACTTAGCTGAACAAACGCACAGCAGAGCAGATTGAAGGATACGTTTCTTCTGTGTTTTAGGCAGAGTTTTACTGCTATTTCGTTATATGCGGGAATAGTGCTGGAAATGCCTGGAAATGCCTGTTTTGAGATCTCTCCACAGAAAGCGTTTCCAGACTTCCCCTTCAACACACGAGTTTAACTCTGTAAGTTGAATGCACACATTGAAGACCGTTCTGTTAGGTAGCTCCGTTTTGGTTTTAGAAGCAGACAGTTCTCCTTACAGCATATACTCCCATTCACTGAGAAATGTCCAAACGCAGCTCTTACCAGAAACGTGTTTCTAACTCCTGAATCTAAAGGGAGATTTAACTCACTTAGCTGAACAAACGCACAGCAGAGCAGATTGAAGGATACGTTTCTTCTGTGTTTTAGGCAGAGTTTTACTGCTATTTCGTTATATGCGGGAATAGTGCTGGAAATGCCTGTTTTGAGATCTCTCCACAGAAAGCGTTTCCAGACTTCCCCTTCAACACACGAGTTTAACTCTGTAAGTTGAATGCACACATTGAAGACCGTTCTGTTAGGTAGCTCCGTTTTGGTTTTAGAAGCAGACAGTTCTCCTTACAGCATATACTCCCATTCACTGAGAAATGTCCAAACGCAGCTCTTACCAGAAACGTGTTTCTAACTCCTGAATCTAAAGGGAGATTTAACTCACTTAGCTGAACAAACGCACAGCAGAGCAGATTGAAGGATACGTTTCTTCTGTGTTTTAGGCAGAGTTTTACTGCTATTTCGTTATATGCGGGAATAGTGCTGGAAATGCCTGTTTTGAGATCTCTCCACAGAAAGCGTTTCCAGACTTCCCCTTCAACACACGAGTTTAACTCTGTAAGTTGAATGCACACATTGAAGACCGTTCTGTTAGGTAGCTCCGTTTTGGTTTTAGAAGCAGACAGTTCTCCTTACAGCATATACTCCCATTCACTGAGAAATGTCCAAACGCAGCTCTTACCAGAAACGTGTTTCTAACTCCTGAATCTAAAGGGAGATTTAACTCACTTAGCTGAACAAACGCACAGCAGAGCAGATTGAAGGATACGTTTCTTCTGTGTTTTAGGCAGAGTTTTACTGCTATTTCGTTATATGCGCTAATAGTGCTGGAAATGCCTGGAAAGGCCTGTTTTGAGATCTCTCCACAGAAAGCGTTTCCAGACTTCCCCTTCAACACACGAGTTTAACTCTGTAAGTTGAATGCACACATTGAAGACCGTTCTGTTAGGTAGCTCCGTTTTGGTTTTAGAAGCAGACAGTTCTCCTTACAGCATATACTCCCATTCACTGAGAAATGTCCAAACGCAGCTCTTACCAGAAACGTGTTTCTAACTCCTGAATCTAAAGGGAGATTTAACTCACTTAGCTGAACAAACGCACAGCAGAGCAGATTGAAGGATACGTTTCTTCTGTGTTTTAGGCAGAGTTTTACTGCTATTTCGTTATATGCGGGAATAGTGCTGGAAATGCCTGGAAATGCCTGTTTTGAGATCTCTCCACAGAAAGCGTTTCCAGACTTCCCCTTCAACACACGAGTTTAACTCTGTAAGTTGAATGCACACATTGAAGACCGTTCTGTTAGGTAGCTCCGTTTTGGTTTTAGAAGCAGACAGTTCTCCTTACAGCATATACTCCCATTCACTGAGAAATGTCCAAACGCAGCTCTTACCAGAAACGTGTTTCTAACTCCTGAATCTAAAGGGAGATTTAACTCACTTAGCTGAACAAACGCACAGCAGAGCAGATTGAAGGATACGTTTCTTCTGTGTTTTAGGCAGAGTTTTACTGCTATTTCGTTATATGAGGGAATAGTGCTGGAAATGCCTGGAGTTTTGAGATCTCTCCACAGAAAGCGTTTCCAGACTTCCCCTTCAACACACGAGTTTAACTCTGTAAGTTGAATGCACACATTGAAGACCGTTCTGTTAGGTAGCTCCGTTTTGGTTTTAGAAGCAGACAGTTCTCCTTACAGCATATACTCCCATTCACTGAGAAGTGTCCAAACGCAGCTCTTACCAGAAACGTGTTTCTAACTCCTGAATCTAAAGGGAGATGTAACTCACTTAGCTGAACAAACGCACAGCAGAGCAGATTGAAGGATACGTTTCTTCTGTGTTTTAGGCAGAGTTTTACTGCTATTTCGTTATATGCGGGAATAGTGCTGGAAATGCCTGTTTTGAGATCTCTCCACAGAAAGCGTTTCCAGACTTCCCCTTCAACACACGAGTTTAACTCTGTAAGTTGAATGCACACATTGAAGACCGTTCTGTTAGGTAGCTCCGTTTTGGTTTTAGAAGCAGACAGTTCTCCTTACAGCATATACTCCCTTTCACTGAGAAATGTCCAAACGCAGCTCTTACCAGAAACGTGTTTCTAACTCCTGAATCTAAAGGGAGATTTAACTCACTTAGCTGAACAAACGCACAGCAGAGCAGATTGAAGGATACGTTTCTTCTGTGTTTTAGGCAGAGTTTTACTGCTATTTCATTATATGCGGGAATAGTGCTGGAAATGCCTGTTTTGAGATCTCTCCACAGAAAGCGTTTCCAGACTTCCCCTTCAACACACGAGTTTAACTCTGTAAGTTGAATGCACACATTGAAGACCGTTCTGTTAGGTAGCTCCGTTTTGGTTTTAGAAGCAGACAGTTCTCCTTACAGCATATACTCCCATTCACTGAGAAATGTCCAAACGCAGCTCTTACCAGAAACGTGTTTCTAACTCCTGAATCTAAAGGGAGATTTAACTCACTTAGCTGAACAAACGCACAGCAGAGCAGATTGAAGGATACGTTTCTTCTGTGTTTTAGGCAGAGTTTTACTGCTATTTCGTTATATGCGGGAATAGTGCTGGAAATGCCTGTTTTGAGATCTCTCCACAGAAAGCGTTTCCAGACTTCCCCTTCAACACACGAGTTTAACTCTGTAAGTTGAATGCACACATTGAAGACCGTTCTGTTAGGTAGCTCCGTTTTGGTTTTAGAAGCAGACAGTTCTCCTTACAGCATATACTCCCATTCACTGAGAAATGTCCAAACGCAGCTCTTACCAGAAACGTGTTTCTAACTCCTGAATCTAAAGGGAGATTTAACTCACTTAGCTGAACAAACGCACAGCAGAGCAGATTGAAGGATACGTTTCTTCTGTGTTTTAGGCAGAGTTTTACTGCTATTTCGTTATATGCGGGAATAGTGCTGGAAATGCCTGTTTTGAGATCTCTCCACAGAAAGCGTTTCCAGACTTCCCCTTCAACACACGAGTTTAACTCTGTAAGTTGAATGCACACATTGAAGACCGTTCTGTTAGGTAGCTCCGTTTTGGTTTTAGAAGCAGACAGTTCTCCTTACAGCATATACTCCCATTCACTGAGAAATGTCCAAACGCAGCTCTTACCAGAAACGTGTTTCTAACTCCTGAATCTAAAGGGAGATGTAACTCACTTAGCTGAACAAACGCACAGCAGAGCAGATTGAAGGATACGTTTCTTCTGTGTTTTAGGCAGAGTTTTACTGCTATTTCGTTATATGCGGGAATAGTGCTGGAAATGCCTGTTTTGAGATCTCTCCACAGAAAGCGTTTCCAGACTTCCCCTTCAACACACGAGTTTAACTCTGTAAGTTGAATGCACACATTGAAGACCGTTCTGTTAGGTAGCTCCGTTTTGGTTTTAGAAGCAGACAGTTCTCCTTACAGCATATACTCCCATTCACTGAGAAATGTCCAAACGCAGCTCTTACCAGAAACGTGTTTCTAACTCCTGAATCTAAAGGGAGATTTAACTCACTTAGCTGAACAAACGCACAGCAGAGCAGATTGAAGGATACGTTTCTTCTGTGTTTTAGGCAGAGTTTTACTGCTATTTCGTTATATGCGGGAATAGTGCTGGAAATGCCTGTTTTGAGATCTCTCCACAGAAAGCGTTTCCAGACTTCCCCTTCAACACACGAGTTTAACTCTGTAAGTTGAATGCACACATTGAAGACCGTTCTGTTAGGTAGCTCCGTTTTGGTTTTAGAAGCAGACAGTTCTCCTTACAGCATATACTCCCATTCACTGAGAAATGTCCAAACGCAGCTCTTACCAGAAACGTGTTTCTAACTCCTGAATCTAAAGGGAGATTTAACTCACTTAGCTGAACAAACGCACAGCAGAGCAGATTGAAGGATACGTTTCTTCTGTGTTTTAGGCAGAGTTTTACTGCTATTTCGTTATATGCGGGAATAGTGCTGGAAATGCCTGTTTTGAGATCTCTCCACAGAAAGCGTTTCCAGACTTCCCCTTCAACACACGAGTTTAACTCTGTAAGTTGAATGCACACATTGAAGACCGTTCTGTTAGGTAGCTCCGTTTTGGTTTTAGAAGCAGACAGTTCTCCTTACAGCATATACTCCCATTCACTGAGAAATGTCCAAACGCAGCTCTTACCAGAAACGTGTTTTTGACTCCTGAATCTAAAGGGAGATTTAACTCACTTAGCTGAACAAACGCACAGCAGAGCAGATTGAAGGATACGTTTCTTCTGTGTTTTAGGCAGAGTTTTACTGCTATTTCGTTATATGCGGGAATAGTGCTGGAAATGCCTGGAAATGCCTGTTTTGAGATCTCTCCACAGAAAGCGTTTCCAGACTTCCCCTTCAACACACGAGTTTAACTCTGTAAGTTTAATGCACACATTGAAGACCGTTCTGTTAGGTAGCTCCGTTTTGGTTTTAGAAGCAGACAGTTCTCCTTACAGCATATACTCCCATTCACTGAGAAATGTCCAAACGCAGCTCTTACCAGAAACGTGTTTCTAACTCCTGAATCTAAAGGGAGATTTAACTCACTTAGCTGAACAAACGCACAGCAGAGCAGATTGAAGGATACGTTTCTTCTGTGTTTTAGGCAGAGTTTTACTGCTATTTCGTTATATGCGGGAATAGTGCTGGAAATGCCTGTTTTGAGATCTCTCCACAGAAAGCGTTTCCAGACTTCCCCTTCAACACACGAGTTTAACTCTGTAAGTTGAATGCACACATTGAAGACCGTTCTGTTAGGTAGCTCCGTTTTGGTTTTAGAAGCAGACAGTTCTCCTTACAGCATATACTCCCATTCACTGAGAAATGTCCAAACGCAGCTCTTACCAGAAACGTGTTTCTAACTCCTGAATCTAAAGGGAGATTTAACTCACTTAGCTGAACAAACGCACAGCAGAGCAGATTGAAGGATACGTTTCTTCTGTGTTTTAGGCAGAGTTTTACTGCTATTTCGTTATATGCGGGAATAGTGCTGGAAATGCCTGGAAATGCCTGTTTTGAGATCTCTCCACAGAAAGCGTTTCCAGACTTCCCCTTCAAAACACGAGTTTAACTCTGTAAGTTGAATGCACACATTGAAGACCGTTCTGTTAGGTAGCTCCGTTTTGGTTTTAGAAGCAGACAGTTCTCCTTACAGCATATACTCCCATTCACTGAGAAATGTCCAAACGCAGCTCTTACCAGAAACGTGTTTCTAACTCCTGAATCTAAAGGGAGATTTAACTCACTTAGCTGAACAAACGCACAGCAGAGCAGATTGAAGGATACGTTTCTTCTGTGTTTTAGGCAGAGTTTTACTGCTATTTCGTTATATGCGGGAATAGTGCTGGAAATGCCTGGAAAGGCCTGTTTTGAGATCTCTCCACAGAAAGCGTTTCCAGACTTCCCCTTCAACACACGAGTTTAACTCTGTAAGTTGAATGCACACATTGAAGACCGTTCTGTTAGGTAGCTCCGTTTTGGTTTTAGAAGCAGACAGTTCTCCTTAGAGCATATACTCCCATTCACTGAGAAATGTCCAAACGCAGCTCTTACCAGAAACGTGTGTCTAACTCCTGAATCTAAAGGGAGATGTAACTCACTTAGCTGAACAAACGCACAGCAGAGCAGATTGAAGGATACGTTTCTTCTGTGTTTTAGGCAGAGTTTTACTGCTATATGCGGGAATAGTGCTGGAAATGCCTGTTTTGAGATCTCTCCACAGAAAGCGTTTCCAGACTTCCCCTTCAACACACGAGTTTAACTCTGTAAGTTGAATGCACACATTGAAGACCGTTCTGTTAGGTAGCTCCGTTTTGGTTTTAGAAGCAGACAGTTCTCCTTACAGCATATACTCCCATTCACTGAGAAATGTCCAAACGCAGCTCTTACCAGAAACGTGTTTCTAACTCCTGAATCTAAAGGGAGATTTAACTCACTTAGCTGAACAAACGCACAGCAGAGCAGATTGAAGGATACGTTTCTTCTGTGTTTTAGGCAGAGTTTTACTGCTATTTCGTTATATGCGGGAATAGTGCTGGAAATGCCTGTTTTGAGATCTCTCCACAGAAAGCGTTTCCAGACTTCCCCTTCAACACACGAGTTTAACTCTGTAAGTTGAATGCACACATTGAAGACCGTTCTGTTAGGTAGCTCCGTTTTGGTTTTAGAAGCAGACAGTTCTCCTTACAGCATATACTCCCATTCACTGAGAAATGTCCAAACGCAGCTCTTACCAGAAACGTGTTTCTAACTCCTGAATCTAAAGGGAGATTTAACTCACTTAGCTGAACAAACGCACAGCAGAGCAGATTGAAGGATACGTTTCTTCTGTGTTTTAGGCAGAGTTTTACTGCTATTTCGTTATATGCGGGAATAGTGCTGGAAATGCCTGGAAATGCCTGTTTTGAGATCTCTCCACAGAAAGCGTTTCCAGACTTCCCCTTCAACACACGAGTTTAACTCTGTAAGTTGAATGCACACATTGAAGACCGTTCTGTTAGGTAGCTCCGTTTTGGTTTTAGAAGCAGACAGTTCTCCTTACAGCATATACTCCCATTCACTGAGAAATGTCCAAACGCAGCTCTTACCAGAAACGTGTTTCTAACTCCTGAATCTAAAGGGAGATTTAACTCACTTAGCTGAACAAACGCACAGCAGAGCAGATTGAAGGATACGTTTCTTCTGTGTTTTAGGCAGAGTTTTACTGCTATTTCGTTATATGCGGGAATAGTGCTGGAAATGCCTGGAAAGGCCTGTTTTGAGATCTCTCCACAGAAAGCGTTTCCAGACTTCCCCTTCAACACACGAGTTTAACTCTGTAAGTTGAATGCACACATTGAAGACCGTTCTGTTAGGTAGCTCCGTTTTGGTTTTAGAAGCAGACAGTTCTCCTTAGAGCATATACTCCCATTCACTGAGAAATGTCCAAACGCAGCTCTTACCAGAAACGTGTGTCTAACTCCTGAATCTAAAGGGAGATGTAACTCACTTAGCTGAACAAACGCACAGCAGAGCAGATTGAAGGATACGTTTCTTCTGTGTTTTAGGCAGAGTTTTACTGCTATTTCGTTATATGCGGGAATAGTGCTGGAAATGCCTGTTTTGAGATCTCTCCACAGAAAGCGTTTCCAGACTTCCCCTTCAACACACGAGTTTAACTCTGTAAGTTGAATGCACACATTGAAGACCGTTCTGTTAGGTAGCTCCGTTTTGGTTTTAGAAGCAGACAGTTCTCCTTACAGCATATACTCCCATTCACTGAGAAATGTCCAAACGCAGCTCTTACCAGAAACGTGTTTCTAACTCCTGAATCTAAAGGGAGATTTAACTCACTTAGCTGAACAAACGCACAGCAGAGCAGATTGAAGGATACGTTTCTTCTGTGTTTTAGGCAGAGTTTTACTGCTATTTCGTTATATGCGGGAATAGTGCTGGAAATGCCTGGAAATGCCTGTTTTGAGATCTCTCCACAGAAAGCGTTTCCAGACTTCCCCTTCAACACACGAGTTTAACTCTGTAAGTTGAATGCACACATTGAAGACCGTTCTGTTAGGTAGCTCCGTTTTGGTTTTAGAAGCAGACAGTTCTCCTTACAGCATATACTCCCATTCACTGAGAAATGTCCAAACGCAGCTCTTACCAGAAACGTGTTTCTAACTCCTGAATGTAAAGGGAGATTTAACTCACTTAGCTGAACAAACGCACAGCAGAGCAGATTGAAGGATACGTTTCTTCTGTGTTTTAGGCAGAGTTTTACTGCTATTTCGTTATATGCGGGAATAGTGCTGGAAATGCCTGTTTTGAGATCTCTCCACAGAAAGCGTTTCCAGACTTCCCCTTCAACACACGAGTTTAACTCTGTAAGTTGAATGCACACATTGAAGACCGTTCTGTTAGGTAGCTCCGTTTTGGTTTTAGAAGCAGACAGTTCTCCTTACAGCATATACTCCCATTCACTGAGAAATGTGCAAACGCAGCTCTTACCAGAAACGTGTTTCTAACTCCTGAATCTAAAGGGAGATGTAACTCACTTAGCTGAACAAACGCACAGCAGAGCAGATTGAAGGATACGTTTCTTCTGTGTTTTAGGCAGAGTTTTACTGCTATTTCGTTATATGCGGGAATAGTGCTGGAAATGCCTGTTTTGAGATCTCTCCACAGAAAGCGTTTCCAGACTTCCCCTTCAACACACGAGTTTAACTCTGTAAGTTGAATGCACACATTGAAGACCGTTCTGTTAGGTAGCTCCGTTTTGGTTTTAGAAGCAGACAGTTCTCCTTACAGCATATACTCCCATTCACTGAGAAATGTCCAAACGCAGCTCTTACCAGAAACGTGTTTCTAACTCCTGAATCTAAAGGGAGATTTAACTCACTTAGCTGAAGAAACGCACAGCAGAGCAGATTGAAGGATACGTTTCTTCTGTGTTTTAGGCAGAGTTTTACTGCTATTTCGTTATATGCGGGAATAGTGCTGGAAATGCCTGGAAATGCCTGTTTTGAGATCTCTCCACAGAAAGCGTTTCCAGACTTCCCCTTCAACACACGAGTTTAACTCTGTAAGTTGAATGCACACATTGAAGACCGTTCTGTTAGGTAGCTCCGTTTTGGTTTTAGAAGCAGACAGTTCTCCTTACAGCATATACTCCCATTCACTGAGAAATGTCCAAACGCAGCTCTTACCAGAAACGTGTTTCTAACTCCTGAATCTAAAGGGAGATTTAACTCACTTAGCTGAACAAACGCACAGCAGAGCAGATTGAAGGATACGTTTCTTCTGTGTTTTAGGCAGAGTTTTACTGCTATTTCGTTATATGCGGGAATAGTGCTGGAAATGCCTGGAAATGCCTGTTTTGAGATCTCTCCACAGAAAGCGTTTCCAGACTTCCCCTTCAACACACGAGTTTAACTCTGTAAGTTGAATGCACACATTGAAGACCGTTCTGTTAGGTAGCTCCGTTTTGGTTTTAGAAGCAGACAGTTCTCCTTACAGCATATACTCCCATTCACTGAGAAATGTCCAAACGCAGCTCTTACCAGAAACGTGTTTCTAACTCCTGAATCTAAAGGGAGATTTAACTCACTTAGCTGAACAAACGCACAGCAGAGCAGATTGAAGGATACGTTTCTTCTGTGTTTTAGGCAGAGTTTTACTGCTATTTCGTTATATGCGGGAATAGTGCTGGAAATGCCTGGAAATGCCTGTTTTGAGATCTCTCCACAGAAAGCGTTTCCAGACTTCCCCTTCAACACACGAGTTTAACTCTGTAAGTTGAATGCACACATTGAAGACCGTTCTGTTAGGTAGCTCCGTTTTGGTTTTAGAAGCAGACAGTTCTCCTTACAGCATATACTCCCATTCACTGAGAAATGTCCAAACGCAGCTCTTACCAGAAACGTGTTTCTAACTCCTGAATCTAAAGGGAGATTTAACTCACTTAGCTGAACAAACGCACAGCAGAGCAGATTGAAGGATACGTTTCTTCTGTGTTTTAGGCAGAGTTTTACTGCTATTTCGTTATATGCGGGAATAGTGCTGGAAATGCCTGTTTTGAGATCTCTCCACAGAAAGCGTTTCCAGACTTCCCCTTCAACACACGAGTTTAACTCTGTAAGTTGAATGCACACATTGAAGACCGTTCTGTTAGGTAGCTCCGTTTTGGTTTTAGAAGCAGACAGTTCTCCTTACAGCATATACTCCCATTCACTGAGAAATGTCCAAACGCAGCTCTTACCAGAAACGTGTTTCTAACTCCTGAATCTAAAGGGAGATTTAACTCACTTAGCTGAACAAACGCACAGCAGAGCAGATTGAAGGATACGTTTCTTCTGTGTTTTAGGCAGAGTTTTACTGCTATTTCGTTATATGCGGGAATAGTGCTGGAAATGCCTGTTTTGAGATCTCTCCACAGAAAGCGTTTCCAGACTTCCCCTTCAACACACGAGTTTAACTCTGTAAGTTGAATGCACACATTGAAGACCGTTCTGTTAGGTAGCTCCGTTTTGGTTTTAGAAGCAGACAGTTCTCCTTACAGCATATACTCCCATTCACTGAGAAATGTCCAAACGCAGCTCTTACCAGAAACGTGTTTTTAACTCCTGAATCTAAAGGGAGATTTAACTCACTTAGCTGAACAAACGCACAGCAGAGCAGATTGAAGGATACGTTTCTTCTGTGTTTTAGGCAGAGTTTTACTGCTATTTCGTTATATGCGGGAATAGTGCTGGAAATGCCTGGAAATGCCTGTTTTGAGATCTCTCCACAGAAAGCGTTTCCAGACTTCCCCTTCAACACACGAGTTTAACTCTGTAAGTTTAATGCACACATTGAAGACCGTTCTGTTAGGTAGCTCCGTTTTGGTTTTAGAAGCAGACAGTTCTCCTTACAGCATATACTCCCATTCACTGAGAAATGTCCAAACGCAGCTCTTACCAGAAACGTGTTTCTAACTCCTGAATCTAAAGGGAGATTTAACTCACTTAGCTGAACAAACGCACAGCAGAGCAGATTGAAGGATACGTTTCTTCTGTGTTTTAGGCAGAGTTTTACTGCTATTTCGTTATATGCGGGAATAGTGCTGGAAATGCCTGTTTTGAGATCTCTCCACAGAAAGCGTTTCCAGACTTCCCCTTCAACACACGAGTTTAACTCTGTAAGTTGAATGCACACATTGAAGACCGTTCTGTTAGGTAGCTCCGTTTTGGTTTTAGAAGCAGACAGTTCTCCTTACAGCATATACTCCCATTCACTGAGAAATGTCCAAACGCAGCTCTTACCAGAAACGTGTTTCTAACTCCTGAATCTAAAGGGAGATTTAACTCACTTAGCTGAACAAACGCACAGCAGAGCAGATTGAAGGATACGTTTCTTCTGTGTTTTAGGCAGAGTTTTACTGCTATTTCGTTATATGCGGGAATAGTGCTGGAAATGCCTGGAAATGCCTGTTTTGAGATCTCTCCACAGAAAGCGTTTCCAGACTTCCCCTTCAAAACACGAGTTTAACTCTGTAAGTTGAATGCACACATTGAAGACCGTTCTGTTAGGTAGCTCCGTTTTGGTTTTAGAAGCAGACAGTTCTCCTTACAGCATATACTCCCATTCACTGAGAAATGTCCAAACGCAGCTCTTACCAGAAACGTGTTTCTAACTCCTGAATCTAAAGGGAGATTTAACTCACTTAGCTGAACAAACGCACAGCAGAGCAGATTGAAGGATACGTTTCTTCTGTGTTTTAGGCAGAGTTTTACTGCTATTTCGTTATATGCGGGAATAGTGCTGGAAATGCCTGGAAAGGCCTGTTTTGAGATCTCTCCACAGAAAGCGTTTCCAGACTTCCCCTTCAACACACGAGTTTAACTCTGTAAGTTGAATGCACACATTGAAGACCGTTCTGTTAGGTAGCTCCGTTTTGGTTTTAGAAGCAGACAGTTCTCCTTAGAGCATATACTCCCATTCACTGAGAAATGTCCAAACGCAGCTCTTACCAGAAACGTGTTTCTAACTCCTGAATCTAAAGGGAGATGTAACTCACTTAGCTGAACAAACGCACAGCAGAGCAGATTGAAGGATACGTTTCTTCTGTGTTTTAGGCAGAGTTTTACTGCTATTTCGTTATATGCGGGAATAGTGCTGGAAATGCCTGTTTTGAGATCTCTCCACAGAAAGCGTTTCCAGACTTCCCCTTCAACACACGAGTTTAACTCTGTAAGTTGAATGCACACATTGAAGACCGTTCTGTTAGGTAGCTCCGTTTTGGTTTTAGAAGCAGACAGTTCTCCTTACAGCATATACTCCCATTCACTGAGAAATGTCCAAACGCAGCTCTTACCAGAAACGTGTTTCTAACTCCTGAATCTAAAGGGAGATTTAACTCACTTAGCTGAACAAACGCACAGCAGAGCAGATTGAAGGATACGTTTCTTCTGTGTTTTAGGCAGAGTTTTACTGCTATTTCGTTATATGCGGGAATAGTGCTGGAAATGCCTGTTTTGAGATCTCTCCACAGAAAGCGTTTCCAGACTTCCCCTTCAACACACGAGTTTAACTCTGTAAGTTGAATGCACACATTGAAGACCGTTCTGTTAGGTAGCTCCGTTTTGGTTTTAGAAGCAGACAGTTCTCCTTACAGCATATACTCCCATTCACTGAGAAATGTCCAAACGCAGCTCTTACCAGAAACGTGTTTCTAACTCCTGAATCTAAAGGGAGATTTAACTCACTTAGCTGAACAAACGCACAGCAGAGCAGATTGAAGGATACGTTTCTTCTGTGTTTTAGGCAGAGTTTTACTGCTATTTCGTTATATGCGGGAATAGTGCTGGAAATGCCTGGAAAGGCCTGTTTTGAGATCTCTCCACAGAAAGCGTTTCCAGACTTCCCCTTCAACACACGAGTTTAACTCTGTAAGTTGAATGCACACATTGAAGACCGTTCTGTTAGGTAGCTCCGTTTTGGTTTTAGAAGCAGACAGTTCTCCTTAGAGCATATACTCCCATTCACTGAGAAATGTCCAAACGCAGCTCTTACCAGAAACGTGTGTCTAACTCCTGAATCTAAAGGGAGATGTAACTCACTTAGCTGAACAAACGCACAGCAGAGCAGATTGAAGGATACGTTTCTTCTGTGTTTTAGGCAGAGTTTTACTGCTATTTCGTTATATGCGGGAATAGTGCTGGAAATGCCTGTTTTGAGATCTCTCCACAGAAAGCGTTTCCAGACTTCCCCTTCAACACACGAGTTTAACTCTGTAAGTTGAATGCACACATTGAAGACCGTTCTGTTAGGTAGCTCCGTTTTGGTTTTAGAAGCAGACAGTTCTCCTTACAGCATATACTCCCATTCACTGAGAAATGTCCAAACGCAGCTCTTACCAGAAACGTGTTTCTAACTCCTGAATCTAAAGGGAGATTTAACTCACTTAGCTGAACAAACGCACAGCAGAGCAGATTGAAGGATACGTTTCTTCTGTGTTTTAGGCAGAGTTTTACTGCTATTTCGTTATATGCGGGAATAGTGCTGGAAATGCCTGGAAATGCCTGTTTTGAGATCTCTCCACAGAAAGCGTTTCCAGACTTCCCCTTCAACACACGAGTTTAACTCTGTAAGTTGAATGCACACATTGAAGACCGTTCTGTTAGGTAGCTCCGTTTTGGTTTTAGAAGCAGACAGTTCTCCTTACAGCATATACTCCCATTCACTGAGAAATGTCCAAACGCAGCTCTTACCAGAAACGTGTTTCTAACTCCTGAATGTAAAGGGAGATTTAACTCACTTAGCTGAACAAACGCACAGCAGAGCAGATTGAAGGATACGTTTCTTCTGTGTTTTAGGCAGAGTTTTACTGCTATTTCGTTATATGCGGGAATAGTGCTGGAAATGCCTGTTTTGAGATCTCTCCACAGAAAGCGTTTCCAGACTTCCCCTTCAACACACGAGTTTAACTCTGTAAGTTGAATGCACACATTGAAGACCGTTCTGTTAGGTAGCTCCGTTTTGGTTTTAGAAGCAGACAGTTCTCCTTACAGCATATACTCCCATTCACTGAGAAATGTGCAAACGCAGCTCTTACCAGAAACGTGTTTCTAACTCCTGAATCTAAAGGGAGATGTAACTCACTTAGCTGAACAAACGCACAGCAGAGCAGATTGAAGGATACGTTTCTTCTGTGTTTTAGGCAGAGTTTTACTGCTATTTCGTTATATGCGGGAATAGTGCTGGAAATGCCTGGAAATGCCTGTTTTGAGATCTCTCCACAGAAAGCGTTTCCAGACTTCCCCTTCAACACACGAGTTTAACTCTGTAAGTTGAATGCACACATTGAAGACCGTTCTGTTAGGTAGCTCCGTTTTGGTTTTAGAAGCAGACAGTTCTCCTTACAGCATATACTCCCATTCACTGAGAAATGTCCAAACGCAGCTCTTACCAGAAACGTGTTTCTAACTCCTGAATCTAAAGGGAGATTTAACTCACTTAGCTGAACAAACGCACAGCAGAGCAGATTGAAGGATACGTTTCTTCTGTGTTTTAGGCAGAGTTTTACTGCTATTTCGTTATATGCGGGAATAGTGCTGGAAATGCCTGGAAATGCCTGTTTTGAGATCTCTCCACAGAAAGCGTTTCCAGACTTCCCCTTCAACACACGAGTTTAACTCTGTAAGTTGAATGCACACATTGAAGACCGTTCTGTTAGGTAGCTCCGTTTTGGTTTTAGAAGCAGACAGTTCTCCTTACAGCATATACTCCCATTCACTGAGAAATGTCCAAACGCAGCTCTTACCAGAAACGTGTTTCTAACTCCTGAATCTAAAGGGAGATTTAACTCACTTAGCTGAACAAACGCACAGCAGAGCAGATTGAAGGATACGTTTCTTCTGTGTTTTAGGCAGAGTTTTACTGCTATTTCGTTAGATGCGGGAATAGTGCTGGAAATGCCTGGAAATGCCTGTTTTGAGATCTCTCCACAGAAAGCGTTTCCAGACTTCCCCTTCAACACACGAGTTTAACTCTGTAAGTTGAATGCACACATTGAAGACCGTTCTGTTAGGTAGCTCCGTTTTGGTTTTAGAAGCAGACAGTTCTCCTTACAGCATATACTCCCATTCACTGAGAAATGTCCAAACGCAGCTCTTACCAGAAACGTGTTTCTAACTCCTGAATCTAAAGGGAGATTTAACTCACTTAGCTGAACAAACGCACAGCAGAGCAGATTGAAGGATACGTTTCTTCTGTGTTTTAGGCAGAGTTTTACTGCTATTTCGTTATATGCGGGAATAGTGCTGGAAATGCCTGTTTTGAGATCTCTCCACAGAAAGCGTTTCCAGACTTCCCCTTCAACACACGAGTTTAACTCTGTAAGTTGAATGCACACATTGAAGACCGTTCTGTTAGGTAGCTCCGTTTTGGTTTTAGAAGCAGACAGTTCTCCTTACAGCATATACTCCCATTCACTGAGAAATGTCCAAACGCAGCTCTTACCAGAAACGTGTTTCTAACTCCTGAATCTAAAGGGAGATTTAACTCACTTAGCTGAACAAACGCACAGCAGAGCAGATTGAAGGATACGTTTCTTCTGTGTTTTAGGCAGAGTTTTACTGCTATTTCGTTATATGCGGGAATAGTGCTGGAAATGCCTGTTTTGAGATCTCTCCACAGAAAGCGTTTCCAGACTTCCCCTTCAACACACGAGTTTAACTCTGTAAGTTGAATGCACACATTGAAGACCGTTCTGTTAGGTAGCTCCGTTTTGGTTTTAGAAGCAGACAGTTCTCCTTACAGCATATACTCCCATTCACTGAGAAATGTCCAAACGCAGCTCTTACCAGAAACGTGTTTCTAACTCCTGAATCTAAAGGGAGATTTAACTCACTTAGCTGAACAAACGCACAGCAGAGCAGATTGAAGGATACGTTTCTTCTGTGTTTTAGGCAGAGTTTTACTGCTATTTCGTTATATGCGGGAATAGTGCTGGAAATGCCTGTTTTGAGATCTCTCCACAGAAAGCGTTTCCAGACTTCCCCTTCAACACACGAGTTTAACTCTGTAAGTTGAATGCACACATTGAAGACCGTTCTGTTAGGTAGCTCCGTTTTGGTTTTAGAAGCAGACAGTTCTCCTTACAGCATATACTCCCATTCACTGAGAAATGTCCAAACGCAGCTCTTACCAGAAACGTGTTTCTAACTCCTGAATCTAAAGGGAGATGTAACTCACTTAGCTGAACAAACGCACAGCAGAGCAGATTGAAGGATACGTTTCTTCTGTGTTTTAGGCAGAGTTTTACTGCTATTTCGTTATATGCGGGAATAGTGCTGGAAATGCCTGTTTTGAGATCTCTCCACAGAAAGCGTTTCCAGACTTCCCCTTCAACACACGAGTTTAACTCTGTAAGTTGAATGCACACATTGAAGACCGTTCTGTTAGGTAGCTCCGTTTTGGTTTTAGAAGCAGACAGTTCTCCTTACAGCATATACTCCCATTCACTGAGAAATGTCCAAACGCAGCTCTTACCAGAAACGTGTTTCTAACTCCTGAATCTAAAGGGAGATTTAACTCACTTAGCTGAACAAACGCACAGCAGAGCAGATTGAAGGATACGTTTCTTCTGTGTTTTAGGCAGAGTTTTACTGCTATTTCGTTATATGCGGGAATAGTGCTGGAAATGCCTGGAAATGCCTGTTTTGAGATCTCTCCACAGAAAGCGTTTCCAGACTTCCCCTTCAACACACGAGTTTAACTCTGTAAGTTGAATGCACACATTGAAGACCGTTCTGTTAGGTAGCTCCGTTTTGGTTTTAGAAGCAGACAGTTCTCCTTACAGCATATACTCCCATTCACTGAGAAATGTCCAAACGCAGCTCTTACCAGAAACGTGTTTCTAACTCCTGAATCTAAAGGGAGATTTAACTCACTTAGCTGAACAAACGCACAGCAGAGCAGATTGAAGGATACGTTTCTTCTGTGTTTTAGGCAGAGTTTTACTGCTATTTCGTTATATGCGGGAATAGTGCTGGAAATGCCTGGAAAGGCCTGTTTTGAGATCTCTCCACAGAAAGCGTTTCCAGACTTCCCCTTCAACACACGAGTTTAACTCTGTAAGTTGAATGCACACATTGAAGACCGTTCTGTTAGGTAGCTCCGTTTTGGTTTTAGAAGCAGACAGTTCTCCTTAGAGCATATACTCCCATTCACTGAGAAATGTCCAAACGCAGCTCTTACCAGAAACGTGTGTCTAACTCCTGAATCTAAAGGGAGATGTAACTCACTTAGCTGAACAAACGCACAGCAGAGCAGATTGAAGGATACGTTTCTTCTGTGTTTTAGGCAGAGTTTTACTGCTATTTCGTTATATGCGGGAATAGTGCTGGAAATGCCTGTTTTGAGATCTCTCCACAGAAAGCGTTTCCAGACTTCCCCTTCAACACACGAGTTTAACTCTGTAAGTTGAATGCACACATTGAAGACCGTTCTGTTAGGTAGCTCCGTTTTGGTTTTAGAAGCAGACAGTTCTCCTTACAGCATATACTCCCATTCACTGAGAAATGTCCAAACGCAGCTCTTACCAGAAACGTGTTTCTAACTCCTGAATCTAAAGGGAGATTTAACTCACTTAGCTGAACAAACGCACAGCAGAGCAGATTGAAGGATACGTTTCTTCTGTGTTTTAGGCAGAGTTTTACTGCTATTTCGTTATATGCGGGAATAGTGCTGGAAATGCCTGGAAATGCCTGTTTTGAGATCTCTCCACAGAAAGCGTTTCCAGACTTCCCCTTCAACACACGAGTTTAACTCTGTAAGTTGAATGCACACATTGAAGACCGTTCTGTTAGGTAGCTCCGTTTTGGTTTTAGAAGCAGACAGTTCTCCTTACAGCATATACTCCCATTCACTGAGAAATGTCCAAACGCAGCTCTTACCAGAAACGTGTTTCTAACTCCTGAATCTAAAGGGAGATTTAACTCACTTAGCTGAACAAACGCACAGCAGAGCAGATTGAAGGATACGTTTCTTCTGTGTTTTAGGCAGAGTTTTACTGCTATTTCGTTATATGCGGGAATAGTGCTGGAAATGCCTGGAAATGCCTGTTTTGAGATCTCTTCACAGAAAGCGTTTCCAGACTTCCCCTTCAACACACGAGTTTAACTCTGTAAGTTGAATGCACACATTGAAGACCGTTCTGTTAGGTAGCTCCGTTTTGGTTTTAGAAGCAGACAGTTCTCCTTACAGCATATACTCCCATTCACTGAGAAATGTCCAAACGCAGCTCTTACCAGAAACGTGTTTCTAACTCCTGAATGTAAAGGGAGATTTAACTCACTTAGCTGAACAAACGCACAGCAGAGCAGATTGAAGGATACGTTTCTTCTGTGTTTTAGGCAGAGTTTTACTGCTATTTCGTTATATGCGGGAATAGTGCTGGAAATGCCTGTTTTGAGATCTCTCCACAGAAAGCGTTTCCAGACTTCCCCTTCAACACACGAGTTTAACTCTGTAAGTTGAATGCACACATTGAAGACCGTTCTGTTAGGTAGCTCCGTTTTGGTTTTAGAAGCAGACAGTTCTCCTTACAGCATATACTCCCATTCACTGAGAAATGTCCAAACGCAGCTCTTACCAGAAACGTGTTTCTAACTCCTGAATCTAAAGGGAGATGTAACTCACTTAGCTGAACAAACGCACAGCAGAGCAGATTGAAGGATACGTTTCTTCTGTGTTTTAGGCAGAGTTTTACTGCTATTTCGTTATATGCGGGAATAGTGCTGGAAATGCCTGTTTTGAGATCTCTCCACAGAAAGCGTTTCCAGACTTCCCCTTCAACACACGAGTTTAACTCTGTAAGTTGAATGCACACATTGAAGACCGTTCTGTTAGGTAGCTCCGTTTTGGTTTTAGAAGCAGACAGTTCTCCTTACAGCATATACTCCCATTCACTGAGAAATGTCCAAACGCAGCTCTTACCAGAAACGTGTTTCTAACTCCTGAATCTAAAGGGAGATTTAACTCACTTAGCTGAACAAACGCACAGCAGAGCAGATTGAAGGATACGTTTCTTCTGTGTTTTAGGCAGAGTTTTACTGCTATTTCGTTATATGCGGGAATAGTGCTGGAAATGCCTGGAAATGCCTGTTTTGAGATCTCTCCACAGAAAGCGTTTCCAGACTTCCCCTTCAACACACGAGTTTAACTCTGTAAGTTGAATGCACACATTGAAGACCGTTCTGTTAGGTAGCTCCGTTTTGGTTTTAGAAGCAGACAGTTCTCCTTACAGCATATACTCCCATTCACTGAGAAATGTCCAAACGCAGCTCTTACCAGAAACGTGTTTCTAACTCCTGAATCTAAAGGGAGATTTAACTCACTTAGCTGAACAAACGCACAGCAGAGCAGATTGAAGGATACGTTTCTTCTGTGTTTTAGGCAGAGTTTTACTGCTATTTCGTTATATGCGGGAATAGTGCTGGAAATGCCTGTTTTGAGATCTCTCCACAGAAAGCGTTTCCAGACTTCCCCTTCAACACACGAGTTTAACTCTGTAAGTTGAATGCACACATTGAAGACCGTTCTGTTAGGTAGCTCCGTTTTGGTTTTAGAAGCAGACAGTTCTCCTTACAGCATATACTCCCATTCACTGAGAAATGTCCAAACGCAGCTCTTACCAGAAACGTGTTTCTAACTCCTGAATCTAAAGGGAGATTTAACTCACTTAGCTGAACAAACGCACAGCAGAGCAGATTGAAGGATACGTTTCTTCTGTGTTTTAGGCAGAGTTTTACTGCTATTTCGTTATATGCGGGAATAGTGCTGGAAATGCCTGGAAATGCCTGTTTTGAGATCTCTCCACAGAAAGCGTTTCCAGACTTCCCCTTCAACACACGAGTTTAACTCTGTAAGTTGAATGCACACATTGAAGACCGTTCTGTTAGGTAGCTCCGTTTTGGTTTTAGAAGCAGACAGTTCTCCTTACAGCATATACTCCCATTCACTGAGAAATGTCCAAACGCAGCTCTTACCAGAAACGTGTTTCTAACTCCTGAATCTAAAGGGAGATTTAACTCACTTAGCTGAACAAACGCACAGCAGAGCAGATTGAAGGATACGTTTCTTCTGTGTTTTAGGCAGAGTTTTACTGCTATTTCGTTATATGCGGGAATAGTGCTGGAAATGCCTGTTTTGAGATCTCTCCACAGAAAGCGTTTCCAGACTTCCCCTTCAACACACGAGTTTAACTCTGTAAGTTGAATGCACACATTGAAGACCGTTCTGTTAGGTAGCTCCGTTTTGGTTTTAGAAGCAGACAGTTCTCCTTACAGCATATACTCCCATTCACTGAGAAATGTCCAAACGCAGCTCTTACCAGAAACGTGTTTCTAACTCCTGAATCTAAAGGGAGATTTAACTCACTTAGCTGAACAAACGCACAGCAGAGCAGATTGAAGGATACGTTTCTTCTGTGTTTTAGGCAGAGTTTTACTGCTATTTCGTTATATGCGGGAATAGTGCTGGAAATGCCTGTTTTGAGATCTCTCCACAGAAAGCGTTTCCAGACTTCCCCTTCAACACACGAGTTTAACTCTGTAAGTTGAATGCACACATTGAAGACCGTTCTGTTAGGTAGCTCCGTTTTGGTTTTAGAAGCAGACAGTTCTCCTTACAGCATATACTCCCATTCACTGAGAAATGTCCAAACGCAGCTCTTACCAGAAACGTGTTTCTAACTCCTGAATCTAAAGGGAGATGTAACTCACTTAGCTGAACAAACGCACAGCAGAGCAGATTGAAGGATACGTTTCTTCTGTGTTTTAGGCAGAGTTTTACTGCTATTTCGTTATATGCGGGAATAGTGCTGGAAATGCCTGTTTTGAGATCTCTCCACAGAAAGCGTTTCCAGACTTCCCCTTCAACACACGAGTTTAACTCTGTAAGTTGAATGCACACATTGAAGACCGTTCTGTTAGGTAGCTCCGTTTTGGTTTTAGAAGCAGACAGTTCTCCTTACAGCATATACTCCCATTCACTGAGAAATGTCCAAACGCAGCTCTTACCAGAAACGTGTTTCTAACTCCTGAATCTAAAGGGAGATTTAACTCACTTAGCTGAACAAACGCACAGCAGAGCAGATTGAAGGATACGTTTCTTCTGTGTTTTAGGCAGAGTTTTACTGCTATTTCGTTATATGCGGGAATAGTGCTGGAAATGCCTGTTTTGAGATCTCTCCACAGAAAGCGTTTCCAGACTTCCCCTTCAACACACGAGTTTAACTCTGTAAGTTGAATGCACACATTGAAGACCGTTCTGTTAGGTAGCTCCGTTTTGGTTTTAGAAGCAGACAGTTCTCCTTACAGCATATACTCCCATTCACTGAGAAATGTCCAAACGCAGCTCTTACCAGAAACGTGTTTCTAACTCCTGAATCTAAAGGGAGATGTAACTCACTTAGCTGAACAAACGCACAGCAGAGCAGATTGAAGGATACGTTTCTTCTGTGTTTTAGGCAGAGTTTTACTGCTATTTCGTTATATGCGGGAATAGTGCTGGAAATGCCTGTTTTGAGATCTCTCCACAGAAAGCGTTTCCAGACTTCCCCTTCAACACACGAGTTTAACTCTGTAAGTTGAATGCACACATTGAAGACCGTTCTGTTAGGTAGCTCCGTTTTGGTTTTAGAAGCAGACAGTTCTCCTTACAGCATATACTCCCATTCACTGAGAAATGTCCAAACGCAGCTCTTACCAGAAACGTGTTTCTAACTCCTGAATCTAAAGGGAGATTTAACTCACTTAGCTGAACAAACGCACAGCAGAGCAGATTGAAGGATACGTTTCTTCTGTGTTTTAGGCAGAGTTTTACTGCTATTTCGTTATATGCGGGAATAGTGCTGGAAATGCCTGTTTTGAGATCTCTCCACAGAAAGCGTTTCCAGACTTCCCCTTCAACACACGAGTTTAACTCTGTAAGTTGAATGCACACATTGAAGACCGTTCTGTTAGGTAGCTCCGTTTTGGTTTTAGAAGCAGACAGTTCTCCTTACAGCATATACTCCCATTCACTGAGAAATGTCCAAACGCAGCTCTTACCAGAAACGTGTTTCTAACTCCTGAATCTAAAGGGAGATTTAACTCACTTAGCTGAACAAACGCACAGCAGAGCAGATTGAAGGATACGTTTCTTCTGTGTTTTAGGCAGAGTTTTACTGCTATTTCGTTATATGCGGGAATAGTGCTGGAAATGCCTGGAAATGCCTGTTTTGAGATCTCTCCACAGAAAGCGTTTCCAGACTTCCCCTTCAACACACGAGTTTAACTCTGTAAGTTTAATGCACACATTGAAGACCGTTCTGTTAGGTAGCTCCGTTTTGGTTTTAGAAGCAGACAGTTCTCCTTACAGCATATACTCCCATTCACTGAGAAATGTCCAAACGCAGCTCTTACCAGAAACGTGTTTCTAACTCCTGAATCTAAAGGGAGATTTAACTCACTTAGCTGAACAAACGCACAGCAGAGCAGATTGAAGGATACGTTTCTTCTGTGTTTTAGGCAGAGTTTTACTGCTATTTCGTTATATGCGGGAATAGTGCTGGAAATGCCTGTTTTGAGATCTCTCCACAGAAAGCGTTTCCAGACTTCCCCTTCAACACACGAGTTTAACTCTGTAAGTTGAATGCACACATTGAAGACCGTTCTGTTAGGTAGCTCCGTTTTGGTTTTAGAAGCAGACAGTTCTCCTTACAGCATATACTCCCATTCACTGAGAAATGTCCAAACGCAGCTCTTACCAGAAACGTGTTTCTAACTCCTGAATCTAAAGGGAGATTTAACTCACTTAGCTGAACAAACGCACAGCAGAGCAGATTGAAGGATACGTTTCTTCTGTGTTTTAGGCAGAGTTTTACTGCTATTTCGTTATATGCGGGAATAGTGCTGGAAATGCCTGGAAATGCCTGTTTTGAGATCTCTCCACAGAAAGCGTTTCCAGACTTCCCCTTCAACACACGAGTTTAACTCTGTAAGTTGAATGCACACATTGAAGACCGTTCTGTTAGGTAGCTCCGTTTTGGTTTTAGAAGCAGACAGTTCTCCTTACAGCATATACTCCCATTCACTGAGAAATGTCCAAACGCAGCTCTTACCAGAAACGTGTTTCTAACTCCTGAATCTAAAGGGAGATTTAACTCACTTAGCTGAACAAACGCACAGCAGAGCAGATTGAAGGATACGTTTCTTCTGTGTTTTAGGCAGAGTTTTACTGCTATTTCGTTATATGCGGGAATAGTGCTGGAAATGCCTGTTTTGAGATCTCTCCACAGAAAGCGTTTCCAGACTTCCCCTTCAACACACGAGTTTAACTCTGTAAGTTGAATGCACACATTGAAGACCGTTCTGTTAGGTAGCTCCGTTTTGGTTTTAGAAGCAGACAGTTCTCCTTACAGCATATACTCCCATTCACTGAGAAATGTCCAAACGCAGCTCTTACCAGAAACGTGTTTCTAACTCCTGAATCTAAAGGGAGATTTAACTCACTTAGCTGAACAAACGCACAGCAGAGCAGATTGAAGGATACGTTTCTTCTGTGTTTTAGGCAGAGTTTTACTGCTATTTCGTTATATGCGGGAATAGTGCTGGAAATGCCTGTTTTGAGATCTCTCCACAGAAAGCGTTTCCAGACTTCCCCTTCAACACACGAGTTTAACTCTGTAAGTTGAATGCACACATTGAAGACCGTTCTGTTAGGTAGCTCCGTTTTGGTTTTAGAAGCAGACAGTTCTCCTTACAGCATATACTCCCATTCACTGAGAAATGTCCAAACGCAGCTCTTACCAGAAACGTGTTTCTAACTCCTGAATCTAAAGGGAGATTTAACTCACTTAGCTGAACAAACGCACAGCAGAGCAGATTGAAGGATACGTTTCTTCTGTGTTTTAGGCAGAGTTTTACTGCTATTTCGTTATATGCGGGAATAGTGCTGGAAATGCCTGTTTTGAGATCTCTCCACAGAAAGCGTTTCCAGACTTCCCCTTCAACACACGAGTTTAACTCTGTAAGTTGAATGCACACATTGAAGACCGTTCTGTTAGGTAGCTCCGTTTTGGTTTTAGAAGCAGACAGTTCTCCTTACAGCATATACTCCCATTCACTGAGAAATGTCCAAACGCAGCTCTTACCAGAAACGTGTTTCTAACTCCTGAATCTAAAGGGAGATTTAACTCACTTAGCTGAACAAACGCACAGCAGAGCAGATTGAAGGATACGTTTCTTCTGTGTTTTAGGCAGAGTTTTACTGCTATTTCGTTATATGCGGGAATAGTGCTGGAAATGCCTGTTTTGAGATCTCTCCACAGAAAGCGTTTCCAGACTTCCCCTTCAACACACGAGTTTAACTCTGTAAGTTGAATGCACACATTGAAGACCGTTCTGTTAGGTAGCTCCGTTTTGGTTTTAGAAGCAGACAGTTCTCCTTACAGCATATACTCCCATTCACTGAGAAATGTCCAAACGCAGCTCTTACCAGAAACGTGTTTCTAACTCCTGAATCTAAAGGGAGATTTAACTCACTTAGCTGAACAAACGCACAGCAGAGCAGATTGAAGGATACGTTTCTTCTGTGTTTTAGGCAGAGTTTTACTGCTATTTCGTTATATGCGGGAATAGTGCTGGAAATGCCTGGAAATGCCTGTTTTGAGATCTCTCCACAGAAAGCGTTTCCAGACTTCCCCTTCAACACACGAGTTTAACTCTGTAAGTTGAATGCACACATTGAAGACCGTTCTGTTAGGTAGCTCCGTTTTGGTTTTAGAAGCAGACAGTTCTCCTTACAGCATATACTCCCATTCACTGAGAAATGTCCAAACGCAGCTCTTACCAGAAACGTGTTTCTAACTCCTGAATCTAAAGGGAGATTTAACTCACTTAGCTGAACAAACGCACAGCAGAGCAGATTGAAGGATACGTTTCTTCTGTGTTTTAGGCAGAGTTTTACTGCTATTTCGTTATATGCGGGAATAGTGCTGGAAATGCCTGGAAATGCCTGTTTTGAGATCTCTCCACAGAAAGCGTTTCCAGACTTCCCCTTCAACACACGAGTTTAACTCTGTAAGTTGAATGCACACATTGAAGACCGTTCTGTTAGGTAGCTCCGTTTTGGTTTTAGAAGCAGACAGTTCTCCTTACAGCATATACTCCCATTCACTGAGAAATGTCCAAACGCAGCTCTTACCAGAAACGTGTTTCTAACTCCTGAATCTAAAGGGAGATTTAACTCACTTAGCTGAACAAACGCACAGCAGAGCAGATTGAAGGATACGTTTCTTCTGTGTTTTAGGCAGAGTTTTACTGCTATTTCGTTATATGCGGGAATAGTGCTGGAAATGCCTGGAAATGCCTGTTTTGAGATCTCTCCACAGAAAGCGTTTCCAGACTTCCCCTTCAACACACGAGTTTAACTCTGTAAGTTGAATGCACACATTGAAGACCGTTCTGTTAGGTAGCTCCGTTTTGGTTTTAGAAGCAGACAGTTCTCCTTACAGCATATACTCCCATTCACTGAGAAATGTCCAAACGCAGCTCTTACCAGAAACGTGTTTCTAACTCCTGAATCTAAAGGGAGATTTAACTCACTTAGCTGAACAAACGCACAGCAGAGCAGATTGAAGGATACGTTTCTTCTGTGTTTTAGGCAGAGTTTTACTGCTATTTCGTTATATGCGGGAATAGTGCTGGAAATGCCTGTTTTGAGATCTCTCCACAGAAAGCGTTTCCAGACTTCCCCTTCAACACACGAGTTTAACTCTGTAAGTTGAATGCACACATTGAAGACCGTTCTGTTAGGTAGCTCCGTTTTGGTTTTAGAAGCAGACAGTTCTCCTTACAGCATATACTCCCATTCACTGAGAAATGTCCAAACGCAGCTCTTACCAGAAACGTGTTTCTAACTCCTGAATCTAAAGGGAGATTTAACTCACTTAGCTGAACAAACGCACAGCAGAGCAGATTGAAGGATACGTTTCTTCTGTGTTTTAGGCAGAGTTTTACTGCTATTTCGTTATATGCGGGAATAGTGCTGGAAATGCCTGTTTTGAGATCTCTCCACAGAAAGCGTTTCCAGACTTCCCCTTCAACACACGAGTTTAACTCTGTAAGTTTAATGCACACATTGAAGACCGTTCTGTTAGGTAGCTCCGTTTTGGTTTTAGAAGCAGACAGTTCTCCTTACAGCATATACTCCCATTCACTGAGAAATGTCCAAACGCAGCTCTTACCAGAAACGTGTTTCTAACTCCTGAATCTAAAGGGAGATTTAACTCACTTAGCTGAACAAACGCACAGCAGAGCAGATTGAAGGATACGTTTCTTCTGTGTTTTAGGCAGAGTTTTACTGCTATTTCGTTATATGCGGGAATAGTGCTGGAAATGCCTGTTTTGAGATCTCTCCACAGAAAGCGTTTCCAGACTTCCCCTTCAACACACGAGTTTAACTCTGTAAGTTGAATGCACACATTGAAGACCGTTCTGTTAGGTAGCTCCGTTTTGGTTTTAGAAGCAGACAGTTCTCCTTACAGCATATACTCCCATTCACTGAGAAATGTCCAAACGCAGCTCTTACCAGAAACGTGTTTCTAACTCCTGAATCTAAAGGGAGATTTAACTCACTTAGCTGAACAAACGCACAGCAGAGCAGATTGAAGGATACGTTTCTTCTGTGTTTTAGGCAGAGTTTTACTGCTATTTCGTTATATGCGCTAATAGTGCTGGAAATGCCTGGAAAGGCCTGTTTTGAGATCTCTCCACAGAAAGCGTTTCCAGACTTCCCCTTCAACACACGAGTTTAACTCTGTAAGTTGAATGCACACATTGAAGACCGTTCTGTTAGGTAGCTCCGTTTTGGTTTTTGAAGCAGACAGTTCTCCTTACAGCATATACTCCCATTCACTGAGAAATGTCCAAACGCAGCTCTTACCAGAAACGTGTTTCTAACTCCTGAATCTAAAGGGAGATTTAACTCACTTAGCTGAACAAACGCACAGCAGAGCAGATTGAAGGATACGTTTCTTCTGTGTTTTAGGCAGAGTTTTACTGCTATTTCGTTATATGCGGGAATAGGGCTGGAAATGCCTGGAAATGCCTGTTTTGAGATCTCTCCACAGAAAGCGTTTCCAGACTTCCCCTTCAACACACGAGTTTAACTCTGTAAGTTGAATGCACACATTGAAGACCGTTCTGTTAGGTAGCTCCGTTTTGGTTTTAGAAGCAGACAGTTCTCCTTACAGCATATACTCCCATTCACTGAGAAATGTCCAAACGCAGCTCTTACCAGAAACGTGTTTCTAACTCCTGAATCTAAAGGGAGATTTAACTCACTTAGCTGAACAAACGCACAGCAGAGCAGATTGAAGGATACGTTTCTTCTGTGTTTTAGGCAGAGTTTTACTGCTATTTCGTTATATGCGGGAATAGTGCTGGAAATGCCTGGAGTTTTGAGATCTCTCCACAGAAAGCGTTTCCAGACTTCCCCTTCAACACACGAGTTTAACTCTGTAAGTTGAATGCACACATTGAAGACCGTTCTGTTAGGTAGCTCCGTTTTGGTTTTAGAAGCAGACAGTTCTCCTTACAGCATATACTCCCATTCACTGAGAAGTGTCCAAACGCAGCTCTTACCAGAAACGTGTTTCTAACTCCTGAATCTAAAGGGAGATGTAACTCACTTAGCTGAACAAACGCACAGCAGAGCAGATTGAAGGATACGTTTCTTCTGTGTTTTAGGCAGAGTTTTACTGCTATTTCGTTATATGCGGGAATAGTGCTGGAAATGCCTGTTTTGAGATCTCTCCACAGAAAGCGTTTCCAGACTTCCCCTTCAACACACGAGTTTAACTCTGTAAGTTGAATGCACACATTGAAGACCGTTCTGTTAGGTAGCTCCGTTTTGGTTTTAGAAGCAGACAGTTCTCCTTACAGCATATACTCCCATTCACTGAGAAATGTCCAAACGCAGCTCTTACCAGAAACGTGTTTCTAACTCCTGAATCTAAAGGGAGATTTAACTCACTTAGCTGAACAAACGCACAGCAGAGCAGATTGAAGGATACGTTTCTTCTGTGTTTTAGGCAGAGTTTTACTGCTATTTCGTTATATGCGGGAATAGTGCTGGAAATGCCTGTTTTGAGATCTCTCCACAGAAAGCGTTTCCAGACTTCCCCTTCAACACACGAGTTTAACTCTGTAAGTTGAATGCACACATTGAAGACCGTTCTGTTAGGTAGCTCCGTTTTGGTTTTAGAAGCAGACAGTTCTCCTTACAGCATATACTCCCATTCACTGAGAAATGTCCAAACGCAGCTCTTACCAGAAACGTGTTTCTAACTCCTGAATCTAAAGGGAGATTTAACTCACTTAGCTGAACAAACGCACAGCAGAGCAGATTGAAGGATACGTTTCTTCTGTGTTTTAGGCAGAGTTTTACTGCTATTTCGTTATATGCGGGAATAGTGCTGGAAATGCCTGGAAATGCCTGTTTTGAGATCTCTCCACAGAAAGCGTTTCCAGACTTCCCCTTCAACACACGAGTTTAACTCTGTAAGTTGAATGCACACATTGAAGACCGTTCTGTTAGGTAGCTCCGTTTTGGTTTTAGAAGCAGACAGTTCTCCTTACAGCATATACTCCCATTCACTGAGAAATGTCCAAACGCAGCTCTTACCAGAAACGTGTTTCTAACTCCTGAATCTAAAGGGAGATTTAACTCACTTAGCTGAACAAACGCACAGCAGAGCAGATTGAAGGATACGTTTCTTCTGTGTTTTAGGCAGAGTTTTACTGCTATTTCGTTATATGCGGGAATAGTGCTGGAAATGCCTGTTTTGAGATCTCTCCACAGAAAGCGTTTCCAGACTTCCCCTTCAACACACGAGTTTAACTCTGTAAGTTGAATGCACACATTGAAGACCGTTCTGTTAGGTAGCTCCGTTTTGGTTTTAGAAGCAGACAGTTCTCCTTACAGCATATACTCCCATTCACTGAGAAATGTCCAAACGCAGCTCTTACCAGAAACGTGTTTCTAACTCCTGAATCTAAAGGGAGATTTAACTCACTTAGCTGAACAAACGCACAGCAGAGCAGATTGAAGGATACGTTTCTTCTGTGTTTTAGGCAGAGTTTTACTGCTATTTCGTTATATGCGGGAATAGTGCTGGAAATGCCTGTTTTGAGATCTCTCCACAGAAAGCGTTTCCAGACTTCCCCTTCAACACACGAGTTTAACTCTGTAAGTTGAATGCACACATTGAAGACCGTTCTGTTAGGTAGCTCCGTTTTGGTTTTAGAAGCAGACAGTTCTCCTTACAGCATATACTCCCATTCACTGAGAAATGTCCAAACGCAGCTCTTACCAGAAACGTGTTTCTAACTCCTGAATCTAAAGGGAGATGTAACTCACTTAGCTGAACAAACGCACAGCAGAGCAGATTGAAGGATACGTTTCTTCTGTGTTTTAGGCAGAGTTTTACTGCTATTTCGTTATATGCGGGAATAGTGCTGGAAATGCCTGTTTTGAGATCTCTCCACAGAAAGCGTTTCCAGACTTCCCCTTCAACACACGAGTTTAACTCTGTAAGTTGAATGCACACATTGAAGACCGTTCTGTTAGGTAGCTCCGTTTTGGTTTTAGAAGCAGACAGTTCTCCTTACAGCATATACTCCCATTCACTGAGAAATGTCCAAACGCAGCTCTTACCAGAAACGTGTTTCTAACTCCTGAATCTAAAGGGAGATTTAACTCACTTAGCTGAACAAACGCACAGCAGAGCAGATTGAAGGATACGTTTCTTCTGTGTTTTAGGCAGAGTTTTACTGCTATTTCGTTATATGCGGGAATAGTGCTGGAAATGCCTGTTTTGAGATCTCTCCACAGAAAGCGTTTCCAGACTTCCCCTTCAACACACGAGTTTAACTCTGTAAGTTGAATGCACACATTGAAGACCGTTCTGTTAGGTAGCTCCGTTTTGGTTTTAGAAGCAGACAGTTCTCCTTACAGCATATACTCCCATTCACTGAGAAATGTCCAAACGCAGCTCTTACCAGAAACGTGTTTCTAACTCCTGAATCTAAAGGGAGATTTAACTCACTTAGCTGAACAAACGCACAGCAGAGCAGATTGAAGGATACGTTTCTTCTGTGTTTTAGGCAGAGTTTTACTGCTATTTCGTTATATGCGGGAATAGTGCTGGAAATGCCTGTTTTGAGATCTCTCCACAGAAAGCGTTTCCAGACTTCCCCTTCAACACACGAGTTTAACTCTGTAAGTTGAATGCACACATTGAAGACCGTTCTGTTAGGTAGCTCCGTTTTGGTTTTAGAAGCAGACAGTTCTCCTTACAGCATATACTCCCATTCACTGAGAAATGTCCAAACGCAGCTCTTACCAGAAACGTGTTTCTAACTCCTGAATCTAAAGGGAGATTTAACTCACTTAGCTGAACAAACGCACAGCAGAGCAGATTGAAGGATACGTTTCTTCTGTGTTTTAGGCAGAGTTTTACTGCTATTTCGTTATATGCGGGAATAGTGCTGGAAATGCCTGGAAAGGCCTGTTTTGAGATCTCTCCACAGAAAGCGTTTCCAGACTTCCCCTTCAACACACGAGTTTAACTCTGTAAGTTGAATGCACACATTGAAGACCGTTCTGTTAGGTAGCTCCGTTTTGGTTTTAGAAGCAGACAGTTCTCCTTACAGCATATACTCCCATTCACTGAGAAATGTCCAAACGCAGCTCTTACCAGAAACGTGTTTCTAACTCCTGAATCTAAAGGGAGATTTAACTCACTTAGCTGAACAAACGCACAGCAGAGCAGATTGAAGGATACGTTTCTTCTGTGTTTTAGGCAGAGTTTTACTGCTATTTCGTTATATGCGGGAATAGTGCTGGAAATGCCTGGAAATGCCTGTTTTGAGATCTCTCCACAGAAAGCGTTTCCAGACTTCCCCTTCAAAACACGAGTTTAACTCTGTAAGTTGAATGCACACATTGAAGACCGTTCTGTTAGGTAGCTCCGTTTTGGTTTTAGAAGCAGACAGTTCTCCTTACAGCATATACTCCCATTCACTGAGAAATGTCCAAACGCAGCTCTTACCAGAAACGTGTTTCTAACTCCTGAATCTAAAGGGAGATTTAACTCACTTAGCTGAACAAACGCACAGCAGAGCAGATTGAAGGATACGTTTCTTCTGTGTTTTAGGCAGAGTTTTACTGCTATTTCGTTATATGCGGGAATAGTGCTGGAAATGCCTGGAAATGCCTGTTTCGAGATCTCTCCACAGAAAGCGTTTCCAGACTTCCCCTTCAACACACGAGTTTAACTCTGTAAGTTGAATGCACACATTGAAGACCGTTCTGTTAGGTAGCTCCGTTTTGGTTTTAGAAGCAGACAGTTCTCCTTAGAGCATATACTCCCATTCACTGAGAAATGTCCAAACGCAGCTCTTACCAGAAACGTGTGTCTAACTCCTGAATCTAATGGGAGATGTAACTCACTTAGCTGAACAAACGCACAGCAGAGCAGATTGAAGGATACGTTTCTTCTGTGTTTTAGGCAGAGTTTTACTGCTATTTCGTTATATGCGGGAATAGTGCTGGAAATGCCTGTTTTGAGATCTCTCCACAGAAAGCGTTTCCAGACTTCCCCTTCAACACACGAGTTTAACTCTGTAAGTTGAATGCACACATTGAAGACCGTTCTGTTAGGTAGCTCCGTTTTGGTTTTAGAAGCAGACAGTTCTCCTTACAGCATATACTCCCATTCACTGAGAAATGTCCAAACGCAGCTCTTACCAGAAACGTGTTTCTAACTCCTGAATCTAAAGGGAGATTTAACTCACTTAGCTGAACAAACGCACAGCAGAGCAGATTGAAGGATACGTTTCTTCTGTGTTTTAGGCAGAGTTTTACTGCTATTTCGTTATATGCGGGAATAGTGCTGGAAATGCCTGTTTTGAGATCTCTCCACAGAAAGCGTTTCCAGACTTCCCCTTCAACACACGAGTTTAACTCTGTAAGTTGAATGCACACATTGAAGACCGTTCTGTTAGGTAGCTCCGTTTTGGTTTTAGAAGCAGACAGTTCTCCTTACAGCATATACTCCCATTCACTGAGAAATGTCCAAACGCAGCTCTTACCAGAAACGTGTTTCTAACTCCTGAATCTAAAGGGAGATTTAACTCACTTAGCTGAACAAACGCACAGCAGAGCAGATTGAAGGATACGTTTCTTCTGTGTTTTAGGCAGAGTTTTACTGCTATTTCGTTATATGCGGGAATAGTGCTGGAAATGCCTGGAAATGCCTGTTTTGAGATCTCTCCACAGAAAGCGTTTCCAGACTTCCCCTTCAACACACGAGTTTAACTCTGTAAGTTGAATGCACACATTGAAGACCGTTCTGTTAGGTAGCTCCGTTTTGGTTTTAGAAGCAGACAGTTCTCCTTACAGCATATACTCCCATTCACTGAGAAATGTCCAAACGCAGCTCTTACCAGAAACGTGTTTCTAACTCCTGAATCTAAAGGGAGATTTAACTCACTTAGCTGAACAAACGCACAGCAGAGCAGATTGAAGGATACGTTTCTTCTGTGTTTTAGGCAGAGTTTTACTGCTATTTCGTTATATGCGGGAATAGTGCTGGAAATGCCTGGAAAGGCCTGTTTTGAGATCTCTCCACAGAAAGCGTTTCCAGACTTCCCCTTCAACACACGAGTTTAACTCTGTAAGTTGAATGCACACATTGAAGACCGTTCTGTTAGGTAGCTCCGTTTTGGTTTTAGAAGCAGACAGTTCTCCTTAGAGCATATACTCCCATTCACTGAGAAATGTCCAAACGCAGCTCTTACCAGAAACGTGTGTCTAACTCCTGAATCTAAAGGGAGATGTAACTCACTTAGCTGAACAAACGCACAGCAGAGCAGATTGAAGGATACGTTTCTTCTGTGTTTTAGGCAGAGTTTTACTGCTATTTCGTTATATGCGGGAATAGTGCTGGAAATGCCTGTTTTGAGATCTCTCCACAGAAAGCGTTTCCAGACTTCCCCTTCAACACACGAGTTTAACTCTGTAAGTTGAATGCACACATTGAAGACCGTTCTGTTAGGTAGCTCCGTTTTGGTTTTAGAAGCAGACAGTTCTCCTTACAGCATATACTCCCATTCACTGAGAAATGTCCAAACGCAGCTCTTACCAGAAACGTGTTTCTAACTCCTGAATCTAAAGGGAGATTTAACTCACTTAGCTGAACAAACGCACAGCAGAGCAGATTGAAGGATACGTTTCTTCTGTGTTTTAGGCAGAGTTTTACTGCTATTTCGTTATATGCGGGAATAGTGCTGGAAATGCCTGGAAATGCCTGTTTTGAGATCTCTCCACAGAAAGGGTTTCCAGACTTCCCCTTCAACACACGAGTTTAACTCTGTAAGTTGAATGCACACATTGAAGACCGTTCTGTTAGGTAGCTCCGTTTTGGTTTTAGAAGCAGACAGTTCTCCTTACAGCATATACTCCCATTCACTGAGAAATGTCCAAACGCAGCTCTTACCAGAAACGTGTTTCTAACTCCTGAATCTAAAGGGAGATTTAACTCACTTAGCTGAACAAACGCACAGCAGAGCAGATTGAAGGATACGTTTCTTCTGTGTTTTAGGCAGAGTTTTACTGCTATTTCGTTATATGCGGGAATAGTGCTGGAAATGCCTGTTTTGAGATCTCTCCACAGAAAGCGTTTCCAGACTTCCCCTTCAACACACGAGTTTAACTCTGTAAGTTGAATGCACACATTGAAGACCGTTCTGTTAGGTAGCTCCGTTTTGGTTTTAGAAGCAGACAGTTCTCCTTACAGCATATACTCCCATTCACTGAGAAATGTCCAAACGCAGCTCTTACCAGAAACGTGTTTCTAACTCCTGAATCTAAAGGGAGATTTAACTCACTTAGCTGAACAAACGCACAGCAGAGCAGATTGAAGGATACGTTTCTTCTGTGTTTTAGGCAGAGTTTTACTGCTATTTCGTTATATGCGGGAATAGTGCTGGAAATGCCTGGAAAGGCCTGTTTTGAGATCTCTCCACAGAAAGCGTTTCCAGACTTCCCCTTCAACACACGAGTTTAACTCTGTAAGTTGAATGCACACATTGAAGACCGTTCTGTTAGGTAGCTCCGTTTTGGTTTTAGAAGCAGACAGTTCTCCTTACAGCATATACTCCCATTCACTGAGAAATGTCCAAACGCAGCTCTTACCAGAAACGTGTTTCTAACTCCTGAATCTAAAGGGAGATTTAACTCACTTAGCTGAACAAACGCACAGCAGAGCAGATTGAAGGATACGTTTCTTCTGTGTTTTAGGCAGAGTTTTACTGCTATTTCGTTATATGCGGGAATAGTGCTGGAAATGCCTGGAAATGCCTGTTTTGAGATCTCTCCACAGAAAGCGTTTCCAGACTTCCCCTTCAAAACACGAGTTTAACTCTGTAAGTTGAATGCACACATTGAAGACCGTTCTGTTAGGTAGCTCCGTTTTGGTTTTAGAAGCAGACAGTTCTCCTTACAGCATATACTCCCATTCACTGAGAAATGTCCAAACGCAGCTCTTACCAGAAACGTGTTTCTAACTCCTGAATCTAAAGGGAGATTTAACTCACTTAGCTGAACAAACGCACAGCAGAGCAGATTGAAGGATACGTTTCTTCTGTGTTTTAGGCAGAGTTTTACTGCTATTTCGTTATATGCGGGAATAGTGCTGGAAATGCCTGGAAAGGCCTGTTTTGAGATCTCTCCACAGAAAGCGTTTCCAGACTTCCCCTTCAACACACGAGTTTAACTCTGTAAGTTGAATGCACACATTGAAGACCGTTCTGTTAGGTAGCTCCGTTTTGGTTTTAGAAGCAGACAGTTCTCCTTAGAGCATATACTCCCATTCACTGAGAAATGTCCAAACGCAGCTCTTACCAGAAACGTGTGTCTAACTCCTGAATCTAAAGGGAGATGTAACTCACTTAGCTGAACAAACGCACAGCAGAGCAGATTGAAGGATACGTTTCTTCTGTGTTTTAGGCAGAGTTTTACTGCTATTTCGTTATATGCGGGAATAGTGCTGGAAATGCCTGTTTTGAGATCTCTCCACAGAAAGCGTTTCCAGACTTCCCCTTCAACACACGAGTTTAACTCTGTAAGTTGAATGCACACATTGAAGACCGTTCTGTTAGGTAGCTCCGTTTTGGTTTTAGAAGCAGACAGTTCTCCTTACAGCATATACTCCCATTCACTGAGAAATGTCCAAACGCAGCTCTTACCAGAAACGTGTTTCTAACTCCTGAATCTAAAGGGAGATTTAACTCACTTAGCTGAACAAACGCACAGCAGAGCAGATTGAAGGATACGTTTCTTCTGTGTTTTAGGCAGAGTTTTACTGCTATTTCGTTATATGCGGGAATAGTGCTGGAAATGCCTGTTTTGAGATCTCTCCACAGAAAGCGTTTCCAGACTTCCCCTTCAACACACGAGTTTAACTCTGTAAGTTGAATGCACACATTGAAGACCGTTCTGTTAGGTAGCTCCGTTTTGGTTTTAGAAGCAGACAGTTCTCCTTACAGCATATACTCCCATTCACTGAGAAATGTCCAAACGCAGCTCTTACCAGAAACGTGTTTCTAACTCCTGAATCTAAAGGGAGATTTAACTCACTTAGCTGAACAAACGCACAGCAGAGCAGATTGAAGGATACGTTTCTTCTGTGTTTTAGGCAGAGTTTTACTGCTATTTCGTTATATGCGGGAATAGTGCTGGAAATGCCTGTTTTGAGATCTCTCCACAGAAAGCGTTTCCAGACTTCCCCTTCAACACACGAGTTTAACTCTGTAAGTTGAATGCACACATTGAAGACCGTTCTGTTAGGTAGCTCCGTTTTGGTTTTAGAAGCAGACAGTTCTCCTTACAGCATATACTCCCATTCACTGAGAAATGTCCAAACGCAGCTCTTACCAGAAACGTGTTTCTAACTCCTGAATCTAAAGGGAGATTTAACTCACTTAGCTGAACAAACGCACAGCAGAGCAGATTGAAGGATACGTTTCTTCTGTGTTTTAGGCAGAGTTTTACTGCTATTTCGTTATATGCGGGAATAGTGCTGGAAATGCCTGTTTTGAGATCTCTCCACAGAAAGCGTTTCCAGACTTCCCCTTCAACACACGAGTTTAACTCTGTAAGTTGAATGCACACATTGAAGACCGTTCTGTTAGGTAGCTCCGTTTTGGTTTTAGAAGCAGACAGTTCTCCTTACAGCATATACTCCCATTCACTGAGAAATGTCCAAACGCAGCTCTTACCAGAAACGTGTTTCTAACTCCTGAATCTAAAGGGAGATTTAACTCACTTAGCTGAACAAACGCACAGCAGAGCAGATTGAAGGATACGTTTCTTCTGTGTTTTAGGCAGAGTTTTACTGCTATTTCGTTATATGCGGGAATAGTGCTGGAAATGCCTGGAAATGCCTGTTTTGAGATCTCTCCACAGAAAGCGTTTCCAGACTTCCCCTTCAACACACGAGTTTAACTCTGTAAGTTGAATGCACACATTGAAGACCGTTCTGTTAGGTAGCTCCGTTTTGGTTTTAGAAGCAGACAGTTCTCCTTACAGCATATACTCCCATTCACTGAGAAATGTCCAAACGCAGCTCTTACCAGAAACGTGTTTCTAACTCCTGAATCTAAAGGGAGATTTAACTCACTTAGCTGAACAAACGCACAGCAGAGCAGATTGAAGGATACGTTTCTTCTGTGTTTTAGGCAGAGTTTTACTGCTATTTCGTTATATGCGGGAATAGTGCTGGAAATGCCTGGAAATGCCTGTTTTGAGATCTCTCCACAGAAAGCGTTTCCAGACTTCCCCTTCAACACACGAGTTTAACTCTGTAAGTTGAATGCACACATTGAAGACCGTTCTGTTAGGTAGCTCCGTTTTGGTTTTAGAAGCAGACAGTTCTCCTTACAGCATATACTCCCATTCACTGAGAAATGTCCAAACGCAGCTCTTACCAGAAACGTGTTTCTAACTCCTGAATCTAAAGGGAGATTTAACTCACTTAGCTGAACAAACGCACAGCAGAGCAGATTGAAGGATACGTTTCTTCTGTGTTTTAGGCAGAGTTTTACTGCTATTTCGTTATATGCGGGAATAGTGCTGGAAATGCCTGTTTTGAGATCTCTCCACAGAAAGCGTTTCCAGACTTCCCCTTCAACACACGAGTTTAACTCTGTAAGTTGAATGCACACATTGAAGACCGTTCTGTTAGGTAGCTCCGTTTTGGTTTTAGAAGCAGACAGTTCTCCTTACAGCATATACTCCCATTCACTGAGAAATGTCCAAACGCAGCTCTTACCAGAAACGTGTTTCTAACTCCTGAATCTAAAGGGAGATTTAACTCACTTAGCTGAACAAACGCACAGCAGAGCAGATTGAAGGATACGTTTCTTCTGTGTTTTAGGCAGAGTTTTACTGCTATTTCGTTATATGCGGGAATAGTGCTGGAAATGCCTGTTTTGAGATCTCTCCACAGAAAGCGTTTCCAGACTTCCCCTTCAACACACGAGTTTAACTCTGTAAGTTGAATGCACACATTGAAGACCGTTCTGTTAGGTAGCTCCGTTTTGGTTTTAGAAGCAGACAGTTCTCCTTACAGCATATACTCCCATTCACTGAGAAATGTCCAAACGCAGCTCTTACCAGAAACGTGTTTCTAACTCCTGAATCTAAAGGGAGATTTAACTCACTTAGCTGAACAAACGCACAGCAGAGCAGATTGAAGGATACGTTTCTTCTGTGTTTTAGGCAGAGTTTTACTGCTATTTCGTTTTATGCGGGAATAGTGCTGGAAATGCCTGGAAATGCCTGTTTTGAGATCTCTCCACAGAAAGCGTTTCCAGACTTCCCCTTCAACACACGAGTTTAACTCTGTAAGTTGAATGCACACATTGAAGACCGTTCTGTTAGGTAGCTCCGTTTTGGTTTTAGAAGCAGACAGTTCTCCTTACAGCATATACTCCCATTCACTGAGAAATGTCCAAATGCAGCTCTTACCAGAAACGTGTTTCTAACTCCTGAATCTAAAGGGAGATTTAACTCACTTAGCTGAACAAACGCACAGCAGAGCAGATTGAAGGATACGTTTCTTCTGTGTTTTAGGCAGAGTTTTACTGCTATTTCGTTATATGCGGGAATAGTGCTGGAAATGCCTGGAGTTTTGAGATCTCTCCACAGAAAGCGTTTCCAGACTTCCCCTTCAACACACGAGTTTAACTCTGTAAGTTGAATGCACACATTGAAGACCGTTCTGTTAGGTAGCTCCGTTTTGGTTTTAGAAGCAGACAGTTCTCCTTACAGCATATACTCCCATTCACTGAGAAGTGTCCAAACGCAGCTCTTACCAGAAACGTGTTTCTAACTCCTGAATCTAAAGGGAGATGTAACTCACTTAGCTGAACAAACGCACAGCAGAGCAGATTGAAGGATACGTTTCTTCTGTGTTTTAGGCAGAGTTTTACTGCTATTTCGTTATATGCGGGAATAGTGCTGGAAATGCCTGTTTTGAGATCTCTCCACAGAAAGCGTTTCCAGACTTCCCCTTCAACACACGAGTTTAACTCTGTAAGTTGAATGCACACATTGAAGACCGTTCTGTTAGGTAGCTCCGTTTTGGTTTTAGAAGCAGACAGTTCTCCTTACAGCATATACTCCCATTCACTGAGAAATGTCCAAACGCAGCTCTTACCAGAAACGTGTTTCTAACTCCTGAATCTAAAGGGAGATTTAACTCACTTAGCTGAACAAACGCACAGCAGAGCAGATTGAAGGATACGTTTCTTCTGTGTTTTAGGCAGAGTTTTACTGCTATTTCGTTATATGCGGGAATAGTGCTGGAAATGCCTGTTTTGAGATCTCTCCACAGAAAGCGTTTCCAGACTTCCCCTTCAACACACGAGTTTAACTCTGTAAGTTGAATGCACACATTGAAGACCGTTCTGTTAGGTAGCTCCGTTTTGGTTTTAGAAGCAGACAGTTCTCCTTACAGCATATACTCCCATTCACTGAGAAATGTCCAAACGCAGCTCTTACCAGAAACGTGTTTCTAACTCCTGAATCTAAAGGGAGATTTAACTCACTTAGCTGAACAAACGCACAGCAGAGCAGATTGAAGGATACGTTTCTTCTGTGTTTTAGGCAGAGTTTTACTGCTATTTCGTTATATGCGGGAATAGTGCTGGAAATGCCTGGAAATGCCTGTTTTGAGATCTCTCCACAGAAAGCGTTTCCAGACTTCCCCTTCAACACACGAGTTTAACTCTGTAAGTTGAATGCACACATTGAAGACCGTTCTGTTAGGTAGCTCCGTTTTGGTTTTAGAAGCAGACAGTTCTCCTTACAGCATATACTCCCATTCACTGAGAAATGTCCAAACGCAGCTCTTACCAGAAACGTGTTTCTAACTCCTGAATCTAAAGGGAGATTTAACTCACTTAGCTGAACAAACGCACAGCAGAGCAGATTGAAGGATACGTTTCTTCTGTGTTTTAGGCAGAGTTTTACTGCTATTTCGTTATATGCGGGAATAGTGCTGGAAATGCCTGTTTTGAGATCTCTCCACAGAAAGCGTTTCCAGACTTCCCCTTCAACACACGAGTTTAACTCTGTAAGTTGAATGCACACATTGAAGACCGTTCTGTTAGGTAGCTCCGTTTTGGTTTTAGAAGCAGACAGTTCTCCTTACAGCATATACTCCCATTCACTGAGAAATGTCCAAACGCAGCTCTTACCAGAAACGTGTTTCTAACTCCTGAATCTAAAGGGAGATTTAACTCACTTAGCTGAACAAACGCACAGCAGAGCAGATTGAAGGATACGTTTCTTCTGTGTTTTAGGCAGAGTTTTACTGCTATTTCGTTATATGCGGGAATAGTGCTGGAAATGCCTGTTTTGAGATCTCTCCACAGAAAGCGTTTCCAGACTTCCCCTTCAACACACGAGTTTAACTCTGTAAGTTGAATGCACACATTGAAGACCGTTCTGTTAGGTAGCTCCGTTTTGGTTTTAGAAGCAGACAGTTCTCCTTACAGCATATACTCCCATTCACTGAGAAATGTCCAAACGCAGCTCTTACCAGAAACGTGTTTCTAACTCCTGAATCTAAAGGGAGATGTAACTCACTTAGCTGAACAAACGCACAGCAGAGCAGATTGAAGGATACGTTTCTTCTGTGTTTTAGGCAGAGTTTTACTGCTATTTCGTTATATGCGGGAATAGTGCTGGAAATGCCTGTTTTGAGATCTCTCCACAGAAAGCGTTTCCAGACTTCCCCTTCAACACACGAGTTTAACTCTGTAAGTTGAATGCACACATTGAAGACCGTTCTGTTAGGTAGCTCCGTTTTGGTTTTAGAAGCAGACAGTTCTCCTTACAGCATATACTCCCATTCACTGAGAAATGTCCAAACGCAGCTCTTACCAGAAACGTGTTTCTAACTCCTGAATCTAAAGGGAGATTTAACTCACTTAGCTGAACAAACGCACAGCAGAGCAGATTGAAGGATACGTTTCTTCTGTGTTTTAGGCAGAGTTTTACTGCTATTTCGTTATATGCGGGAATAGTGCTGGAAATGCCTGTTTTGAGATCTCTCCACAGAAAGCGTTTCCAGACTTCCCCTTCAACACACGAGTTTAACTCTGTAAGTTGAATGCACACATTGAAGACCGTTCTGTTAGGTAGCTCCGTTTTGGTTTTAGAAGCAGACAGTTCTCCTTACAGCATATACTCCCATTCACTGAGAAATGTCCAAACGCAGCTCTTACCAGAAACGTGTTTCTAACTCCTGAATCTAAAGGGAGATTTAACTCACTTAGCTGAACAAACGCACAGCAGAGCAGATTGAAGGATACGTTTCTTCTGTGTTTTAGGCAGAGTTTTACTGCTATTTCGTTATATGCGGGAATAGTGCTGGAAATGCCTGTTTTGAGATCTCTCCACAGAAAGCGTTTCCAGACTTCCCCTTCAACACACGAGTTTAACTCTGTAAGTTGAATGCACACATTGAAGACCGTTCTGTTAGGTAGCTCCGTTTTGGTTTTAGAAGCAGACAGTTCTCCTTACAGCATATACTCCCATTCACTGAGAAATGTCCAAACGCAGCTCTTACCAGAAACGTGTTTTTAACTCCTGAATCTAAAGGGAGATTTAACTCACTTAGCTGAACAAACGCACAGCAGAGCAGATTGAAGGACACGTTTCTTCTGTGTTTTAGGCAGAGTTTTACTGCTATTTCGTTATATGCGGGAATAGTGCTGGAAATGCCTGTTTTGAGATCTCTCCACAGAAAGCGTTTCCAGACTTCCCCTTCAACACACGAGTTTAACTCTGTAAGTTTAATGCACACATTGAAGACCGTTCTGTTAGGTAGCTCCGTTTTGGTTTTAGAAGCAGACAGTTCTCCTTACAGCATATACTCCCATTCACTGAGAAATGTCCAAACGCAGCTCTTACCAGAAACGTGTTTCTAACTCCTGAATCTAAAGGGAGATTTAACTCACTTAGCTGAACAAACGCACAGCAGAGCAGATTGAAGGATACGTTTCTTCTGTGTTTTAGGCAGAGTTTTACTGCTATTTCGTTATATGCGGGAATAGTGCTGGAAATGCCTGTTTTGAGATCTCTCCACAGAAAGCGTTTCCAGACTTCCCCTTCAACACACGAGTTTAACTCTGTAAGTTGAATGCACACATTGAAGACCGTTCTGTTAGGTAGCTCCGTTTTGGTTTTAGAAGCAGACAGTTCTCCTTACAGCATATACTCCCATTCACTGAGAAATGTCCAAACGCAGCTCTTACCAGAAACGTGTTTCTAACTCCTGAATCTAAAGGGAGATTTAACTCACTTAGCTGAACAAACGCACAGCAGAGCAGATTGAAGGATACGTTTCTTCTGTGTTTTAGGCAGAGTTTTACTGCTATTTCGTTATATGCGGGAATAGTGCTGGAAATGCCTGGAAAGGCCTGTTTTGAGATCTCTCCACAGAAAGCGTTTCCAGACTTCCCCTTCAACACACGAGTTTAACTCTGTAAGTTGAATGCACACATTGAAGACCGTTCTGTTAGGTAGCTCCGTTTTGGTTTTAGAAGCAGACAGTTCTCCTTACAGCATATACTCCCATTCACTGAGAAATGTCCAAACGCAGCTCTTACCAGAAACGTGTTTCTAACTCCTGAATCTAAAGGGAGATTTAACTCACTTAGCTGAACAAACGCACAGCAGAGCAGATTGAAGGATACGTTTCTTCTGTGTTTTAGGCAGAGTTTTACTGCTATTTCGTTATATGCGGGAATAGTGCTGGAAATGCCTGGAAATGCCTGTTTTGAGATCTCTCCACAGAAAGCGTTTCCAGACTTCCCCTTCAAAACACGAGTTTAACTCTGTAAGTTGAATGCACACATTGAAGACCGTTCTGTTAGGTAGCTCCGTTTTGGTTTTAGAAGCAGACAGTTCTCCTTACAGCATATACTCCCATTCACTGAGAAATGTCCAAACGCAGCTCTTACCAGAAACGTGTTTCTAACTCCTGAATCTAAAGGGAGATTTAACTCACTTAGCTGAACAAACGCACAGCAGAGCAGATTGAAGGATACGTTTCTTCTGTGTTTTAGGCAGAGTTTTACTGCTATTTCGTTATATGCGGGAATAGTGCTGGAAATGCCTGGAAATGCCTGTTTCGAGATCTCTCCACAGAAAGCGTTTCCAGACTTCCCCTTCAACACACGAGTTTAACTCTGTAAGTTGAATGCACACATTGAAGACCGTTCTGTTAGGTAGCTCCGTTTTGGTTTTAGAAGCAGACAGTTCTCCTTAGAGCATATACTCCCATTCACTGAGAAATGTCCAAACGCAGCTCTTACCAGAAACGTGTGTCTAACTCCTGAATCTAAAGGGAGATGTAACTCACTTAGCTGAACAAACGCACAGCAGAGCAGATTGAAGGATACGTTTCTTCTGTGTTTTAGGCAGAGTTTTACTGCTATTTCGTTATATGCGGGAATAGTGCTGGAAATGCCTGTTTTGAGATCTCTCCACAGAAAGCGTTTCCAGACTTCCCCTTCAACACACGAGTTTAACTCTGTAAGTTGAATGCACACATTGAAGACCGTTCTGTTAGGTAGCTCCGTTTTGGTTTTAGAAGCAGACAGTTCTCCTTACAGCATATACTCCCATTCACTGAGAAATGTCCAAACGCAGCTCTTACCAGAAACGTGTTTCTAACTCCTGAATCTAAAGGGAGATTTAACTCACTTAGCTGAACAAACGCACAGCAGAGCAGATTGAAGGATACGTTTCTTCTGTGTTTTAGGCAGAGTTTTACTGCTATTTCGTTATATGCGGGAATAGTGCTGGAAATGCCTGTTTTGAGATCTCTCCACAGAAAGCGTTTCCAGACTTCCCCTTCAACACACGAGTTTAACTCTGTAAGTTGAATGCACACATTGAAGACCGTTCTGTTAGGTAGCTCCGTTTTGGTTTTAGAAGCAGACAGTTCTCCTTACAGCATATACTCCCATTCACTGAGAAATGTCCAAACGCAGCTCTTACCAGAAACGTGTTTCTAACTCCTGAATCTAAAGGGAGATTTAACTCACTTAGCTGAACAAACGCACAGCAGAGCAGATTGAAGGATACGTTTCTTCTGTGTTTTAGGCAGAGTTTTACTGCTATTTCGTTATATGCGGGAATAGTGCTGGAAATGCCTGGAAATGCCTGTTTTGAGATCTCTCCACAGAAAGCGTTTCCAGACTTCCCCTTCAACACACGAGTTTAACTCTGTAAGTTGAATGCACACATTGAAGACCGTTCTGTTAGGTAGCTCCGTTTTGGTTTTAGAAGCAGACAGTTCTCCTTACAGCATATACTCCCATTCACTGAGAAATGTCCAAACGCAGCTCTTACCAGAAACGTGTTTCTAACTCCTGAATCTAAAGGGAGATTTAACTCACTTAGCTGAACAAACGCACAGCAGAGCAGATTGAAGGATACGTTTCTTCTGTGTTTTAGGCAGAGTTTTACTGCTATTTCGTTATATGCGGGAATAGTGCTGGAAATGCCTGGAAAGGCCTGTTTTGAGATCTCTCCACAGAAAGCGTTTCCAGACTTCCCCTTCAACACACGAGTTTAACTCTGTAAGTTGAATGCACACATTGAAGACCGTTCTGTTAGGTAGCTCCGTTTTGGTTTTAGAAGCAGACAGTTCTCCTTAGAGCATATACTCCCATTCACTGAGAAATGTCCAAACGCAGCTCTTACCAGAAACGTGTTTCTAACTCCTGAATCTAAAGGGAGATGTAACTCACTTAGCTGAACAAACGCACAGCAGAGCAGATTGAAGGATACGTTTCTTCTGTGTTTTAGGCAGAGTTTTACTGCTATTTCGTTATATGCGGGAATAGTGCTGGAAATGCCTGTTTTGAGATCTCTCCACAGAAAGCGTTTCCAGACTTCCCCTTCAACACACGAGTTTAACTCTGTAAGTTGAATGCACACATTGAAGACCGTTCTGTTAGGTAGCTCCGTTTTGGTTTTAGAAGCAGACAGTTCTCCTTACAGCATATACTCCCATTCACTGAGAAATGTCCAAACGCAGCTCTTACCAGAAACGTGTTTCTAACTCCTGAATCTAAAGGGAGATTTAACTCACTTAGCTGAACAAACGCACAGCAGAGCAGATTGAAGGATACGTTTCTTCTGTGTTTTAGGCAGAGTTTTACTGCTATTTCGTTATATGCGGGAATAGTGCTGGAAATGCCTGGAAATGCCTGTTTTGAGATCTCTCCACAGAAAGCGTTTCCAGACTTCCCCTTCAACACACGAGTTTAACTCTGTAAGTTGAATGCACACATTGAAGACCGTTCTGTTAGGTAGCTCCGTTTTGGTTTTAGAAGCAGACAGTTCTCCTTACAGCATATACTCCCATTCACTGAGAAATGTCCAAACGCAGCTCTTACCAGAAACGTGTTTCTAACTCCTGAATCTAAAGGGAGATTTAACTCACTTAGCTGAACAAACGCACAGCAGAGCAGATTGAAGGATACGTTTCTTCTGTGTTTTAGGCAGAGTTTTACTGCTATTTCGTTATATGCGGGAATAGTGCTGGAAATGCCTGTTTTGAGATCTCTCCACAGAAAGCGTTTCCAGACTTCCCCTTCAACACACGAGTTTAACTCTGTAAGTTGAATGCACACATTGAAGACCGTTCTGTTAGGTAGCTCCGTTTTGGTTTTAGAAGCAGACAGTTCTCCTTACAGCATATACTCCCATTCACTGAGAAATGTCCAAACGCAGCTCTTACCAGAAACGTGTTTCTAACTCCTGAATCTAAAGGGAGATTTAACTCACTTAGCTGAACAAACGCACAGCAGAGCAGATTGAAGGATACGTTTCTTCTGTGTTTTAGGCAGAGTTTTACTGCTATTTCGTTATATGCGGGAATAGTGCTGGAAATGCCTGGAAAGGCCTGTTTTGAGATCTCTCCACAGAAAGCGTTTCCAGACTTCCCCTTCAACACACGAGTTTAACTCTGTAAGTTGAATGCACACATTGAAGACCGTTCTGTTAGGTAGCTCCGTTTTGGTTTTAGAAGCAGACAGTTCTCCTTACAGCATATACTCCCATTCACTGAGAAATGTCCAAACGCAGCTCTTACCAGAAACGTGTTTCTAACTCCTGAATCTAAAGGGAGATTTAACTCACTTAGCTGAACAAACGCACAGCAGAGCAGATTGAAGGATACGTTTCTTCTGTGTTTTAGGCAGAGTTTTACTGCTATTTCGTTATATGCGGGAATAGTGCTGGAAATGCCTGGAAATGCCTGTTTTGAGATCTCTCCACAGAAAGCGTTTCCAGACTTCCCCTTCAAAACACGAGTTTAACTCTGTAAGTTGAATGCACACATTGAAGACCGTTCTGTTAGGTAGCTCCGTTTTGGTTTTAGAAGCAGACAGTTCTCCTTACAGCATATACTCCCATTCACTGAGAAATGTCCAAACGCAGCTCTTACCAGAAACGTGTTTCTAACTCCTGAATCTAAAGGGAGATTTAACTCACTTAGCTGAACAAACGCACAGCAGAGCAGATTGAAGGATACGTTTCTTCTGTGTTTTAGGCAGAGTTTTACTGCTATTTCGTTATATGCGGGAATAGTGCTGGAAATGCCTGGAAAGGCCTGTTTTGAGATCTCTCCACAGAAAGCGTTTCCAGACTTCCCCTTCAACACACGAGTTTAACTCTGTAAGTTGAATGCACACATTGAAGACCGTTCTGTTAGGTAGCTCCGTTTTGGTTTTAGAAGCAGACAGTTCTCCTTAGAGCATATACTCCCATTCACTGAGAAATGTCCAAACGCAGCTCTTACCAGAAACGTGTGTCTAACTCCTGAATCTAAAGGGAGATGTAACTCACTTAGCTGAACAAACGCACAGCAGAGCAGATTGAAGGATACGTTTCTTCTGTGTTTTAGGCAGAGTTTTACTGCTATTTCGTTATATGCGGGAATAGTGCTGGAAATGCCTGTTTTGAGATCTCTCCACAGAAAGCGTTTCCAGACTTCCCCTTCAACACACGAGTTTAACTCTGTAAGTTGAATGCACACATTGAAGACCGTTCTGTTAGGTAGCTCCGTTTTGGTTTTAGAAGCAGACAGTTCTCCTTACAGCATATACTCCCATTCACTGAGAAATGTCCAAACGCAGCTCTTACCAGAAACGTGTTTCTAACTCCTGAATCTAAAGGGAGATTTAACTCACTTAGCTGAACAAACGCACAGCAGAGCAGATTGAAGGATACGTTTCTTCTGTGTTTTAGGCAGAGTTTTACTGCTATTTCGTTATATGCGGGAATAGTGCTGGAAATGCCTGTTTTGAGATCTCTCCACAGAAAGCGTTTCCAGACTTCCCCTTCAACACACGAGTTTAACTCTGTAAGTTGAATGCACACATTGAAGACCGTTCTGTTAGGTAGCTCCGTTTTGGTTTTAGAAGCAGACAGTTCTCCTTACAGCATATACTCCCATTCACTGAGAAATGTCCAAACGCAGCTCTTACCAGAAACGTGTTTCTAACTCCTGAATCTAAAGGGAGATTTAACTCACTTAGCTGAACAAACGCACAGCAGAGCAGATTGAAGGATACGTTTCTTCTGTGTTTTAGGCAGAGTTTTACTGCTATTTCGTTATATGCGGGAATAGTGCTGGAAATGCCTGGAAAGGCCTGTTTTGAGATCTCTCCACAGAAAGCGTTTCCAGACTTCCCCTTCAACACACGAGTTTAACTCTGTAAGTTGAATGCACACATTGAAGACCGTTCTGTTAGGTAGCTCCGTTTTGGTTTTAGAAGCAGACAGTTCTCCTTAGAGCATATACTCCCATTCACTGAGAAATGTCCAAACGCAGCTCTTACCAGAAACGTGTGTCTAACTCCTGAATCTAAAGGGAGATGTAACTCACTTAGCTGAACAAACGCACAGCAGAGCAGATTGAAGGATACGTTTCTTCTGTGTTTTAGGCAGAGTTTTACTGCTATTTCGTTATATGCGGGAATAGTGCTGGAAATGCCTGTTTTGAGATCTCTCCACAGAAAGCGTTTCCAGACTTCCCCTTCAACACACGAGTTTAACTCTGTAAGTTGAATGCACACATTGAAGACCGTTCTGTTAGGTAGCTCCGTTTTGGTTTTAGAAGCAGACAGTTCTCCTTACAGCATATACTCCCATTCACTGAGAAATGTCCAAACGCAGCTCTTACCAGAAACGTGTTTCTAACTCCTGAATCTAAAGGGAGATTTAACTCACTTAGCTGAACAAACGCACAGCAGAGCAGATTGAAGGATACGTTTCTTCTGTGTTTTAGGCAGAGTTTTACTGCTATTTCGTTATATGCGGGAATAGTGCTGGAAATGCCTGGAAATGCCTGTTTTGAGATCTCTCCACAGAAAGCGTTTCCAGACTTCCCCTTCAACACACGAGTTTAACTCTGTAAGTTGAATGCACACATTGAAGACCGTTCTGTTAGGTAGCTCCGTTTTGGTTTTAGAAGCAGACAGTTCTCCTTACAGCATATACTCCCATTCACTGAGAAATGTCCAAACGCAGCTCTTACCAGAAACGTGTTTCTAACTCCTGAATCTAAAGGGAGATTTAACTCACTTAGCTGAACAAACGCACAGCAGAGCAGATTGAAGGATACGTTTCTTCTGTGTTTTAGGCAGAGTTTTACTGCTATTTCGTTATATGCGGGAATAGTGCTGGAAATGCCTGTTTTGAGATCTCTCCACAGAAAGCGTTTCCAGACTTCCCCTTCAACACACGAGTTTAACTCTGTAAGTTGAATGCACACATTGAAGACCGTTCTGTTAGGTAGCTCCGTTTTGGTTTTAGAAGCAGACAGTTCTCCTTACAGCATATACTCCCATTCACTGAGAAATGTCCAAACGCAGCTCTTACCAGAAACGTGTTTCTAACTCCTGAATCTAAAGGGAGATTTAACTCACTTAGCTGAACAAACGCACAGCAGAGCAGATTGAAGGATACGTTTCTTCTGTGTTTTAGGCAGAGTTTTACTGCTATTTCGTTATATGCGGGAATAGTGCTGGAAATGCCTGGAAATGCCTGTTTTGAGATCTCTCCACAGAAAGCGTTTCCAGACTTCCCCTTCAACACACGAGTTTAACTCTGTAAGTTGAATGCACACATTGAAGACCGTTCTGTTAGGTAGCTCCGTTTTGGTTTTAGAAGCAGACAGTTCTCCTTACAGCATATACTCCCATTCACTGAGAAATGTCCAAACGCAGCTCTTACCAGAAACGTGTTTCTAACTCCTGAATCTAAAGGGAGATTTAACTCACTTAGCTGAACAAACGCACAGCAGAGCAGATTGAAGGATACGTTTCTTCTGTGTTTTAGGCAGAGTTTTACTGCTATTTCGTTATATGCGGGAATAGTGCTGGAAATGCCTGGAAATGCCTGTTTTGAGATCTCTCCACAGAAAGCGTTTCCAGACTTCCCCTTCAACACACGAGTTTAACTCTGTAAGTTGAATGCACACATTGAAGACCGTTCTGTTAGGTAGCTCCGTTTTGGTTTTAGAAGCAGACAGTTCTCCTTACAGCATATACTCCCATTCACTGAGAAATGTCCAAACGCAGCTCTTACCAGAAACGTGTTTCTAACTCCTGAATCTAAAGGGAGATTTAACTCACTTAGCTGAACAAACGCACAGCAGAGCAGATTGAAGGATACGTTTCTTCTGTGTTTTAGGCAGAGTTTTACTGCTATTTCGTTATATGCGGGAATAGTGCTGGAAATGCCTGTTTTGAGATCTCTCCACAGAAAGCGTTTCCAGACTTCCCCTTCAACACACGAGTTTAACTCTGTAAGTTGAATGCACACATTGAAGACCGTTCTGTTAGGTAGCTCCGTTTTGGTTTTAGAAGCAGACAGTTCTCCTTACAGCATATACTCCCATTCACTGAGAAATGTCCAAACGCAGCTCTTACCAGAAACGTGTTTCTAACTCCTGAATCTAAAGGGAGATTTAACTCACTTAGCTGAACAAACGCACAGCAGAGCAGATTGAAGGATACGTTTCTTCTGTGTTTTAGGCAGAGTTTTACTGCTATTTCGTTATATGCGGGAATAGTGCTGGAAATGCCTGGAAATGCCTGTTTTGAGATCTCTCCACAGAAAGCGTTTCCAGACTTCCCCTTCAACACACGAGTTTAACTCTGTAAGTTGAATGCACACATTGAAGACCGTTCTGTTAGGTAGCTCCGTTTTGGTTTTAGAAGCAGACAGTTCTCCTTACAGCATATACTCCCATTCACTGAGAAATGTCCAAACGCAGCTCTTACCAGAAACGTGTTTCTAACTCCTGAATCTAAAGGGAGATTTAACTCACTTAGCTGAACAAACGCACAGCAGAGCAGATTGAAGGATACGTTTCTTCTGTGTTTTAGGCAGAGTTTTACTGCTATTTCGTTATATGCGGGAATAGTGCTGGAAATGCCTGTTTTGAGATCTCTCCACAGAAAGCGTTTCCAGACTTCCCCTTCAACACACGAGTTTAACTCTGTAAGTTGAATGCACACATTGAAGACCGTTCTGTTAGGTAGCTCCGTTTTGGTTTTAGAAGCAGACAGTTCTCCTTACAGCATATACTCCCATTCACTGAGAAATGTCCAAACGCAGCTCTTACCAGAAACGTGTTTCTAACTCCTGAATCTAAAGGGAGATTTAACTCACTTAGCTGAACAAACGCACAGCAGAGCAGATTGAAGGATACGTTTCTTCTGTGTTTTAGGCAGAGTTTTACTGCTATTTCGTTATATGCGGGAATAGTGCTGGAAATGCCTGGAAATGCCTGTTTTGAGATCTCTCCACAGAAAGCGTTTCCAGACTTCCCCTTCAACACACGAGTTTAACTCTGTAAGTTGAATGCACACATTGAAGACCGTTCTGTTAGGTAGCTCCGTTTTGGTTTTAGAAGCAGACAGTTCTCCTTACAGCATATACTCCCATTCACTGAGAAATGTCCAAACGCAGCTCTTACCAGAAACGTGTTTCTAACTCCTGAATCTAAAGGGAGATTTAACTCACTTAGCTGAACAAACGCACAGCAGAGCAGATTGAAGGATACGTTTCTTCTGTGTTTTAGGCAGAGTTTTACTGCTATTTCGTTATATGCGGGAATAGTGCTGGAAATGCCTGGAAATGCCTGTTTTGAGATCTCTCCACAGAAAGCGTTTCCAGACTTCCCCTTCAACACACGAGTTTAACTCTGTAAGTTGAATGCACACATTGAAGACCGTTCTGTTAGGTAGCTCCGTTTTGGTTTTAGAAGCAGACAGTTCTCCTTACAGCATATACTCCCATTCACTGAGAAATGTCCAAACGCATCTCTTACCAGAAACGTGTTTCTAACTCCTGAATCTAAAGGGAGATTTAACTCACTTAGCTGAACAAACGCACAGCAGAGCAGATTGAAGGATACGTTTCTTCTGTGTTTTAGGCAGAGTTTTACTGCTATTTCGTTATATGCGGGAATAGTGCTGGAAATGCCTGTTTTGAGATCTCTCCACAGAAAGCGTTTCCAGACTTCCCCTTCAACACACGAGTTTAACTCTGTAAGTTGAATGCACACATTGAAGACCGTTCTGTTAGGTAGCTCCGTTTTGGTTTTAGAAGCAGACAGTTCTCCTTACAGCATATACTCCCATTCACTGAGAAATGTCCAAACGCAGCTCTTACCAGAAACGTGTTTCTAACTCCTGAATCTAAAGGGAGATTTAACTCACTTAGCTGAACAAACGCACAGCAGAGCAGATTGAAGGATACGTTTCTTCTGTGTTTTAGGCAGAGTTTTACTGCTATTTCGTTATATGCGGGAATAGTGCTGGAAATGCCTGGAAATGCCTGTTTTGAGATCTCTCCACAGAAAGCGTTTCCAGACTTCCCCTTCAACACACGAGTTTAACTCTGTAAGTTGAATGCACACATTGAAGACCGTTCTGTTAGGTAGCTCCGTTTTGGTTTTAGAAGCAGACAGTTCTCCTTACAGCATATACTCCCATTCACTGAGAAATGTCCAAACGCAGCTCTTACCAGAAACGTGTTTCTAACTCCTGAATCTAAAGGGAGATTTAACTCACTTAGCTGAACAAACGCACAGCAGAGCAGATTGAAGGATACGTTTCTTCTGTGTTTTAGGCAGAGTTTTACTGCTATTTCGTTATATGCGGGAATAGTGCTGGAAATGCCTGGAAATGCCTGTTTTGAGATCTCTCCACAGAAAGCGTTTCCAGACTTCCCCTTCAACACACGAGTTTAACTCTGTAAGTTGAATGCACACATTGAAGACCGTTCTGTTAGGTAGCTCCGTTTTGGTTTTAGAAGCAGACAGTTCTCCTTACAGCATATACTCCCATTCACTGAGAAATGTCCAAACGCAGCTCTTACCAGAAACGTGTTTCTAACTCCTGAATCTAAAGGGAGATTTAACTCACTTAGCTGAACAAACGCACAGCAGAGCAGATTGAAGGATACGTTTCTTCTGTGTTTTAGGCAGAGTTTTACTGCTATTTCGTTATATGCGGGAATAGTGCTGGAAATGCCTGTTTTGAGATCTCTCCACAGAAAGCGTTTCCAGACTTCCCCTTCAACACACGAGTTTAACTCTGTAAGTTGAATGCACACATTGAAGACCGTTCTGTTAGGTAGCTCCGTTTTGGTTTTAGAAGCAGACAGTTCTCCTTACAGCATATACTCCCATTCACTGAGAAATGTCCAAACGCAGCTCTTACCAGAAACGTGTTTCTAACTCCTGAATCTAAAGGGAGATTTAACTCACTTAGCTGAACAAACGCACAGCAGAGCAGATTGAAGGATACGTTTCTTCTGTGTTTTAGGCAGAGTTTTACTGCTATTTCGTTATATGCGGGAATAGTGCTGGAAATGCCTGTTTTGAGATCTCTCCACAGAAAGCGTTTCCAGACTTCCCCTTCAACACACGAGTTTAACTCTGTAAGTTGAATGCACACATTGAAGACCGTTCTGTTAGGTAGCTCCGTTTTGGTTTTAGAAGCAGACAGTTCTCCTTACAGCATATACTCCCATTCACTGAGAAATGTCCAAACGCAGCTCTTACCAGAAACGTGTTTCTAACTCCTGAATCTAAAGGGAGATTTAACTCACTTAGCTGAACAAACGCACAGCAGAGCAGATTGAAGGATACGTTTCTTCTGTGTTTTAGGCAGAGTTTTACTGCTATTTCGTTATATGCGGGAATAGTGCTGGAAATGCCTGTTTTGAGATCTCTCCACAGAAAGCGTTTCCAGACTTCCCCTTCAACACACGAGTTTAACTCTGTAAGTTGAATGCACACATTGAAGACCGTTCTGTTAGGTAGCTCCGTTTTGGTTTTAGAAGCAGACAGTTCTCCTTACAGCATATACTCCCATTCACTGAGAAATGTCCAAACGCAGCTCTTACCAGAAACGTGTTTTTAACTCCTGAATCTAAAGGGAGATTTAACTCACTTAGCTGAACAAACGCACAGCAGAGCAGATTGAAGGATACGTTTCTTCTGTGTTTTAGGCAGAGTTTTACTGCTATTTCGTTATATGCGGGAATAGTGCTGGAAATGCCTGGAAATGCCTGTTTTGAGATCTCTCCACAGAAAGCGTTTCCAGACTTCCCCTTCAACACACGAGTTTAACTCTGTAAGTTGAATGCACACATTGAAGACCGTTCTGTTAGGTAGCTCCGTTTTGGTTTTAGAAGCAGACAGTTCTCCTTACAGCATATACTCCCATTCACTGAGAAATGTCCAAACGCAGCTCTTACCAGAAACGTGTTTCTAACTCCTGAATCTAAAGGGAGATTTAACTCACTTAGCTGAACAAACGCACAGCAGAGCAGATTGAAGGATACGTTTCTTCTGTGTTTTAGGCAGAGTTTTACTGCTATTTCGTTATATGCGGGAATAGTGCTGGAAATGCCTGTTTTGAGATCTCTCCACAGAAAGCGTTTCCAGACTTCCCCTTCAACACACGAGTTTAACTCTGTAAGTTGAATGCACACATTGAAGACCGTTCTGTTAGGTAGCTCCGTTTTGGTTTTAGAAGCAGACAGTTCTCCTTACAGCATATACTCCCATTCACTGAGAAATGTCCAAACGCAGCTCTTACCAGAAACGTGTTTCTAACTCCTGAATCTAAAGGGAGATTTAACTCACTTAGCTGAACAAACGCACAGCAGAGCAGATTGAAGGATACGTTTCTTCTGTGTTTTAGGCAGAGTTTTACTGCTATTTCGTTATATGCGGGAATAGTGCTGGAAATGCCTGGAAAGGCCTGTTTTGAGATCTCTCCACAGAAAGCGTTTCCAGACTTCCCCTTCAACACACGAGTTTAACTCTGTAAGTTGAATGCACACATTGAAGACCGTTCTGTTAGGTAGCTCCGTTTTGGTTTTAGAAGCAGACAGTTCTCCTTACAGCATATACTCCCATTCACTGAGAAATGTCCAAACGCAGCTCTTACCAGAAACGTGTTTCTAACTCCTGAATCTAAAGGGAGATTTAACTCACTTAGCTGAACAAACGCACAGCAGAGCAGATTGAAGGATACGTTTCTTCTGTGTTTTAGGCAGAGTTTTACTGCTATTTCGTTATATGCGGGAATAGTGCTGGAAATGCCTGGAAATGCCTGTTTTGAGATCTCTCCACAGAAAGGGTTTCCAGACTTCCCCTTCAAAACACGAGTTTAACTCTGTAAGTTGAATGCACACATTGAAGACCGTTCTGTTAGGTAGCTCCGTTTTGGTTTTAGAAGCAGACAGTTCTCCTTACAGCATATACTCCCATTCACTGAGAAATGTCCAAACGCAGCTCTTACCAGAAACGTGTTTCTAACTCCTGAATCTAAAGGGAGATTTAACTCACTTAGCTGAACAAACGCACAGCAGAGCAGATTGAAGGATACGTTTCTTCTGTGTTTTAGGCAGAGTTTTACTGCTATTTCGTTATATGCGGGAATAGTGCTGGAAATGCCTGGAAAGGCCTGTTTTGAGATCTCTCCACAGAAAGCGTTTCCAGACTTCCCCTTCAACACACGAGTTTAACTCTGTAAGTTGAATGCACACATTGAAGACCGTTCTGTTAGGTAGCTCCGTTTTGGTTTTAGAAGCAGACAGTTCTCCTTAGAGCATATACTCCCATTCACTGAGAAATGTCCAAACGCAGCTCTTACCAGAAACGTGTGTCTAACTCCTGAATCTAAAGGGAGATGTAACTCACTTAGCTGAACAAACGCACAGCAGAGCAGATTGAAGGATACGTTTCTTCTGTGTTTTAGGCAGAGTTTTACTGCTATTTCGTTATATGCGGGAATAGTGCTGGAAATGCCTGTTTTGAGATCTCTCCACAGAAAGCGTTTCCAGACTTCCCCTTCAACACACGAGTTTAACTCTGTAAGTTGAATGCACACATTGAAGACCGTTCTGTTAGGTAGCTCCGTTTTGGTTTTAGAAGCAGACAGTTCTCCTTACAGCATATACTCCCATTCACTGAGAAATGTCCAAACGCAGCTCTTACCAGAAACGTGTTTCTAACTCCTGAATCTAAAGGGAGATTTAACTCACTTAGCTGAACAAACGCACAGCAGAGCAGATTGAAGGATACGTTTCTTCTGTGTTTTAGGCAGTGTTTTACTGCTATTTCGTTATATGCGGGAATAGTGCTGGAAATGCCTGTTTTGAGATCTCTCCACAGAAAGCGTTTCCAGACTTCCCCTTCAACACACGAGTTTAACTCTGTAAGTTGAATGCACACATTGAAGACCGTTCTGTTAGGTAGCTCCGTTTTGGTTTTAGAAGCAGACAGTTCTCCTTACAGCATATACTCCCATTCACTGAGAAATGTCCAAACGCAGCTCTTACCAGAAACGTGTTTCTAACTCCTGAATCTAAAGGGAGATTTAACTCACTTAGCTGAACAAACGCACAGCAGAGCAGATTGAAGGATACGTTTCTTCTGTGTTTTAGGCAGAGTTTTACTGCTATTTCGTTATATGCGGGAATAGTGCTGGAAATGCCTGGAAATGCCTGTTTTGAGATCTCTCCACAGAAAGCGTTTCCAGACTTCCCCTTCAACACACGAGTTTAACTCTGTAAGTTGAATGCACACATTGAAGACCGTTCTGTTAGGTAGCTCCGTTTTGGTTTTAGAAGCAGACAGTTCTCCTTACAGCATATACTCCCATTCACTGAGAAATGTCCAAACGCAGCTCTTACCAGAAACGTGTTTCTAACTCCTGAATCTAAAGGGAGATTTAACTCACTTAGCTGAACAAACGCACAGCAGAGCAGATTGAAGGATACGTTTCTTCTGTGTTTTAGGCAGAGTTTTACTGCTATTTCGTTATATGCGGGAATAGTGCTGGAAATGCCTGTTTTGAGATCTCTCCACAGAAAGCGTTTCCAGACTTCCCCTTCAACACACGAGTTTAACTCTGTAAGTTGAATGCACACATTGAAGACCGTTCTGTTAGGTAGCTCCGTTTTGGTTTTAGAAGCAGACAGTTCTCCTTAGAGCATATACTCCCATTCACTGAGAAATGTCCAAACGCAGCTCTTACCAGAAACGTGTGTCTAACTCCTGAATCTAAAGGGAGATGTAACTCACTTAGCTGAACAAACGCACAGCAGAGCAGATTGAAGGATACGTTTCTTCTGTGTTTTAGGCAGAGTTTTACTGCTATTTCGTTATATGCGGGAATAGTGCTGGAAATGCCTGTTTTGAGATCTCTCCACAGAAAGCGTTTCCAGACTTCCCCTTCAACACACGAGTTTAACTCTGTAAGTTGAATGCACACATTGAAGACCGTTCTGTTAGGTAGCTCCGTTTTGGTTTTAGAAGCAGACAGTTCTCCTTACAGCATATACTCCCATTCACTGAGAAATGTCCAAACGCAGCTCTTACCAGAAACGTGTTTCTAACTCCTGAATCTAAAGGGAGATTTAACTCACTTAGCTGAACAAACGCACAGCAGAGCAGATTGAAGGATACGTTTCTTCTGTGTTTTAGGCAGAGTTTTACTGCTATTTCGTTATATGCAGGAATAGTGCTGGAAATGCCTGTTTTGAGATCTCTTCACAGAAAGCGTTTCCAGACTTCCCCTTCAACACACGAGTTTAACTCTGTAAGTTGAATGCACACATTGAAGACCGTTCTGTTAGGTAGCTCCGTTTTGGTTTTAGAAGCAGACAGTTCTCCTTACAGCATATACTCCCATTCACTGAGAAATGTCCAAACGCAGCTCTTACCAGAAACGTGTTTCTAACTCCTGAATGTAAAGGGAGATTTAACTCACTTAGCTGAACAAACGCACAGCAGAGCAGATTGAAGGATACGTTTCTTCTGTGTTTTAGGCAGAGTTTTACTGCTATTTCGTTATATGCGGGAATAGTGCTGGAAATGCCTGTTTTGAGATCTCTCCACAGAAAGCGTTTCCAGACTTCCCCTTCAACACACGAGTTTAACTCTGTAAGTTGAATGCACACATTGAAGACCGTTCTGTTAGGTAGCTCCGTTTTGGTTTTAGAAGCAGACAGTTCTCCTTACAGCATATACTCCCATTCACTGAGAAATGTGCAAACGCAGCTCTTACCAGAAACGTGTTTCTAACTCCTGAATCTAAAGGGAGATGTAACTCACTTAGCTGAACAAACGCACAGCAGAGCAGATTGAAGGATACGTTTCTTCTGTGTTTTAGGCAGAGTTTTACTGCTATTTCGTTATATGCGGGAATAGTGCTGGAAATGCCTGTTTTGAGATCTCTCCACAGAAAGCGTTTCCAGACTTCCCCTTCAACACACGAGTTTAACTCTGTAAGTTGAATGCACACATTGAAGACCGTTCTGTTAGGTAGCTCCGTTTTGGTTTTAGAAGCAGACAGTTCTCCTTACAGCATATACTCCCATTCACTGAGAAATGTCCAAACGCAGCTCTTACCAGAAACGTGTTTCTAACTCCTGAATCTAAAGGGAGATTTAACTCACTTAGCTGAACAAACGCACAGCAGAGCAGATTGAAGGATACGTTTCTTCTGTGTTTTAGGCAGAGTTTTACTGCTATTTCGTTATATGCGGGAATAGTGCTGGAAATGCCTGGAAATGCCTGTTTTGAGATCTCTCCACAGAAAGCGTTTCCAGACTTCCCCTTCAACACACGAGTTTAACTCTGTAAGTTGAATGCACACATTGAAGACCGTTCTGTTAGGTAGCTCCGTTTTGGTTTTAGAAGCAGACAGTTCTCCTTACAGCATATACTCCCATTCACTGAGAAATGTCCAAACGCAGCTCTTACCAGAAACGTGTTTCTAACTCCTGAATCTAAAGGGAGATTTAACTCACTTAGCTGAACAAACGCACAACAGAGCAGATTGAAGGATACGTTTCTTCTGTGTTTTAGGCAGAGTTTTACTGCTATTTCGTTATATGCGGGAATAGTGCTGGAAATGCCTGGAAAGGCCTGTTTTGAGATCTCTCCACAGAAAGCGTTTCCAGACTTCCCCTTCAACACACGAGTTTAACTCTGTAAGTTGAATGCACACATTGAAGACCGTTCTGTTAGGTAGCTCCGTTTTGGTTTTAGAAGCAGACAGTTCTCCTTACAGCATATACTCCCATTCACTGAGAAATGTCCAAACGCAGCTCTTACCAGAAACGTGTTTCTAACTCCTGAATCTAAAGGGAGATTTAACTCACTTAGCTGAACAAACGCACAGCAGAGCAGATTGAAGGATACGTTTCTTCTGTGTTTTAGGCAGAGTTTTACTGCTATTTCGTTATATGCGGGAATAGTGCTGGAAATGCCTGGAAATGCCTGTTTTGAGATCTCTCCACAGAAAGCGTTTCCAGACTTCCCCTTCAAAACACGAGTTTAACTCTGTAAGTTGAATGCACACATTGAAGACCGTTCTGTTAGGTAGCTCCGTTTTGGTTTTAGAAGCAGACAGTTCTCCTTACAGCATATACTCCCATTCACTGAGAAATGTCCAAACGCAGCTCTTACCAGAAACGTGTTTCTAACTCCTGAATCTAAAGGGAGATTTAACTCACTTAGCTGAACAAACGCACAGCAGAGCAGATTGAAGGATACGTTTCTTCTGTGTTTTAGGCAGAGTTTTACTGCTATTTCGTTATATGCGGGAATAGTGCTGGAAATGCCTGGAAAGGCCTGTTTTGAGATATCTCCACAGAAAGCGTTTCCAGACTTCCCCTTCAACACACGAGTTTAACTCTGTAAGTTGAATGCACACATTGAAGACCGTTCTGTTAGGTAGCTCCGTTTTGGTTTTAGAAGCAGACAGTTCTCCTTAGAGCATATACTCCCATTCACTGAGAAATGTCCAAACGCAGCTCTTACCAGAAACGTGTGTCTAACTCCTGAATCTAAAGGGAGATGTAACTCACTTAGCTGAACAAACGCACAGCAGAGCAGATTGAAGGATACGTTTCTTCTGTGTTTTAGGCAGAGTTTTACTGCTATTTCGTTATATGCGGGAATAGTGCTGGAAATGCCTGTTTTGAGATCTCTCCACAGAAAGCGTTTCCAGACTTCCCCTTCAACACACGAGTTTAACTCTGTAAGTTGAATGCACACATTGAAGACCGTTCTGTTAGGTAGCTCCGTTTTGGTTTTAGAAGCAGACAGTTCTCCTTACAGCATATACTCCCATTCACTGAGAAATGTCCAAACGCAGCTCTTACCAGAAACGTGTTTCTAACTCCTGAATCTAAAGGGAGATTTAACTCACTTAGCTGAACAAACGCACAGCAGAGCAGATTGAAGGATACGTTTCTTCTGTGTTTTAGGCAGAGTTTTACTGCTATTTCGTTATATGCGGGAATAGTGCTGGAAATGCCTGTTTTGAGATCTCTCCACAGAAAGCGTTTCCAGACTTCCCCTTCAACACACGAGTTTAACTCTGTAAGTTGAATGCACACATTGAAGACCGTTCTGTTAGGTAGCTCCGTTTTGGTTTTAGAAGCAGACAGTTCTCCTTACAGCATATACTCCCATTCACTGAGAAATGTCCAAACGCAGCTCTTACCAGAAACGTGTTTCTAACTCCTGAATCTAAAGGGAGATGTAACTCACTTAGCTGAACAAACGCACAGCAGAGCAGATTGAAGGATACGTTTCTTCTGTGTTTTAGGCAGAGTTTTACTGCTATTTCGTTATATGCGGGAATAGTGCTGGAAATGCCTGTTTTGAGATCTCTCCACAGAAAGCGTTTCCAGACTTCCCCTTCAACACACGAGTTTAACTCTGTAAGTTGAATGCACACATTGAAGACCGTTCTGTTAGGTAGCTCCGTTTTGGTTTTAGAAGCAGACAGTTCTCCTTACAGCATATACTCCCATTCACTGAGAAATGTCCAAACGCAGCTCTTACCAGAAACGTGTTTCTAACTCCTGAATCTAAAGGGAGATTTAACTCACTTAGCTGAACAAACGCACAGCAGAGCAGATTGAAGGATACGTTTCTTCTGTGTTTTAGGCAGAGTTTTACTGCTATTTCGTTATATGCGGGAATAGTGCTGGAAATGCCTGGAAATGCCTGTTTTGAGATCTCTCCACAGAAAGCGTTTCCAGACTTCCCCTTCAAAACACGAGTTTAACTCTGTAAGTTGAATGCACACATTGAAGACCGTTCTGTTAGGTAGCTCCGTTTTGGTTTTAGAAGCAGACAGTTCTCCTTACAGCATATACTCCCATTCACTGAGAAATGTCCAAACGCAGCTCTTACCAGAAACGTGTTTCTAACTCCTGAATCTAAAGGGAGATTTAACTCACTTAGCTGAACAAACGCACAGCAGAGCAGATTGAAGGATACGTTTCTTCTGTGTTTTAGGCAGAGTTTTACTGCTATTTCGTTATATGCGGGAATAGTGCTGGAAATGCCTGGAAAGGCCTGTTTTGAGATCTCTCCACAGAAAGCGTTTCCAGACTTCCCCTTCAACACACGAGTTTAACTCTGTAAGTTGAATGCACACATTGAAGACCGTTCTGTTAGGTAGCTCCGTTTTGGTTTTAGAAGCAGACAGTTCTCCTTAGAGCATATACTCCCATTCACTGAGAAATGTCCAAACGCAGCTCTTACCAGAAACGTGTGTCTAACTCCTGAATCTAAAGGGAGATGTAACTCACTTAGCTGAACAAACGCACAGCAGAGCAGATTGAAGGATACGTTTCTTCTGTGTTTTAGGCAGAGTTTTACTGCTATTTCGTTATATGCGGGAATAGTGCTGGAAATGCCTGTTTTGAGATCTCTCCACAGAAAGCGTTTCCAGACTTCCCCTTCAACACACGAGTTTAACTCTGTAAGTTGAATGCACACATTGAAGACCGTTCTGTTAGGTAGCTCCGTTTTGGTTTTAGAAGCAGACAGTTCTCCTTACAGCATATACTCCCATTCACTGAGAAATGTCCAAACGCAGCTCTTACCAGAAACGTGTTTCTAACTCCTGAATCTAAAGGGAGATTTAACTCACTTAGCTGAACAAACGCACAGCAGAGCAGATTGAAGGATACGTTTCTTCTGTGTTTTAGGCAGAGTTTTACTGCTATTTCGTTATATGCGGGAATAGTGCTGGAAATGCCTGTTTTGAGATCTCTCCACAGAAAGCGTTTCCAGACTTCCCCTTCAACACACGAGTTTAACTCTGTAAGTTGAATGCACACATTGAAGACCGTTCTGTTAGGTAGCTCCGTTTTGGTTTTAGAAGCAGACAGTTCTCCTTACAGCATATACTCCCATTCACTGAGAAATGTCCAAACGCAGCTCTTACCAGAAACGTGTTTCTAACTCCTGAATCTAAAGGGAGATGTAACTCACTTAGCTGAACAAACGCACAGCAGAGCAGATTGAAGGATACGTTTCTTCTGTGTTTTAGGCAGAGTTTTACTGCTATTTCGTTATATGCGGGAATAGTGCTGGAAATGCCTGTTTTGAGATCTCTCCACAGAAAGCGTTTCCAGACTTCCCCTTCAACACACGAGTTTAACTCTGTAAGTTGAATGCACACATTGAAGACCGTTCTGTTAGGTAGCTCCGTTTTGGTTTTAGAAGCAGACAGTTCTCCTTACAGCATATACTCCCATTCACTGAGAAATGTCCAAACGCAGCTCTTACCAGAAACGTGTTTCTAACTCCTGAATCTAAAGGGAGATTTAACTCACTTAGCTGAACAAACGCACAGCAGAGCAGATTGAAGGATACGTTTCTTCTGTGTTTTAGGCAGAGTTTTACTGCTATTTCGTTATATGCGGGAATAGTGCTGGAAATGCCTGTTTTGAGATCTCTCCACAGAAAGCGTTTCCAGACTTCCCCTTCAACACACGAGTTTAACTCTGTAAGTTGAATGCACACATTGAAGACCGTTCTGTTAGGTAGCTCCGTTTTGGTTTTAGAAGCAGACAGTTCTCCTTACAGCATATACTCCCATTCACTGAGAAATGTCCAAACGCAGCTCTTACCAGAAACGTGTTTCTAACTCCTGAATCTAAAGGGAGATGTAACTCACTTAGCTGAACAAACGCACAGCAGAGCAGATTGAAGGATACGTTTCTTCTGTGTTTTAGGCAGAGTTTTACTGCTATTTCGTTATATGCGGGAATAGTGCTGGAAATGCCTGTTTTGAGATCTCTCCACAGAAAGCGTTTCCAGACTTCCCCTTCAACACACGAGTTTAACTCTGTAAGTTGAATGCACACATTGAAGACCGTTCTGTTAGGTAGCTCCGTTTTGGTTTTAGAAGCAGACAGTTCTCCTTACAGCATATACTCCCATTCACTGAGAAATGTCCAAACGCAGCTCTTACCAGAAACGTGTTTCTAACTCCTGAATCTAAAGGGAGATTTAACTCACTTAGCTGAACAAACGCACAGCAGAGCAGATTGAAGGATACGTTTCTTCTGTGTTTTAGGCAGAGTTTTACTGCTATTTCGTTATATGCGGGAATAGTGCTGGAAATGCCTGTTTTGAGATCTCTCCACAGAAAGCGTTTCCAGACTTCCCCTTCAACACACGAGTTTAACTCTGTAAGTTGAATGCACACATTGAAGACCGTTCTGTTAGGTAGCTCCGTTTTGGTTTTAGAAGCAGACAGTTCTCCTTACAGCATATACTCCCATTCACTGAGAAATGTCCAAACGCAGCTCTTACCAGAAACGTGTTTCTAACTCCTGAATCTAAAGGGAGATTTAACTCACTTAGCTGAACAAACGCACAGCAGAGCAGATTGAAGGATACGTTTCTTCTGTGTTTTAGGCAGAGTTTTACTGCTATTTCGTTATATGCGGGAATAGTGCTGGAAATGCCTGTTTTGAGATCTCTCCACAGAAAGCGTTTCCAGACTTCCCCTTCAACACACGAGTTTAACTCTGTAAGTTGAATGCACACATTGAAGACCGTTCTGTTAGGTAGCTCCGTTTTGGTTTTAGAAGCAGACAGTTCTCCTTACAGCATATACTCCCATTCACTGAGAAATGTCCAAACGCAGCTCTTACCAGAAACGTGTTTCTAACTCCTGAATCTAAAGGGAGATTTAACTCACTTAGCTGAACAAACGCACAGCAGAGCAGATTGAAGGATACGTTTCTTCTGTGTTTTAGGCAGAGTTTTACTGCTATTTCGTTATATGCGCTAATAGTGCTGGAAATGCCTGGAAAGGCCTGTTTTGAGATCTCTCCACAGAAAGCGTTTCCAGACTTCCCCTTCAACACACGAGTTTAACTCTGTAAGTTGAATGCACACATTGAAGACCGTTCTGTTAGGTAGCTCCGTTTTGGTTTTAGAAGCAGACAGTTCTCCTTACAGCATATACTCCCATTCACTGAGAAATGTCCAAACGCAGCTCTTACCAGAAACGTGTTTCTAACTCCTGAATCTAAAGGGAGATTTAACTCACTTAGCTGAACAAACGCACAGCAGAGCAGATTGAAGGATACGTTTCTTCTGTGTTTTAGGCAGAGTTTTACTGCTATTTCGTTATATGCGGGAATAGTGCTGGAAATGCCTGGAAATGCCTGTTTTGAGATCTCTCCACAGAAAGCGTTTCCAGACTTCCCCTTCAACACACGAGTTTAACTCTGTAAGTTGAATGCACACATTGAAGACCGTTCTGTTAGGTAGCTCCGTTTTGGTTTTAGAAGCAGACAGTTCTCCTTACAGCATATACTCCCATTCACTGAGAAATGTCCAAACGCAGCTCTTACCAGAAACGTGTTTCTAACTCCTGAATCTAAAGGGAGATTTAACTCACTTAGCTGAACAAACGCACAGCAGAGCAGATTGAAGGATACGTTTCTTCTGTGTTTTAGGCAGAGTTTTACTGCTATTTCGTTATATGCGGGAATAGTGCTGGAAATGCCTGTTTTGAGATCTCTCCACAGAAAGCGTTTCCAGACTTCCCCTTCAACACACGAGTTTAACTCTGTAAGTTGAATGCACACATTGAAGACCGTTCTGTTAGGTAGCTCCGTTTTGGTTTTAGAAGCAGACAGTTCTCCTTACAGCATATACTCCCATTCACTGAGAAATGTCCAAACGCAGCTCTTACCAGAAACGTGTTTCTAACTCCTGAATCTAAAGGGAGATTTAACTCACTTAGCTGAACAAACGCACAGCAGAGCAGATTGAAGGATACGTTTCTTCTGTGTTTTAGGCAGAGTTTTACTGCTATTTCGTTATATGCGGGAATAGTGCTGGAAATGCCTGTTTTGAGATCTCTCCACAGAAAGCGTTTCCAGACTTCCCCTTCAACACACGAGTTTAACTCTGTAAGTTGCACACATTGAAGACCGTTCTGTTAGGTAGCTCCGTTTTGGTTTTAGAAGCAGACAGTTCTCCTTACAGCATATACTCCCATTCACTGAGAAATGTCCAAACGCAGCTCTTACCAGAAACGTGTTTCTAACTCCTGAATCTAAAGGGAGATTTAACTCACTTAGCTGAACAAACGCACAGCAGAGCAGATTGAAGGATACGTTTCTTCTGTGTTTTAGGCAGAGTTTTACTGCTATTTCGTTATATGCGGGAATAGTGCTGGAAATGCCTGTTTTGAGATCTCTCCACAGAAAGCGTTTCCAGACTTCCCCTTCAACACACGAGTTTAACTCTGTAAGTTGAATGCACACATTGAAGACCGTTCTGTTAGGTAGCTCCGTTTTGGTTTTAGAAGCAGACAGTTCTCCTTACAGCATATACTCCCATTCACTGAGAAATGTCCAAACGCAGCTCTTACCAGAAACGTGTTTCTAACTCCTGAATCTAAAGGGAGATTTAACTCACTTAGCTGAACAAACGCACAGCAGAGCAGATTGAAGGATACGTTTCTTCTGTGTTTTAGGCAGAGTTTTACTGCTATTTCGTTATATGCGGGAATAGTGCTGGAAATGCCTGTTTTGAGATCTCTCCACAGAAAGCGTTTCCAGACTTCCCCTTCAACACACGAGTTTAACTCTGTAAGTTGAATGCACACATTGAAGACCGTTCTGTTAGGTAGCTCCGTTTTGGTTTTAGAAGCAGACAGTTCTCCTTACAGCATATACTCCCATTCACTGAGAAATGTCCAAACGCAGCTCTTACCAGAAACGTGTTTCTAACTCCTGAATCTAAAGGGAGATTTAACTCACTTAGCTGAACAAACGCACAGCAGAGCAGATTGAAGGATACGTTTCTTCTGTGTTTTAGGCAGAGTTTTACTGCTATTTCGTTATATGCGGGAATAGTGCTGGAAATGCCTGTTTTGAGATCTCTCCACAGAAAGCGTTTCCAGACTTCCCCTTCAACACACGAGTTTAACTCTGTAAGTTGAATGCACACATTGAAGACCGTTCTGTTAGGTAGCTCCGTTTTGGTTTTAGAAGCAGACAGTTCTCCTTACAGCATATACTCCCATTCACTGAGAAATGTCCAAACGCAGCTCTTACCAGAAACGTGTTTCTAACTCCTGAATCTAAAGGGAGATTTAACTCACTTAGCTGAACAAACGCACAGCAGAGCAGATTGAAGGATACGTTTCTTCTGTGTTTTAGGCAGAGTTTTACTGCTATTTCGTTATATGCGGGAATAGTGCTGGAAATGCCTGTTTTGAGATCTCTCCACAGAAAGCGTTTCCAGATTTCCCCTTCAACACACCAGTTTAACTCTGTAAGTTGAATGCACACATTGAAGACCGTTCTGTTAGGTAGCTCCGTTTTGGTTTTAGAAGCAGACAGTTCTCCTTACAGCATATACTCCCATTCACTGAGAAATGTCCAAACGCAGCTCTTACCAGAAACGTGTTTCTAACTCCTGAATCTAAAGGGAGATTTAGCTCACTTAGCTGAACAAACGCACAGCAGAGCAGATTGAAGGATACGTTTCTTCTGTGTTTTAGGCAGAGTTTTACTGCTATTTCGTTATATGCGGGAATAGTGCTGGAAATGCCTGTTTTGAGATCTCTCCACAGAAAGCGTTTCCAGACTTCCCCTTCAACACACGAGTTTAACTCTGTAAGTTGAATGCACACATTGAAGACCGTTCTGTTAGGTAGCTCCGTTTTGGTTTTAGAAGCAGACAGTTCTCCTTACAGCATATACTCCCATTCACTGAGAAATGTCCAAACGCAGCTCTTACCAGAAACGTGTTTCTAACTCCTGAATCTAAAGGGAGATTTAACTCACTTAGCTGAACAAACGCACAGCAGAGCAGATTGAAGGATACGTTTCTTCTGTGTTTTAGGCAGAGTTTTACTGCTATTTCGTTATATGCGGGAATAGTGCTGGAAATGCCTGTTTTGAGATCTCTCCACAGAAAGCGTTTCCAGACTTCCCCTTCAACACACGAGTTTAACTCTGTAAGTTGAATGCACACATTGAAGACCGTTCTGTTAGGTAGCTCCGTTTTGGTTTTAGAAGCAGACAGTTCTCCTTACAGCATATACTCCCATTCACTGAGAAATGTCCAAACGCAGCTCTTACCAGAAACGTGTTTCTAACTCCTGAATCTAAAGGGAGATTTAACTCACTTAGCTGAACAAACGCACAGCAGAGCAGATTGAAGGATACGTTTCTTCTGTGTTTTAGGCAGAGTTTTACTGCTATTTCGTTATATGCGGGAATAGTGCTGGAAATGCCTGTTTTGAGATCTCTCCACAGAAAGCGTTTCCAGACTTCCCCTTCAACACACGAGTTTAACTCTGTAAGTTGAATGCACACATTGAAGACCGTTCTGTTAGGTAGCTCCGTTTTGGTTTTAGAAGCAGATAGTTCTCCTTACAGCATATACTCCCATTCACTGAGAAATGTCCAAACGCAGCTCTTACCAGAAACGTGTTTCTAACTCCTGAATCTAAAGGGAGATTTAACTCACTTAGCTGAACAAACGCACAGCAGAGCAGATTGAAGGATACGTTTCTTCTGTGTTTTAGGCAGAGTTTTACTGCTATTTCGTTATATGCGGGAATAGTGCTGGAAATGCCTGTTTTGAGATCTCTCCACAGAAAGCGTTTCCAGACTTCCCCTTCAACACACGAGTTTAACTCTGTAAGTTGAATGCACACATTGAAGACCGTTCTGTTAGGTAGCTCCGTTTTGGTTTTAGAAGCAGACAGTTCTCCTTACAGCATATACTCCCATTCACTGAGAAATGTCCAAACGCAGCTCTTACCAGAAACGTGTTTCTAACTCCTGAATCTAAAGGGAGATGTAACTCACTTAGCTGAACAAACGCACAGCAGAGCAGATTGAAGGATACGTTTCTTCTGTGTTTTAGGCAGAGTTTTACTGCTATTTCGTTATATGCGGGAATAGTGCTGGAAATGCCTGTTTTGAGATCTCTCCACAGAAAGCGTTTCCAGACTTCCCCTTCAACACACGAGTTTAACTCTGTAAGTTGAATGCACACATTGAAGACCGTTCTGTTAGGTAGCTCCGTTTTGGTTTTAGAAGCAGACAGTTCTCCTTACAGCATATACTCCCATTCACTGAGAAATGTCCAAACGCAGCTCTTACCAGAAACGTGTTTCTAACTCCTGAATCTAAAGGGAGATTTAACTCACTTAGCTGAACAAACGCACAGCAGAGCAGATTGAAGGATACGTTTCTTCTGTGTTTTAGGCAGAGTTTTACTGCTATTTCGTTATATGCGGGAATAGTGCTGGAAATGCCTGTTTTGAGATCTCTCCACAGAAAGCGTTTCCAGACTTCCCCTTCAACACACGAGTTTAACTCTGTAAGTTGAATGCACACATTGAAGACCGTTCTGTTAGGTAGCTCCGTTTTGGTTTTAGAAGCAGACAGTTCTCCTTACAGCATATACTCCCATTCACCCTTACAGCATATACTCCCATTCACTGAGAAATGTCCAAACGCAGCTCTTACCAGAAACGTGTTTCTAACTCCTGAATCTAAAGGGAGATTTAACTCACTTAGCTGAACAAACGCACAGCAGAGCAGATTGAAGGATACGTTTCTTCTGTGTTTTAGGCAGAGTTTTACTGCTATTTCGTTATATGCGGGAATAGTGCTGGAAATGCCTGTTTTGAGATCTCTCCACAGAAAGCGTTTCCAGACTTCCCCTTCAACACATGAGTTTAACTCTGTAAGTTGAATGCACACATTGAAGACCGTTCTGTTAGGTAGCTCCGTTTTGGTTTTAGAAGCAGACAGTTCTCCTTACAGCATATACTCCCATTCACTGAGAAATGTCCAAACGCAGCTCTTACCAGAAACGTGTTTCTAACTCCTGAATCTAAAGGGAGATTTAACTCACTTAGCTGAACAAACGCACAGCAGAGCAGATTGAAGGATACGTTTCTTCTGTGTTCTGTGTTTTAGGCAGAGTTTTACTGCTATTTCGTTATATGCGGGAATAGTGCTGGAAATGCCTGGAAATGCCTGTTTTGAGATCTCTCCACAGAAGCGTTTCCAGACTTCCCCTTCAACACACGAGTTTAACTCTGTAAGTTGAATGCACACATTGAAGACCGTTCTGTTAGGTAGCTCCGTTTTGGTTTTAGAAGCAGACAGTTCTCCTTACAGCATATACCTCCCATTCACTGAGAAATGTCCAAACGCAGCTCTTACCAGAAACGTGTTTCTAACTCCTGAATCTAAAGGGAGATTTAACTCACTTAGCTGAACAAACGCACAGCAGAGCAGATTGAAGGATACGTTTCTTCTGTGTTTTAGGCAGAGTTTTACTGCTATTTCGTTATATGCGGGAATAGTGCTGGAAATGCCTGTTTTGAGATCTCTCCACAGAAAGCGTTTCCAGACTTCCCCTTCAACACACGAGTTTAACTCTGTAAGTTGAATGCACACATTGAAGACCGTTCTGTTAGGTAGCTCCGTTTTGGTTTTAGAAGCAGACAGTTCTCCTTACAGCATATACTCCCATTCACTGAGAAATGTCCAAACGCAGCTCTTACCAGAAACGTGTTTCTAACTCCTGAATCTAAAGGGAGATTTAACTCACTTAGCTGAACAAACGCACAGCAGAGCAGATTGAAGGATACGTTTCTTCTGTGTTTTAGGCAGAGTTTTACTGCTATTTCGTTATATGCGGGAATAGTGCTGGAAATGCCTGGAAATGCCTGTTTTGAGATCTCTCCACAGAAAGCGTTTCCAGACTTCCCCTTCAACACACGAGTTTAACTCTGTAAGTTGAATGCACACATTGAAGACCGTTCTGTTAGGTAGCTCCGTTTTGGTTTTAGAAGCAGACAGTTCTCCTTACAGCATATACTCCCATTCACTGAGAAATGTCCAAACGCAGCTCTTACCAGAAACGTGTTTCTAACTCCTGAATCTAAAGGGAGATTTAACTCACTTAGCTGAACAAACGCACAGCAGAGCAGATTGAAGGATACGTTTCTTCTGTGTTTTAGGCAGAGTTTTACTGCTATTTCGTTATATGCGGGAATAGTGCTGGAAATGCCTGGAAATGCCTGTTTTGAGATCTCTCCACAGAAAGCGTTTCCAGACTTCCCCTTCAACACACGAGTTTAACTCTGTAAGTTGAATGCACACATTGAAGACCGTTCTGTTAGGTAGCTCCGTTTTGGTTTTAGAAGCAGACAGTTCTCCTTACAGCATATACTCCCATTCACTGAGAAATGTCCAAACGCAGCTCTTACCAGAAACGTGTTTCTAACTCCTGAATCTAAAGGGAGATTTAACTCACTTAGCTGAACAAACGCACAGCAGAGCAGATTGAAGGATACGTTTCTTCTGTGTTTTAGGCAGAGTTTTACTGCTATTTCGTTATATGCGGGAATAGTGCTGAATGCCTGGAAATGCCTGTTTTGAGATCTCTCCACAGAAAGCGTTTCCAGACTTCGCCTTCAACACACGAGTTTAACTCTGTAAGTTGAATGCACACATTGAAGACCGTTCTGTTAGGTAGCTCCGTTTTGGTTTTAGAAGCAGACAGTTCTCCTTACAGCATATACTCCCATTCACTGAGAAATGTCCAAACGCAGCTCTTACCAGAAACGTGTTTCTAACTCCTGAATCTAAAGGGAGATTTAACTCACTTAGCTGAACAAACGCACAGCAGAGCAGATTGAAGGATACGTTTCTTCTGTGTTTTAGGCAGAGTTTTACTGCTATTTCGTTATATGCGGGAATAGTGCTGGAAATGCCTGTTTTGAGATCTCTCCACAGAAAGCGTTTCCAGACTTCCCCTTCAACACACGAGTTTAACTCTGTAAGTTGAATGCACACATTGAAGACCGTTCTGTTAGGTAGCTCCGTTTTGGTTTTAGAAGCAGACAGTTCTCCTTACAGCATATACTCCCATTCACTGAGAAATGTCCAAACGCAGCTCTTACCAGAAACGTGTTTCTAACTCCTGAATCTAAAGGGAGATTTAACTCACTTAGCTGAACAAACGCACAGCAGAGCAGATTGAAGGATACGTTTCTTCTGTGTTTTAGGCAGAGTTTTACTGCTATTTCGTTATATGCGGGAATAGTGCTGGAAATGCCTGTTTTGAGATCTCTCCACAGAAAGCGTTTCCAGACTTCCCCTTCAACACACGAGTTTAACTCTGTAAGTTGAATGCACACATTGAAGACCGTTCTGTTAGGTAGCTCCGTTTTGGTTTTAGAAGCAGACAGTTCTCCTTACAGCATATACTCCCATTCACTGAGAAATGTCCAAACGCAGCTCTTACCAGAAACGTGTTTCTAACTCCTGAATCTAAAGGGAGATTTAACTCACTTAGCTGAACAAACGCACAGCAGAGCAGATTGAAGGATACGTTTCTTCTGTGTTTTAGGCAGAGTTTTACTGCTATTTCGTTATATGCGGGAATAGTGCTGGAAATGCCTGTTTTGAGATCTCTCCACAGAAAGCGTTTCCAGACTTCCCCTTCAACACACGAGTTTAACTCTGTAAGTTGAATGCACACATTGAAGACCGTTCTGTTAGGTAGCTCCGTTTTGGTTTTAGAAGCAGACAGTTCTCCTTACAGCATATACTCCCATTCACTGAGAAATGTCCAAACGCAGCTCTTACCAGAAACGTGTTTCTAACTCCTGAATCTAAAGGGAGATTTAACTCACTTAGCTGAACAAACGCACAGCAGAGCAGATTGAAGGATACGTTTCTTCTGTGTTTTAGGCAGAGTTTTACTGCTATTTCGTTATATGCGGGAATAGTGCTGGAAATGCCTGTTTTGAGATCTCTCCACAGAAAGCGTTTCCAGACTTCCCCTTCAACACACGAGTTTAACTCTGTAAGTTGAATGCACACATTGAAGACCGTTCTGTTAGGTAGCTCCGTTTTGGTTTTAGAAGCAGACAGTTCTCCTTACAGCATATACTCCCATTCACTGAGAAATGTCCAAACGCAGCTCTTACCAGAAACGTGTTTCTAACTCCTGAATCTAAAGGGAGATTTAACTCACTTAGCTGAACAAACGCACAGCAGAGCAGATTGAAGGATACGTTTCTTCTGTGTTTTAGGCAGAGTTTTACTGCTATTTCGTTATATGCGGGAATAGTGCTGGAAATTGCCTGTTTTGAGATCTCTCCACAGAAAGCGTTTCCAGACTTCCCCTTCAACACACGAGTTTAACTCTGTAAGTTGAATGCACACATTGAAGACCGTTCTGTTAGGTAGCTCCGTTTTGGTTTTAGAAGCAGACAGTTCTCCTTACAGCATATACTCCCATTCACTGAGAAATGTCCAAACGCAGCTCTTACCAGAAACGTGTTTCTAACTCCTGAATCTAAAGGGAGATTTAACTCACTTAGCTGAACAAACGCACAGCAGAGCAGATTGAAGGATACGTTTCTTCTGTGTTTTAGGCAGAGTTTTACTGCTATTTCGTTATATGCGGGAATAGTGCTGGAAATGCCTGTTTTGAGATCTCTCCACAGAAAGCGTTTCCAGACTTCCCCTTCAACACACGAGTTTAACTCTGTAAGTTGAATGCACACATTGAAGACCGTTCTGTTAGGTAGCTCCGTTTTGGTTTTAGAAGCAGACAGTTCTCCTTACAGCATATACTCCCATTCACTGAGAAATGTCCAAACGCAGCTCTTACCAGAAACGTGTTTCTAACTCCTGAATCTAAAGGGAGATTTAACTCACTTAGCTGAACAAACGCACAGCAGAGCAGATTGAAGGATACGTTTCTTCTGTGTTTTAGGCAGAGTTTTACTGCTATTTCGTTATATGCGGGAATAGTGCTGGAAATGCGGCTGTTTTGAGATCTCTCCACAGAAAGCGTTTCCAGACTTCCCCTTCAACACACGAGTTTAACTCTGTAAGTTGAATGCACACATTGAAGACCGTTCTGTTAGGTAGCTCCGTTTTGGTTTTAGAAGCAGACAGTTCTCCTTACAGCATATACTCCCATTCACTGAGAAATGTCCAAACGCAGCTCTTACCAGAAACGTGTTTCTAACTCCTGAATCTAAAGGGAGATTTAACTCACTTAGCTGAACAAACGCACAGCAGAGCAGATTGAAGGATACGTTTCTTCTGTGTTTTAGGCAGAGTTTTACTGCTATTTCGTTATATGCGGGAATAGTGCTGGAAATGCCTGGAAATGCCTGTTTTGAGATCTCTCCACAGAAAGCGTTTCCAGACTTCCCCTTCAACACACGAGTTTAACTCTGTAAGTTGAATGCACACATTGAAGACCGTTCTGTTAGGTAGCTCCGTTTTGGTTTTAGAAGCAGACAGTTCTCCTTACAGCATATACTCCCATTCACTGAGAAATGTCCAAACGCAGCTCTTACCAGAAAACGTGTTTCTAACTCCTGAATCTAAAGGGAGATTTAACTCACTTAGCTGAACAAACGCACAGCAGAGCAGATTGAAGGATACGTTTCTTCTGTGTTTTAGGCAGAGTTTTACTGCTATTTCGTTATATGCGGGAATAGTGCTGAATCTGAAATGCCTGTTTTGAGATCTCTCCACAGAAAGCGTTTCCAGACTTCCCCTTCAACACACGAGTTTAACTCTGTAAGTTGAATGCACACATTGAAGACCGTTCTGTTAGTAGCTCCGTTTTGGTTTTAGAAGCAGACAGTTCTCCTTACAGCATATACTCCCATTCACTGAGAAATGTCCAAACGCAGCTCTTACCAGAAACGTGTTTCTAACTCCTGAATCTAAAGGGAGATTTAACTCACTTAGCTGAACAAACGCACAGCAGAGCAGATTGAAGGATACGTTTCTTCTGTGTTTTAGGCAGAGTTTTACTGCTATTTTCGTTATATGCGGGAATAGTGCTGGAAATGCTGGAAATGCCTGTTTTGAGATCTCTCCACAGAAAGCGTTTCCAGACTTCCCCTTCAACACACGAGTTTAACTCTGTAAGTTGAATGCACACATTGAAGACCGTTCTGTTAGGTAGCTCCGTTTTGGTTTTAGAAGCAGACAGTTCTCCTTACAGCATATACTCCCATTCACTGAGAAATGTCCAAACGCAGCTCTTACCAGAAACGTGTTTCTAACTCCTGAATCTAAAGGGAGATTTAACTCACTTAGCTGAACAAACGCACAGCAGAGCAGATTGAAGGATACGTTTCTTCTGTGTTTTAGGCAGAGTATTACTGCTATTTCGTTATATGCGGGAATAGTGCTGGAAATGCCTGGAAATGCCGGTTTTGAGATCTCTCCACAGAAAGCGTTTCCAGACTTCCCCTTCAACACACGAGTTTAACTCTGTAAGTTGAAATGCACACATTGAGACGTTCTGTTAGGTAGCTCCGTTTTGTTTTAGAAGCAGACAGTTCTCTTACAGCATATACTAGTCCCATATTCACTGAGAAAATGTCCAAACGCAGCTCTTACAGGAAACGTGTTTTCTAACTCCTGAAATCTAAGGGAGATTTAACTCACTTAGCTAACAAACCACAGCAGAGCAATTTGAAGGATAACGTTTTCTCTGTGTTTTAGGCTAGAGTATACTGCTAATTCGTTATATTGCGGGAATAGTGCTGGAAATGCCTGGAAATGCCGGTGTTGAGATCTCTCCACAGAAAGCGTTTCCAGACTTCCCCTTCAACACACGAGTTTAACTCTGTAATTTAGAAGCAGACAGTTCTCCTTACAGCATATACTCCCATTCACTGAGAAATGTCCAAACGCAGCTCTTACCAGAAACGTGTTTCTAACTCCTGAATCTAAAGGGAGATTTAACTCACTTAGCTGAACAAACGCACAGCAGAGCAGATTGAAGGATACGTTTCTTCTGTGTTTTAGGCAGAGTTTTACTGCTATTTCGTTATATGCGGGAATAGTGCTGGAAATGCCTGTTTTGAGATCTCTCCACAGAAAGCGTTTCCAGACTTCCCCTTCAACACACGAGTTTAACTCTGTAAGTTGAATGCACACATTGAAGACCGTTCTGTTAGGTAGCTCCGTTTTGGTTTTAGAAGCAGACAGTTCTCCTTACAGCATATACTCCCATTCACTGAGAAATGTCCAAACGCAGCTCTTACCAGAAACGTGTTTCTAACTCCTGAATCTAAAGGGAGATTTAACTCACTTAGCTGAACAAACGCACAGCAGAGCAGATTGAAGGATACGTTTCTTCTGTGTTTTAGGCAGAGTTTTACTGCTATTTCGTTATATGCGGGAATAGTGCTGGAAATGCCTGTTTTGAGATCTCTCCACAGAAAGCGTTTCCAGACTTCCCCTTCAACACACGAGTTTAACTCTGTAAGTTGAATGCACACATTGAAGACCGTTCTGTTAGGTAGCTCCGTTTTGGTTTTAGAAGCAGACAGTTCTCCTTACAGCATATACTCCCATTCACTGAGAAATGTCCAAACGCAGCTCTTACCAGAAACGTGTTTCTAACTCCTGAATCTAAAGGGAGATTTAACTCACTTAGCTGAACAAACGCACAGCAGAGCAGATTGAAGGATACGTTTCTTCTGTGTTTTAGGCAGAGTTTTACTGCTATTTCGTTATATGCGGGAATAGTGCTGGAAATGCCTGTTTTGAGATCTCTCCACAGAAAGCGTTTCCAGACTTCCCCTTCAACACACGAGTTTAACTCTGTAAGTTGAATGCACACATTGAAGACCGTTCTGTTAGGTAGCTCCGTTTTGGTTTTAGAAGCAGACAGTTCTCCTTACAGCATATACTCCCATTCACTGAGAAATGTCCAAACGCAGCTCTTACCAGAAACGTGTTTCTAACTCCTGAATCTAAAGGGAGATTTAACTCACTTAGCTGAACAAACGCACAGCAGAGCAGATTGAAGGATACGTTTCTTCTGTGTTTTAGGCAGAGTTTTACTGCTATTTCGTTATATGCGGGAATAGTGCTGGAAATGCCTGTTTTGAGATCTCTCCACAGAAAGCGTTTCCAGACTTCCCCTTCAACACACGAGTTTAACTCTGTAAGTTGAATGCACACATTGAAGACCGTTCTGTTAGGTAGCTCCGTTTTGGTTTTAGAAGCAGACAGTTCTCCTTACAGCATATACTCCCATTCACTGAGAAATGTCCAAACGCAGCTCTTACCAGAAACGTGTTTCTAACTCCTGAATCTAAAGGGAGATTTAACTCACTTAGCTGAACAAACGCACAGCAGAGCAGATTGAAGGATACGTTTCTTCTGTGTTTTAGGCAGAGTTTTACTGCTATTTCGTTATATGCGGGAATAGTGCTGGAAATGCCTGTTTTGAGATCTCTCCACAGAAAGCGTTTCCAGACTTCCCCTTCAACACACGAGTTTAACTCTGTAAGTTGAATGCACACATTGAAGACCGTTCTGTTAGGTAGCTCCGTTTTGGTTTTAGAAGCAGACAGTTCTCCTTACAGCATATACTCCCATTCACTGAGAAATGTCCAAACGCAGCTCTTACCAGAAACGTGTTTCTAACTCCTGAATCTAAAGGGAGATTTAACTCACTTAGCTGAACAAACGCACAGCAGAGCAGATTGAAGGATACGTTTCTTCTGTGTTTTAGGCAGAGTTTTACTGCTATTTCGTTATATGCGGGAATAGTGCTGGAAATGCCTGTTTTGAGATCTCTCCACAGAAAGCGTTTCCAGACTTCCCCTTCAACACACGAGTTTAACTCTGTAAGTTGAATGCACACATTGAAGACCGTTCTGTTAGGTAGCTCCGTTTTGGTTTTAGAAGCAGACAGTTCTCCTTACAGCATATACTCCCATTCACTGAGAAATGTCCAAACGCAGCTCTTACCAGAAACGTGTTTCTAACTCCTGAATCTAAAGGGAGATTTAACTCACTTAGCTGAACAAACGCACAGCAGAGCAGATTGAAGGATACGTTTCTTCTGTGTTTTAGGCAGAGTTTTACTGCTATTTCGTTATATGCGGGAATAGTGCTGGAAATGCCTGTTTTGAGATCTCTCCACAGAAAGCGTTTCCAGACTTCCCCTTCAACACACGAGTTTAACTCTGTAAGTTGAATGCACACATTGAAGACCGTTCTGTTAGGTAGCTCCGTTTTGGTTTTAGAAGCAGACAGTTCTCCTTACAGCATATACTCCCATTCACTGAGAAATGTCCAAACGCAGCTCTTACCAGAAACGTGTTTCTAACTCCTGAATCTAAAGGGAGATTTAACTCACTTAGCTGAACAAACGCACAGCAGAGCAGATTGAAGGATACGTTTCTTCTGTGTTTTAGGCAGAGTTTTACTGCTATTTCGTTATATGCGGGAATAGTGCTGGAAATGCCTGTTTTGAGATCTCTCCACAGAAAGCGTTTCCAGACTTCCCCTTCAACACACGAGTTTAACTCTGTAAGTTGAATGCACACATTGAAGACCGTTCTGTTAGGTAGCTCCGTTTTGGTTTTAGAAGCAGACAGTTCTCCTTACAGCATATACTCCCATTCACTGAGAAATGTCCAAACGCAGCTCTTACCAGAAACGTGTTTCTAACTCCTGAATCTAAAGGGAGATTTAACTCACTTAGCTGAACAAACGCACAGCAGAGCAGATTGAAGGATACGTTTCTTCTGTGTTTTAGGCAGAGTTTTACTGCTATTTCGTTATATGCGGGAATAGTGCTGGAAATGCCTGTTTTGAGATCTCTCCACAGAAAGCGTTTCCAGACTTCCCCTTCAACACACGAGTTTAACTCTGTAAGTTGAATGCACACATTGAAGACCGTTCTGTTAGGTAGCTCCGTTTTGGTTTTAGAAGCAGACAGTTCTCCTTACAGCATATACTCCCATTCACTGAGAAATGTCCAAACGCAGCTCTTACCAGAAACGTGTTTCTAACTCCTGAATCTAAAGGGAGATTTAACTCACTTAGCTGAACAAACGCACAGCAGAGCAGATTGAAGGATACGTTTCTTCTGTGTTTTAGGCAGAGTTTTACTGCTATTTCGTTATATGCGGGAATAGTGCTGGAAATGCCTGTTTTGAGATCTCTCCACAGAAAGCGTTTCCAGACTTCCCCTTCAACACACGAGTTTAACTCTGTAAGTTGAATGCACACATTGAAGACCGTTCTGTTAGGTAGCTCCGTTTTGGTTTTAGAAGCAGACAGTTCTCCTTACAGCATATACTCCCATTCACTGAGAAATGTCCAAACGCAGCTCTTACCAGAAACGTGTTTCTAACTCCTGAATCTAAAGGGAGATTTAACTCACTTAGCTGAACAAACGCACAGCAGAGCAGATTGAAGGATACGTTTCTTCTGTGTTTTAGGCAGAGTTTTACTGCTATTTCGTTATATGCGGGAATAGTGCTGGAAATGCCTGTTTTGAGATCTCTCCACAGAAAGCGTTTCCAGACTTCCCCTTCAACACACGAGTTTAACTCTGTAAGTTGAATGCACACATTGAAGACCGTTCTGTTAGGTAGCTCCGTTTTGGTTTTAGAAGCAGACAGTTCTCCTTACAGCATATACTCCCATTCACTGAGAAATGTCCAAACGCAGCTCTTACCAGAAACGTGTTTCTAACTCCTGAATCTAAAGGGAGATTTAACTCACTTAGCTGAACAAACGCACAGCAGAGCAGATTGAAGGATACGTTTCTTCTGTGTTTTAGGCAGAGTTTTACTGCTATTTCGTTATATGCGGGAATAGTGCTGGAAATGCCTGTTTTGAGATCTCTCCACAGAAAGCGTTTCCAGACTTCCCCTTCAACACACGAGTTTAACTCTGTAAGTTGAATGCACACATTGAAGACCGTTCTGTTAGGTAGCTCCGTTTTGGTTTTAGAAGCAGACAGTTCTCCTTACAGCATATACTCCCATTCACTGAGAAATGTCCAAACGCAGCTCTTACCAGAAACGTGTTTCTAACTCCTGAATCTAAAGGGAGATTTAACTCACTTAGCTGAACAAACGCACAGCAGAGCAGATTGAAGGATACGTTTCTTCTGTGTTTTAGGCAGAGTTTTACTGCTATTTCGTTATATGCGGGAATAGTGCTGGAAATGCCTGTTTTGAGATCTCTCCACAGAAAGCGTTTCCAGACTTCCCCTTCAACACACGAGTTTAACTCTGTAAGTTGAATGCACACATTGAAGACCGTTCTGTTAGGTAGCTCCGTTTTGGTTTTAGAAGCAGACAGTTCTCCTTACAGCATATACTCCCATTCACTGAGAAATGTCCAAACGCAGCTCTTACCAGAAACGTGTTTCTAACTCCTGAATCTAAAGGGAGATTTAACTCACTTAGCTGAACAAACGCACAGCAGAGCAGATTGAAGGATACGTTTCTTCTGTGTTTTAGGCAGAGTTTTACTGCTATTTCGTTATATGCGGGAATAGTGCTGGAAATGCCTGTTTTGAGATCTCTCCACAGAAAGCGTTTCCAGACTTCCCCTTCAACACACGAGTTTAACTCTGTAAGTTGAATGCACACATTGAAGACCGTTCTGTTAGGTAGCTCCGTTTTGGTTTTAGAAGCAGACAGTTCTCCTTACAGCATATACTCCCATTCACTGAGAAATGTCCAAACGCAGCTCTTACCAGAAACGTGTTTCTAACTCCTGAATCTAAAGGGAGATTTAACTCACTTAGCTGAACAAACGCACAGCAGAGCAGATTGAAGGATACGTTTCTTCTGTGTTTTAGGCAGAGTTTTACTGCTATTTCGTTATATGCGGGAATAGTGCTGGAAATGCCTGTTTTGAGATCTCTCCACAGAAAGCGTTTCCAGACTTCCCCTTCAACACACGAGTTTAACTCTGTAAGTTGAATGCACACATTGAAGACCGTTCTGTTAGGTAGCTCCGTTTTGGTTTTAGAAGCAGACAGTTCTCCTTACAGCATATACTCCCATTCACTGAGAAATGTCCAAACGCAGCTCTTACCAGAAACGTGTTTCTAACTCCTGAATCTAAAGGGAGATTTAACTCACTTAGCTGAACAAACGCACAGCAGAGCAGATTGAAGGATACGTTTCTTCTGTGTTTTAGGCAGAGTTTTACTGCTATTTCGTTATATGCGGGAATAGTGCTGGAAATGCCTGTTTTGAGATCTCTCCACAGAAAGCGTTTCCAGACTTCCCCTTCAACACACGAGTTTAACTCTGTAAGTTGAATGCACACATTGAAGACCGTTCTGTTAGGTAGCTCCGTTTTGGTTTTAGAAGCAGACAGTTCTCCTTACAGCATATACTCCCATTCACTGAGAAATGTCCAAACGCAGCTCTTACCAGAAACGTGTTTCTAACTCCTGAATCTAAAGGGAGATTTAACTCACTTAGCTGAACAAACGCACAGCAGAGCAGATTGAAGGATACGTTTCTTCTGTGTTTTAGGCAGAGTTTTACTGCTATTTCGTTATATGCGGGAATAGTGCTGGAAATGCCTGTTTTGAGATCTCTCCACAGAAAGCGTTTCCAGACTTCCCCTTCAACACACGAGTTTAACTCTGTAAGTTGAATGCACACATTGAAGACCGTTCTGTTAGGTAGCTCCGTTTTGGTTTTAGAAGCAGACAGTTCTCCTTACAGCATATACTCCCATTCACTGAGAAATGTCCAAACGCAGCTCTTACCAGAAACGTGTTTCTAACTCCTGAATCTAAAGGGAGATTTAACTCACTTAGCTGAACAAACGCACAGCAGAGCAGATTGAAGGATACGTTTCTTCTGTGTTTTAGGCAGAGTTTTACTGCTATTTCGTTATATGCGGGAATAGTGCTGGAAATGCCTGTTTTGAGATCTCTCCACAGAAAGCGTTTCCAGACTTCCCCTTCAACACACGAGTTTAACTCTGTAAGTTGAATGCACACATTGAAGACCGTTCTGTTAGGTAGCTCCGTTTTGGTTTTAGAAGCAGACAGTTCTCCTTACAGCATATACTCCCATTCACTGAGAAATGTCCAAACGCAGCTCTTACCAGAAACGTGTTTCTAACTCCTGAATCTAAAGGGAGATTTAACTCACTTAGCTGAACAAACGCACAGCAGAGCAGATTGAAGGATACGTTTCTTCTGTGTTTTAGGCAGAGTTTTACTGCTATTTCGTTATATGCGGGAATAGTGCTGGAAATGCCTGTTTTGAGATCTCTCCACAGAAAGCGTTTCCAGACTTCCCCTTCAACACACGAGTTTAACTCTGTAAGTTGAATGCACACATTGAAGACCGTTCTGTTAGGTAGCTCCGTTTTGGTTTTAGAAGCAGACAGTTCTCCTTACAGCATATACTCCCATTCACTGAGAAATGTCCAAACGCAGCTCTTACCAGAAACGTGTTTCTAACTCCTGAATCTAAAGGGAGATTTAACTCACTTAGCTGAACAAACGCACAGCAGAGCAGATTGAAGGATACGTTTCTTCTGTGTTTTAGGCAGAGTTTTACTGCTATTTCGTTATATGCGGGAATAGTGCTGGAAATGCCTGTTTTGAGATCTCTCCACAGAAAGCGTTTCCAGACTTCCCCTTCAACACACGAGTTTAACTCTGTAAGTTGAATGCACACATTGAAGACCGTTCTGTTAGGTAGCTCCGTTTTGGTTTTAGAAGCAGACAGTTCTCCTTACAGCATATACTCCCATTCACTGAGAAATGTCCAAACGCAGCTCTTACCAGAAACGTGTTTCTAACTCCTGAATCTAAAGGGAGATTTAACTCACTTAGCTGAACAAACGCACAGCAGAGCAGATTGAAGGATACGTTTCTTCTGTGTTTTAGGCAGAGTTTTACTGCTATTTCGTTATATGCGGGAATAGTGCTGGAAATGCCTGTTTTGAGATCTCTCCACAGAAAGCGTTTCCAGACTTCCCCTTCAACACACGAGTTTAACTCTGTAAGTTGAATGCACACATTGAAGACCGTTCTGTTAGGTAGCTCCGTTTTGGTTTTAGAAGCAGACAGTTCTCCTTACAGCATATACTCCCATTCACTGAGAAATGTCCAAACGCAGCTCTTACCAGAAACGTGTTTCTAACTCCTGAATCTAAAGGGAGATTTAACTCACTTAGCTGAACAAACGCACAGCAGAGCAGATTGAAGGATACGTTTCTTCTGTGTTTTAGGCAGAGTTTTACTGCTATTTCGTTATATGCGGGAATAGTGCTGGAAATGCCTGTTTTGAGATCTCTCCACAGAAAGCGTTTCCAGACTTCCCCTTCAACACACGAGTTTAACTCTGTAAGTTGAATGCACACATTGAAGACCGTTCTGTTAGGTAGCTCCGTTTTGGTTTTAGAAGCAGACAGTTCTCCTTACAGCATATACTCCCATTCACTGAGAAATGTCCAAACGCAGCTCTTACCAGAAACGTGTTTCTAACTCCTGAATCTAAAGGGAGATTTAACTCACTTAGCTGAACAAACGCACAGCAGAGCAGATTGAAGGATACGTTTCTTCTGTGTTTTAGGCAGAGTTTTACTGCTATTTCGTTATATGCGGGAATAGTGCTGGAAATGCCTGTTTTGAGATCTCTCCACAGAAAGCGTTTCCAGACTTCCCCTTCAACACACGAGTTTAACTCTGTAAGTTGAATGCACACATTGAAGACCGTTCTGTTAGGTAGCTCCGTTTTGGTTTTAGAAGCAGACAGTTCTCCTTACAGCATATACTCCCATTCACTGAGAAATGTCCAAACGCAGCTCTTACCAGAAACGTGTTTCTAACTCCTGAATCTAAAGGGAGATTTAACTCACTTAGCTGAACAAACGCACAGCAGAGCAGATTGAAGGATACGTTTCTTCTGTGTTTTAGGCAGAGTTTTACTGCTATTTCGTTATATGCGGGAATAGTGCTGGAAATGCCTGTTTTGAGATCTCTCCACAGAAAGCGTTTCCAGACTTCCCCTTCAACACACGAGTTTAACTCTGTAAGTTGAATGCACACATTGAAGACCGTTCTGTTAGGTAGCTCCGTTTTGGTTTTAGAAGCAGACAGTTCTCCTTACAGCATATACTCCCATTCACTGAGAAATGTCCAAACGCAGCTCTTACCAGAAACGTGTTTCTAACTCCTGAATCTAAAGGGAGATTTAACTCACTTAGCTGAACAAACGCACAGCAGAGCAGATTGAAGGATACGTTTCTTCTGTGTTTTAGGCAGAGTTTTACTGCTATTTCGTTATATGCGGGAATAGTGCTGGAAATGCCTGTTTTGAGATCTCTCCACAGAAAGCGTTTCCAGACTTCCCCTTCAACACACGAGTTTAACTCTGTAAGTTGAATGCACACATTGAAGACCGTTCTGTTAGGTAGCTCCGTTTTGGTTTTAGAAGCAGACAGTTCTCCTTACAGCATATACTCCCATTCACTGAGAAATGTCCAAACGCAGCTCTTACCAGAAACGTGTTTCTAACTCCTGAATCTAAAGGGAGATTTAACTCACTTAGCTGAACAAACGCACAGCAGAGCAGATTGAAGGATACGTTTCTTCTGTGTTTTAGGCAGAGTTTTACTGCTATTTCGTTATATGCGGGAATAGTGCTGGAAATGCCTGTTTTGAGATCTCTCCACAGAAAGCGTTTCCAGACTTCCCCTTCAACACACGAGTTTAACTCTGTAAGTTGAATGCACACATTGAAGACCGTTCTGTTAGGTAGCTCCGTTTTGGTTTTAGAAGCAGACAGTTCTCCTTACAGCATATACTCCCATTCACTGAGAAATGTCCAAACGCAGCTCTTACCAGAAACGTGTTTCTAACTCCTGAATCTAAAGGGAGATTTAACTCACTTAGCTGAACAAACGCACAGCAGAGCAGATTGAAGGATACGTTTCTTCTGTGTTTTAGGCAGAGTTTTACTGCTATTTCGTTATATGCGGGAATAGTGCTGGAAATGCCTGTTTTGAGATCTCTCCACAGAAAGCGTTTCCAGACTTCCCCTTCAACACACGAGTTTAACTCTGTAAGTTGAATGCACACATTGAAGACCGTTCTGTTAGGTAGCTCCGTTTTGGTTTTAGAAGCAGACAGTTCTCCTTACAGCATATACTCCCATTCACTGAGAAATGTCCAAACGCAGCTCTTACCAGAAACGTGTTTCTAACTCCTGAATCTAAAGGGAGATTTAACTCACTTAGCTGAACAAACGCACAGCAGAGCAGATTGAAGGATACGTTTCTTCTGTGTTTTAGGCAGAGTTTTACTGCTATTTCGTTATATGCGGGAATAGTGCTGGAAATGCCTGTTTTGAGATCTCTCCACAGAAAGCGTTTCCAGACTTCCCCTTCAACACACGAGTTTAACTCTGTAAGTTGAATGCACACATTGAAGACCGTTCTGTTAGGTAGCTCCGTTTTGGTTTTAGAAGCAGACAGTTCTCCTTACAGCATATACTCCCATTCACTGAGAAATGTCCAAACGCAGCTCTTACCAGAAACGTGTTTCTAACTCCTGAATCTAAAGGGAGATTTAACTCACTTAGCTGAACAAACGCACAGCAGAGCAGATTGAAGGATACGTTTCTTCTGTGTTTTAGGCAGAGTTTTACTGCTATTTCGTTATATGCGGGAATAGTGCTGGAAATGCCTGTTTTGAGATCTCTCCACAGAAAGCGTTTCCAGACTTCCCCTTCAACACACGAGTTTAACTCTGTAAGTTGAATGCACACATTGAAGACCGTTCTGTTAGGTAGCTCCGTTTTGGTTTTAGAAGCAGACAGTTCTCCTTACAGCATATACTCCCATTCACTGAGAAATGTCCAAACGCAGCTCTTACCAGAAACGTGTTTCTAACTCCTGAATCTAAAGGGAGATTTAACTCACTTAGCTGAACAAACGCACAGCAGAGCAGATTGAAGGATACGTTTCTTCTGTGTTTTAGGCAGAGTTTTACTGCTATTTCGTTATATGCGGGAATAGTGCTGGAAATGCCTGTTTTGAGATCTCTCCACAGAAAGCGTTTCCAGACTTCCCCTTCAACACACGAGTTTAACTCTGTAAGTTGAATGCACACATTGAAGACCGTTCTGTTAGGTAGCTCCGTTTTGGTTTTAGAAGCAGACAGTTCTCCTTACAGCATATACTCCCATTCACTGAGAAATGTCCAAACGCAGCTCTTACCAGAAACGTGTTTCTAACTCCTGAATCTAAAGGGAGATTTAACTCACTTAGCTGAACAAACGCACAGCAGAGCAGATTGAAGGATACGTTTCTTCTGTGTTTTAGGCAGAGTTTTACTGCTATTTCGTTATATGCGGGAATAGTGCTGGAAATGCCTGTTTTGAGATCTCTCCACAGAAAGCGTTTCCAGACTTCCCCTTCAACACACGAGTTTAACTCTGTAAGTTGAATGCACACATTGAAGACCGTTCTGTTAGGTAGCTCCGTTTTGGTTTTAGAAGCAGACAGTTCTCCTTACAGCATATACTCCCATTCACTGAGAAATGTCCAAACGCAGCTCTTACCAGAAACGTGTTTCTAACTCCTGAATCTAAAGGGAGATTTAACTCACTTAGCTGAACAAACGCACAGCAGAGCAGATTGAAGGATACGTTTCTTCTGTGTTTTAGGCAGAGTTTTACTGCTATTTCGTTATATGCGGGAATAGTGCTGGCTGAAATGCCTGTTTTGAGATCTCTCCACAGAAAGCGTTTCCAGACTTCCCCTTCAACACACGAGTTTAACTCTGTAAGTTGAATGCACACATTGAAGACCGTTCTGTTAGGTAGCTCCGTTTTGGTTTTAGAAGCAGACAGTTCTCCTTACAGCATATACTCCCATTCACTGAGAAATGTCCAAACGCAGCTCTTACCAGAAACGTGTTTCTAACTCCTGAATCTAAAGGGAGATTTAACTCACTTAGCTGAACAAACGCACAGCAGAGCAGATTGAAGGATACGTTTCTTCTGTGTTTTAGGCAGAGTTTTACTGCTATTTCGTTATATGCGGGAATAGTGCTGGAAATGCCTGTTTTGAGATCTCTCCACAGAAAGCGTTTCCAGACTTCCCCTTCAACACACGAGTTTAACTCTGTAAGTTGAATGCACACATTGAAGACCGTTCTGTTAGGTAGCTCCGTTTTGGTTTTAGAAGCAGACAGTTCTCCTTACAGCATATACTCCCATTCACTGAGAAATGTCCAAACGCAGCTCTTACCAGAAACGTGTTTCTAACTCCTGAATCTAAAGGGAGATTTAACTCACTTAGCTGAACAAACGCACAGCAGAGCAGATTGAAGGATACGTTTCTTCTGTGTTTTAGGCAGAGTTTTACTGCTATTTCGTTATATGCGGGAATAGTGCTGGAAATGCCTGTTTTGAGATCTCTCCACAGAAAGCGTTTCCAGACTTCCCCTTCAACACACGAGTTTAACTCTGTAAGTTGAATGCACACATTGAAGACCGTTCTGTTAGGTAGCTCCGTTTTGGTTTTAGAAGCAGACAGTTCTCCTTACAGCATATACTCCCATTCACTGAGAAATGTCCAAACGCAGCTCTTACCAGAAACGTGTTTCTAACTCCTGAATCTAAAGGGAGATTTAACTCACTTAGCTGAACAAACGCACAGCAGAGCAGATTGAAGGATACGTTTCTTCTGTGTTTTAGGCAGAGTTTTACTGCTATTTCGTTATATGCGGGAATAGTGCTGGAAATGCCTGTTTTGAGATCTCTCCACAGAAAGCGTTTCCAGACTTCCCCTTCAACACACGAGTTTAACTCTGTAAGTTGAATGCACACATTGAAGACCGTTCTGTTAGGTAGCTCCGTTTTGGTTTTAGAAGCAGACAGTTCTCCTTACAGCATATACTCCCATTCACTGAGAAATGTCCAAACGCAGCTCTTACCAGAAACGTGTTTCTAACTCCTGAATCTAAAGGGAGATTTAACTCACTTAGCTGAACAAACGCACAGCAGAGCAGATTGAAGGATACGTTTCTTCTGTGTTTTAGGCAGAGTTTTACTGCTATTTCGTTATATGCGGGAATAGTGCTGGAAATGCCTGTTTTGAGATCTCTCCACAGAAAGCGTTTCCAGACTTCCCCTTCAACACACGAGTTTAACTCTGTAAGTTGAATGCACACATTGAAGACCGTTCTGTTAGGTAGCTCCGTTTTGGTTTTAGAAGCAGACAGTTCTCCTTACAGCATATACTCCCATTCACTGAGAAATGTCCAAACGCAGCTCTTACCAGAAACGTGTTTCTAACTCCTGAATCTAAAGGGAGATTTAACTCACTTAGCTGAACAAACGCACAGCAGAGCAGATTGAAGGATACGTTTCTTCTGTGTTTTAGGCAGAGTTTTACTGCTATTTCGTTATATGCGGGAATAGTGCTGGAAATGCCTGTTTTGAGATCTCTCCACAGAAAGCGTTTCCAGACTTCCCCTTCAACACACGAGTTTAACTCTGTAAGTTGAATGCACACATTGAAGACCGTTCTGTTAGGTAGCTCCGTTTTGGTTTTAGAAGCAGACAGTTCTCCTTACAGCATATACTCCCATTCACTGAGAAATGTCCAAACGCAGCTCTTACCAGAAACGTGTTTCTAACTCCTGAATCTAAAGGGAGATTTAACTCACTTAGCTGAACAAACGCACAGCAGAGCAGATTGAAGGATACGTTTCTTCTGTGTTTTAGGCAGAGTTTTACTGCTATTTCGTTATATGCGGGAATAGTGCTGGAAATGCCTGTTTTGAGATCTCTCCACAGAAAGCGTTTCCAGACTTCCCCTTCAACACACGAGTTTAACTCTGTAAGTTGAATGCACACATTGAAGACCGTTCTGTTAGGTAGCTCCGTTTTGGTTTTAGAAGCAGACAGTTCTCCTTACAGCATATACTCCCATTCACTGAGAAATGTCCAAACGCAGCTCTTACCAGAAACGTGTTTCTAACTCCTGAATCTAAAGGGAGATTTAACTCACTTAGCTGAACAAACGCACAGCAGAGCAGATTGAAGGATACGTTTCTTCTGTGTTTTAGGCAGAGTTTTACTGCTATTTCGTTATATGCGGGAATAGTGCTGGAAATGCCTGTTTTGAGATCTCTCCACAGAAAGCGTTTCCAGACTTCCCCTTCAACACACGAGTTTAACTCTGTAAGTTGAATGCACACATTGAAGACCGTTCTGTTAGGTAGCTCCGTTTTGGTTTTAGAAGCAGACAGTTCTCCTTACAGCATATACTCCCATTCACTGAGAAATGTCCAAACGCAGCTCTTACCAGAAACGTGTTTCTAACTCCTGAATCTAAAGGGAGATTTAACTCACTTAGCTGAACAAACGCACAGCAGAGCAGATTGAAGGATACGTTTCTTCTGTGTTTTAGGCAGAGTTTTACTGCTATTTCGTTATATGCGGGAATAGTGCTGGAAATGCCTGTTTTGAGATCTCTCCACAGAAAGCGTTTCCAGACTTCCCCTTCAACACACGAGTTTAACTCTGTAAGTTGAATGCACACATTGAAGACCGTTCTGTTAGGTAGCTCCGTTTTGGTTTTAGAAGCAGACAGTTCTCCTTACAGCATATACTCCCATTCACTGAGAAATGTCCAAACGCAGCTCTTACCAGAAACGTGTTTCTAACTCCTGAATCTAAAGGGAGATTTAACTCACTTAGCTGAACAAACGCACAGCAGAGCAGATTGAAGGATACGTTTCTTCTGTGTTTTAGGCAGAGTTTTACTGCTATTTCGTTATATGCGGGAATAGTGCTGGAAATGCCTGTTTTGAGATCTCTCCACAGAAAGCGTTTCCAGACTTCCCCTTCAACACACGAGTTTAACTCTGTAAGTTGAATGCACACATTGAAGACCGTTCTGTTAGGTAGCTCCGTTTTGGTTTTAGAAGCAGACAGTTCTCCTTACAGCATATACTCCCATTCACTGAGAAATGTCCAAACGCAGCTCTTACCAGAAACGTGTTTCTAACTCCTGAATCTAAAGGGAGATTTAACTCACTTAGCTGAACAAACGCACAGCAGAGCAGATTGAAGGATACGTTTCTTCTGTGTTTTAGGCAGAGTTTTACTGCTATTTCGTTATATGCGGGAATAGTGCTGGAAATGCCTGTTTTGAGATCTCTCCACAGAAAGCGTTTCCAGACTTCCCCTTCAACACACGAGTTTAACTCTGTAAGTTGAATGCACACATTGAAGACCGTTCTGTTAGGTAGCTCCGTTTTGGTTTTAGAAGCAGACAGTTCTCCTTACAGCATATACTCCCATTCACTGAGAAATGTCCAAACGCAGCTCTTACCAGAAACGTGTTTCTAACTCCTGAATCTAAAGGGAGATTTAACTCACTTAGCTGAACAAACGCACAGCAGAGCAGATTGAAGGATACGTTTCTTCTGTGTTTTAGGCAGAGTTTTACTGCTATTTCGTTATATGCGGGAATAGTGCTGGAAATGCCTGTTTTGAGATCTCTCCACAGAAAGCGTTTCCAGACTTCCCCTTCAACACACGAGTTTAACTCTGTAAGTTGAATGCACACATTGAAGACCGTTCTGTTAGGTAGCTCCGTTTTGGTTTTAGAAGCAGACAGTTCTCCTTACAGCATATACTCCCATTCACTGAGAAATGTCCAAACGCAGCTCTTACCAGAAACGTGTTTCTAACTCCTGAATCTAAAGGGAGATTTAACTCACTTAGCTGAACAAACGCACAGCAGAGCAGATTGAAGGATACGTTTCTTCTGTGTTTTAGGCAGAGTTTTACTGCTATTTCGTTATATGCAATAGGGAATAGTGCTGGAAATGCCTGTTTTGAGATCTCTCCACAGAAAGCGTTTCCAGACTTCCCCTTCAACACACGAGTTTAACTCTGTAAGTTGAATGCACACATTGAAGACCGTTCTGTTAGGTAGCTCCGTTTTGGTTTTAGAAGCAGACAGTTCTCCTTACAGCATATACTCCCATTCACTGAGAAATGTCCAAACGCAGCTCTTACCAGAAACGTGTTTCTAACTCCTGAATCTAAAGGGAGATTTAACTCACTTAGCTGAACAAACGCACAGCAGAGCAGATTGAAGGATACGTTTCTTCTGTGTTTTAGGCAGAGTTTTACTGCTATTTCGTTATATGCGGGAATAGTGCTGGAAATGCCTGTTTTGAGATCTCTCCACAGAAAGCGTTTCCAGACTTCCCCTTCAACACACGAGTTTAACTCTGTAAGTTGAATGCACACATTGAAGACCGTTCTGTTAGGTAGCTCCGTTTTGGTTTTAGAAGCAGACAGTTCTCCTTACAGCATATACTCCCATTCACTGAGAAATGTCCAAACGCAGCTCTTACCAGAAACGTGTTTCTAACTCCTGAATCTAAAGGGAGATTTAACTCACTTAGCTGAACAAACGCACAGCAGAGCAGATTGAAGGATACGTTTCTTCTGTGTTTTAGGCAGAGTTTTACTGCTATTTCGTTATATGCGGGAATAGTGCTGGAAATGCCTGTTTTGAGATCTCTCCACAGAAAGCGTTTCCAGACTTCCCCTTCAACACACGAGTTTAACTCTGTAAGTTGAATGCACACATTGAAGACCGTTCTGTTAGGTAGCTCCGTTTTGGTTTTAGAAGCAGACAGTTCTCCTTACAGCATATACTCCCATTCACTGAGAAATGTCCAAACGCAGCTCTTACCAGAAACGTGTTTCTAACTCCTGAATCTAAAGGGAGATTTAACTCACTTAGCTGAACAAACGCACAGCAGAGCAGATTGAAGGATACGTTTCTTCTGTGTTTTAGGCAGAGTTTTACTGCTATTTCGTTATATGCGGGAATAGTGCTGGAAATGCCTGTTTTGAGATCTCTCCACAGAAAGCGTTTCCAGACTTCCCCTTCAACACACGAGTTTAACTCTGTAAGTTGAATGCACACATTGAAGACCGTTCTGTTAGGTAGCTCCGTTTTGGTTTTAGAAGCAGACAGTTCTCCTTACAGCATATACTCCCATTCACTGAGAAATGTCCAAACGCAGCTCTTACCAGAAACGTGTTTCTAACTCCTGAATCTAAAGGGAGATTTAACTCACTTAGCTGAACAAACGCACAGCAGAGCAGATTGAAGGATACGTTTCTTCTGTGTTTTAGGCAGAGTTTTACTGCTATTTCGTTATATGCGGGAATAGTGCTGGAAATGCCTGTTTTGAGATCTCTCCACAGAAAGCGTTTCCAGACTTCCCCTTCAACACACGAGTTTAACTCTGTAAGTTGAATGCACACATTGAAGACCGTTCTGTTAGGTAGCTCCGTTTTGGTTTTAGAAGCAGACAGTTCTCCTTACAGCATATACTCCCATTCACTGAGAAATGTCCAAACGCAGCTCTTACCAGAAACGTGTTTCTAACTCCTGAATCTAAAGGGAGATTTAACTCACTTAGCTGAACAAACGCACAGCAGAGCAGATTGAAGGATACGTTTCTTCTGTGTTTTAGGCAGAGTTTTACTGCTATTTCGTTATATGCGGGAATAGTGCTGGAAATGCCTGTTTTGAGATCTCTCCACAGAAAGCGTTTCCAGACTTCCCCTTCAACACACGAGTTTAACTCTGTAAGTTGAATGCACACATTGAAGACCGTTCTGTTAGGTAGCTCCGTTTTGGTTTTAGAAGCAGACAGTTCTCCTTACAGCATATACTCCCATTCACTGAGAAATGTCCAAACGCAGCTCTTACCAGAAACGTGTTTCTAACTCCTGAATCTAAAGGGAGATTTAACTCACTTAGCTGAACAAACGCACAGCAGAGCAGATTGAAGGATACGTTTCTTCTGTGTTTTAGGCAGAGTTTTACTGCTATTTCGTTATATGCGGGAATAGTGCTGGAAATGCCTGTTTTGAGATCTCTCCACAGAAAGCGTTTCCAGACTTCCCCTTCAACACACGAGTTTAACTCTGTAAGTTGAATGCACACATTGAAGACCGTTCTGTTAGGTAGCTCCGTTTTGGTTTTAGAAGCAGACAGTTCTCCTTACAGCATATACTCCCATTCACTGAGAAATGTCCAAACGCAGCTCTTACCAGAAACGTGTTTCTAACTCCTGAATCTAAAGGGAGATTTAACTCACTTAGCTGAACAAACGCACAGCAGAGCAGATTGAAGGATACGTTTCTTCTGTGTTTTAGGCAGAGTTTTACTGCTATTTCGTTATATGCGGGAATAGTGCTGGAAATGCCTGTTTTGAGATCTCTCCACAGAAAGCGTTTCCAGACTTCCCCTTCAACACACGAGTTTAACTCTGTAAGTTGAATGCACACATTGAAGACCGTTCTGTTAGGTAGCTCCGTTTTGGTTTTAGAAGCAGACAGTTCTCCTTACAGCATATACTCCCATTCACTGAGAAATGTCCAAACGCAGCTCTAGGTAGCTCCGTTTTGGTTTTAGAAGCAGACAGTTCTCCTTACAGCATATACTCCCATTCACTGAGAAATGTCCAAACGCAGCTCTTACCAGAAACGTGTTTCTAACTCCTGAATCTAAAGGGAGATTTAACTCACTTAGCTGAACAAACGCACAGCAGAGCAGATTGAAGGATACGTTTCTTCTGTGTTTTAGGCAGAGTTTTACTGCTATTTCGTTATATGCGGGAATAGTGCTGGAAATGCCTGTTTTGAGATCTCTCCACAGAAAGCGTTTCCAGACTTCCCCTTCAACACACGAGTTTAACTCTGTAAGTTGAATGCACACATTGAAGACCGTTCTGTTAGGTAGCTCCGTTTTGGTTTTAGAAGCAGACAGTTCTCCTTACAGCATATACTCCCATTCACTGAGAAATGTCCAAACGCAGCTCTTACCAGAAACGTGTTTCTAACTCCTGAATCTAAAGGGAGATTTAACTCACTTAGCTGAACAAACGCACAGCAGAGCAGATTGAAGGATACGTTTCTTCTGTGTTTTAGGCAGAGTTTTACTGCTATTTCGTTATATGCGGGAATAGTGCTGGAAATGCCTGTTTTGAGATCTCTCCACAGAAAGCGTTTCCAGACTTCCCCTTCAACACACGAGTTTAACTCTGTAAGTTGAATGCACACATTGAAGACCGTTCTGTTAGGTAGCTCCGTTTTGGTTTAGAAGCAGACAGTTCTCCTTACAGCATATACTCCCATTCACTGAGAAATGTCCAAACGCAGCTCTTACCAGAAACGTGTTTCTAACTCCTGAATCTAAAGGGAGATTTAACTCACTTAGCTGAACAAACGCACAGCAGAGCAGATTGAAGGATACGGTTTCTTCTGTGTTTTAGGCAGAGTTTTACTGCTATTTCGTTATATGCGGGAATAGTGCTGGAAATGCCTGTTTTGAGATCTCTCCACAGAAAGCGTTTCCAGACTTCCCCTTCAACACACGAGTTTAACTCTGTAAGTTGAATGCACACATTGAAGACCGTTCTGTTAGGTAGCTCCGTTTTGGTTTTAGAAGCAGACAGTTCTCCTTACAGCATATACTCCCATTCACTGAGAAATGTCCAAACGCAGCTCTTACCAGAAACGTGTTTCTAACTCCTGAATCTAAAGGGAGATTTAACTCACTTAGCTGAACAAACGCACAGCAGAGCAGATTGAAGGATACGTTTCTTCTGTGTTTTAGGCAGAGTTTTACTGCTATTTCGTTATATGCGGGAATAGTGCTGGAAGAATGCCTGTTTTGAGATCTCTCCACAGAAAGCGTTTCCAGACTTCCCCTTCAACACACGAGTTTAACTCTGTAAGTTGAATGCACACATTGAAGACCGTTCTGTTAGGTAGCTCCGTTTTGGTTTTAGAAGCAGACAGTTCTCCTTACAGCATATACTCCCATTCACTGAGAAATGTCCAAACGCAGCTCTTACCAGAAACGTGTTTCTAACTCCTGAATCTAAAGGGAGATTTAACTCACTTAGCTGAACAAACGCACAGCAGAGCAGATTGAAGGATACGTTTCTTCTGTGTTTTAGGCAGAGTTTTTACTGCTATTTCGTTATATGCGGGAATAGTGCTGGAAATGCCTGAAATGCCTGTTTTGAGATCTCTCCACAGAAAGCGTTTCCAGACTTCCCCTTCAACACACGAGTTTAACTCTGTAAGTTGAATGCACACATTGAAGACCGTTCTGTTAGGTAGCTCCGTTTTGGTTTTAGAAGCAGACAGTTCTCCTTACAGCATATACTCCCATTCACTGAGAAATGTCCAAACGCAGCTCTTACCAGAAACGTGTTTCTAACTCCTGAATCTAAAGGGAGATTTAACTCACTTAGCTGAACAAACGCACAGCAGAGCAGATTGAAGGATACGTTTCTTCTGTGTTTTAGGCAGAGTTTTACTGCTATTTCGTTATATGCGGGAATAGTGCTGGAAATGCCTGGAAATGCCTGTTTTGAGATCTCTCCACAGAAAGCGTTTCCAGACTTCCCCTTCAACACACGAGTTTAACTCTGTAAGTTGAATGCACACATTGACGACCGTTCTGTTAGGTAGCTCCGTTTTGGTTTTAGAAGCAGACAGTTCTCCTTACAGCATATACTCCCATTCACTGAGAAATGTCCAAACGCAGCTCTTACCAGAAACGTGTTTCTAACTCCTGAATCTAAAGGGAGATTTAACTCACTTAGCTGAACAAACGCACAGCAGAGCAGATTGAAGGATACGTTTCTTCTGTGTTTTAGGCAGAGTTTTACTGCTATTTCGTATATGCGGGAATAGTGCTGGAAATTGCCTGGAAATGCCTGTTTTGAGATCTCTCCACAGAAAGCGTTTCCAGACTTCCCCTTCAACACACGAGTTTAACTCTGTAAGTTGAATGCACACATTGAAGACCGTTCTGTTAGGTAGCTCCGTTTTGGTTTTAGAAGCAGACAGTTCTCCTTACAGCATATACTCCCATTCACTGAAAATGTCCAAACGCAGCTCTTACCAGAAACGTGTTTCTAACTCCTGAATCTAAAGGGAGATTTAACTCACTTAGCTGAACAAACGCACAGCAGAGCAGATTGAAGGATACGTTTCTTCTGTGTTTTAGGCAGAGTTTTACTGCTATTTCGTTATATGCGGGAATAGTGCTGGAAATGCCTGGAAATGCCTGTTTTGAGATCTCTCCACAGAAAGCGTTTCCAGACTTCCCCTTCAACACACGAGTTTAACTCTGTAAGTTGAATGCACACATTGAAGACCCGTTCTGTTAGGTAGCTCCGTTTTGGTTTTAGAAGCAGACAGTTCTCCTTACAGCATATACTCCCATTCACTGAGAAATGTCCAAACGCAGCTCTTACCAGAAACGTGTTTCTAACTCCTGAATCTAAAGGGAGATTTAACTCACTTAGCTGAACAAACGCACAGCAGAGCAGATTGAAGGATACGTTTCTTCTGTGTTTTAGGCAGAGTTTTACTGCTATTTCGTTATATGCGGGAATAGTGCTGGAAATGCCTGTTTTGAGATCTCTCCACAGAAAGCGTTTCCAGACTTCCCCTTCAACACACGAGTTTAACTCTGTAAGTTGAATGCACACATTGAAGACCGTTCTGTTAGGTAGCTCCGATTTGGTTTTAGAAGCAGACAGTTCTCCTTACAGCATATACTCCCATTCACTGAGAAATGTCCAAACGCAGCTCTTACCAGAAACGTGTTTCTAACTCCTGAATCTAAAGGGAGATTTAACTCACTTAGCTGAACAAACGCACAGCAGAGCAGATTGAAGGATACGTTTCTTCTGTGTTTTAGGCAGAGTTTTACCGCTATTTCGTTATATGCGGGAATAGTGCTGGAAATGCCTGTTTTGAGATCTCTCCACAGAAAGCGTTTCCAGACTTCCCCTTCAACACACGAGTTTAACTCTGTAAGTTGAATGCACACATTGAAGACCGTTCTGTTAGGTAGCTCCGTTTTGGTTTTAGAAGCAGACAGTTCTCCTTACAGCATATACTCCCATTCACTGAGAAATGTCCAAACGCAGCTCTTACCAGAAACGTGTTTCTAACTCCTGAATCTAAAGGGAGATTTAACTCACTTAGCTGAACAAACGCACAGCAGAGCAGATTGAAGGATACGTTTCTTCTGTGTTTTAGGCAGAGTTTTACTGCTATTTCGTTATATGCGGGAATAGTGCTGGAAATGCCTGTTTTGAGATCTCTTCACAGAAAGCGTTTCCAGACTTCCCCTTCAACACACGAGTTTAACTCTGTAAGTTGAATGCACACATTGAAGACCGTTCTGTTAGGTAGCTCCGTTTTGGTTTTAGAAGCAGACAGTTCTCCTTACAGCATATACTCCCATTCACTGAGAAATGTCCAAACGCAGCTCTTACCAGAAACGTGTTTCTAACTCCTGAATCTAAAGGGAGATTTAACTCACTTAGCTGAACAAACGCACAGCAGAGCAGATTGAAGGATACGTTTCTTCTGTGTTTTAGGCAGAGTTTTACTGCTATTTCGTTATATGCGGGAATAGTGCTGGAAATGCCTGGAAATGCCTGTTTTGAGATCTCTCCACAGAAAGCGTTTCCAGACTTCCCCTTCAACACACGAGTTTAACTCTGTAAGTTGAATGCACACATTGAAGACCGTTCTGTTAGGTAGCTCCGTTTTGGTTTTAGAAGCAGACAGTTCTCCTTACAGCATATACTCCCATTCACTGAGAAATGTCCAAACGCAGCTCTTACCAGAAACGTGTTTCTAACTCCTGAATCTAAAGGGAGATTTAACTCACTTAGCTGAACAAACGCACAGCAGAGCAGATTGAAGGATACGTTTCTTCTGTGTTTTAGGCAGAGTTTTACCGCTATTTCGTTATATGCGGGAATAGTGCTGGAAATGCCTGTTTTGAGATCTCTCCACAGAAAGCGTTTCCAGACTTCCCCTTCAACACACGAGTTTAACTCTGTAAGTTGAATGCACACATTGAAGACCGTTCTGTTAGGTAGCTCCGTTTTGGTTTTAGAAGCAGACAGTTCTCCTTACAGCATATACTCCCATTCACTGAGAAATGTCCAAACGCAGCTCTTACCAGAAACGTGTTTCTAACTCCTGAATCTAAAGGGAGATTTAACTCACTTAGCTGAACAAACGCACAGCAGAGCAGATTGAAGGATACGTTTCTTCTGTGTTTTAGGCAGAGTTTTACTGCTATTTCGTTATATGCGGGAATAGTGCTGGAAATGCCTGTTTTGAGATCTCTCCACAGAAAGCGTTTCCAGACTTCCCCTTCAACACACGAGTTTAACTCTGTAAGTTGAATGCACACATTGAAGACCGTTCTGTTAGGTAGCTCCGTTTTGGTTTTAGAAGCAGACAGTTCTCCTTACAGCATATACTCCCATTCACTGAGAAATGTCCAAACGCAGCTCTTACCAGAAACGTGTTTCTAACTCCTGAATCTAAAGGGAGATTTAACTCACTTAGCTGAACAAACGCACAGCAGAGCAGATTGAAGGATACGTTTCTTCTGTGTTTTAGGCAGAGTTTTACTGCTATTTCGTTATATGCGGGAATAGTGCTGGAAATGCCTGTTTTGAGATCTCTCCACAGAAAGCGTTTCCAGACTTCCCCTTCAACACACGAGTTTAACTCTGTAAGTTGAATGCACACATTGAAGACCGTTCTGTTAGGTAGCTCCGTTTTGGTTTTAGAAGCAGACAGTTCTCCTTACAGCATATACTCCCATTCACTGAGAAATGTCCAAACGCAGCTCTTACCAGAAACGTGTTTCTAACTCCTGAATCTAAAGGGAGATTTAACTCACTTAGCTGAACAAACGCACAGCAGAGCAGATTGAAGGATACGTTTCTTCTGTGTTTTAGGCAGAGTTTTACTGCTATTTCGTTATATGCGGGAATAGTGCTGGAAATGCCTGTTTTGAGATCTCTCCACAGAAAGCGTTTCCAGACTTCCCCTTCAACACACGAGTTTAACTCTGTAAGTTGAATGCACACATTGAAGACCGTTCTGTTAGGTAGCTCCGTTTTGGTTTTAGAAGCAGACAGTTCTCCTTACAGCATATACTCCCATTCACTGAGAAATGTCCAAACGCAGCTCTTACCAGAAACGTGTTTCTAACTCCTGAATCTAAAGGGAGATTTAACTCACTTAGCTGAACAAACGCACAGCAGAGCAGATTGAAGGATACGTTTCTTCTGTGTTTTAGGCAGAGTTTTACTGCTATTTCGTTATATGCGGGAATAGTGCTGGAAATGCCTGGAAATGCCTGTTTTGAGATCTCTCCACAGAAAGCGTTTCCAGACTTCCCCTTCAACACACGAGTTTAACTCTGTAAGTTGAATGCACACATTGAAGACCGTTCTGTTAGGTAGCTCCGTTTTGGTTTTAGAAGCAGACAGTTCTCCTTACAGCATATACTCCCATTCACTGAGAAATGTCCAAACGCAGCTCTTACCAGAAACGTGTTTCTAACTCCTGAATCTAAAGGGAGATTTAACTCACTTAGCTGAACAAACGCACAGCAGAGCAGATTGAAGGATACGTTTCTTCTGTGTTTTAGGCAGAGTTTTACTGCTATTTCGTTATATGCGGGAATAGTGCTGGAAATGCCTGGAAATGCCTGTTTTGAGATCTCTCCACAGAAAGCGTTTCCAGACTTCCCCTTCAACACACGAGTTTAACTCTGTAAGTTGAATGCACACGTTGACGACCGTTCTGATAGGTAGCTCCGTTTTGGTTTTAGAAGCAGACAGTTCTCCTTACAGCATATACTTCCATTCACTGAGAAATGTCCAAACGCAGCTCTTACCAGAAACGTGTTTCTAACTCCTGAATCTAAAGGGAGATTTAACTCACTTAGCTGAACAAACGCACAGCAGAGCAGATTGAAGGATACGTTTCTTCTGTGTTTTAGGCAGAGTTTTACTGCTATTTCGTTATATGCGGGAATAGTGCTGGAAATGCCTGGAAATGCCTGTTTTGAGATCTCTCCACAGAAAGCGTTTCCAGACTTCCCCTTCAACACACGAGTTTAACTCTGTAAGTTGAATGCACACATTGAAGACCGTTCTGTTAGGTAGCTCCGTTTTGGTTTTAGAAGCAGACAGTTCTCCTTACAGCATATACTCCCATTCACTGAGAAATGTCCAAACGCAGCTCTTACCAGAAACGTGTTTCTAACTCCTGAATCTAAAGGGAGATTTAACTCACTTAGCTGAACAAACGCACAGCAGAGCAGATTGAAGGATACGTTTCTTCTGTGTTTTAGGCAGAGTTTTACTGCTATTTCGTTATATGCGGGAATAGTGCTGGAAATGCCTGGAAATGCCTGTTTTGAGATCTCTCCACAGAAAGCGTTTCCAGACTTCCCCTTCAACACACGAGTTTAACTCTGTAAGTTGAATGCACACATTGAAGACCGTTCTGTTAGGTAGCTCCGTTTTGGTTTTAGAAGCAGACAGTTCTCCTTACAGCATATACTCCCATTCACTGAGAAATGTCCAAACGCAGCTCTTACCAGAAACGTGTTTCTAACTCCTGAATCTAAAGGGAGATTTAACTCACTTAGCTGAACAAACGCACAGCAGAGCAGATTGAAGGATACGTTTCTTCTGTGTTTTAGGCAGAGTTTTACTGCTATTTCGTTATATGCGGGAATAGTGCTGGAAATACCTGTTTTGAGATCTCTCCACAGAAAGCGTTTCCAGACTTCCCCTTCAACACACGAGTTTAACTCTGTAAGTTGAATGCACACATTGAAGACCGTTCTGTTAGGTAGCTCCGATTTGGTTTTAGAAGCAGACAGTTCTCCTTACAGCATATACTCCCATTCACTGAGAAATGTCCAAACGCAGCTCTTACCAGAAACGTGTTTCTAACTCCTGAATCTAAAGGGAGATTTAACTCACTTAGCTGAACAAACGCACAGCAGAGCAGATTGAAGGATACGTTTCTTCTGTGTTTTAGGCAGAGTTTTACTGCTATTTCGTTATATGCGGGAATAGTGCTGGAAATGCCTGTTTTGAGATCTCTCCACAGAAAGCGTTTCCAGACTTCCCCTTCAACACACGAGTTTAACTCTGTAAGTTGAATGCACACATTGAAGACCGTTCTGTTAGGTAGCTCCGTTTTGGTTTTAGAAGCAGACAGTTCTCCTTACAGCATATACTCCCATTCACTGAGAAATGTCCAAACGCAGCTCTTACCAGAAACGTGTTTCTAACTCCTGAATCTAAAGGGAGATTTAACTCACTTAGCTGAACAAACGCACAGCAGAGCAGATTGAAGGGTACGTTTCTTCTGTGTTTTAGGCAGAGTTTTACTGCTATTTCGTTATATGCGGGAATAGTGCTGGAAATGCCTGTTTTGAGATCTCTCCACAGAAAGCGTTTCCAGACTTCCCCTTCAACACACGAGTTTAACTCTGTAAGTTGAATGCACACATTGAAGACCGTTCTGTTAGGTAGCTCCGTTTTGGTTTTAGAAGCAGACAGTTCTCCTTACAGCATATACTCCCATTCACTGAGAAATGTCCAAACGCAGCTCTTACCAGAAACGTGTTTCTAACTCCTGAATCTAAAGGGAGATTTAACTCACTTAGCTGAACAAACGCACAGCAGAGCAGATTGAAGGATACGTTTCTTCTGTGTTTTAGGCAGAGTTTTACTGCTATTTCGTTATATGCGGGAATAGTGCTGGAAATGCCTGTTTTGAGATCTCTCCACAGAAAGCGTTTCCAGACTTCCCCTTCAACACACGAGTTTAACTCTGTAAGTTGAATGCACACATTGAAGACCGTTCTGTTAGGTAGCTCCGTTTTGGTTTTAGAAGCAGACAGTTCTCCTTACAGCATATAATCCCATTCACTGAGAAATGTCCAAACGCAGCTCTTACCAGAAACGTGTTTCTAACTCCTGAATCTAAAGGGAGATTTAACTCACTTAGCTGAACAAACGCACAGCAGAGCAGATTGAAGGATACGTTTCTTCTGTGTTTTAGGCAGAGTTTTACTGCTATTTCATTATATGCGGGAATAGTGCTGGAAATGCCTGTTTTGAGATCTCTCCACAGAAAGCGTTTCCAGACTTCCCCTTCAACACACGAGTTTAACTCTGTAAGTTGAATGCACACATTGAAGACCGTTCTGTTAGGTAGCTCCGTTTTGGTTTTAGAAGCAGACAGTTCTCCTTACAGCATATACTCCCATTCACTGAGAAATGTCCAAACGCAGCTCTTACCAGAAACGTGTTTCTAACTCCTGAATCTAAAGGGAGATTTAACTCACTTAGCTGAACAAACGCACAGCAGAGCAGATTGAAGGATACGTTTCTTCTGTGTTTTAGGCAGAGTTTTACTGCTATTTCGTTATATGCGGGAATAGTGCTGGAAATGCCTGTTTTGAGATCTCTCCACAGAAAGCGTTTCCAGACTTCCCCTTCAACACACGAGTTTAACTCTGTAAGTTGAATGCACACATTGAAGACCGTTCTGTTAGGTAGCTCCGTTTTGGTTTTAGAAGCAGACAGTTCTCCTTACAGCATATACTCCCATTCACTGAGAAATGTCCAAACGCAGCTCTTACCAGAAACGTGTTTCTAACTCCTGAATCTAAAGGGAGATTTAACTCACTTAGCTGAACAAACGCACAGCAGAGCAGATTGAAGGATACGTTTCTTCTGTGTTTTAGGCAGAGTTTTACTGCTATTTCGTTATATGCGGGAATAGTGCTGGAAATGCCTGTTTTGAGATCTCTCCACAGAAAGCGTTTCCAGACTTCCCCTTCAACACACGAGTTTAACTCTGTAAGTTGAATGCACACATTGAAGACCGTTCTGTTAGGTAGCTCCGTTTTGGTTTTAGAAGCAGACAGTTCTCCTTACAGCATATACTCCCATTCACTGAGAAATGTCCAAACGCAGCTCTTACCAGAAACGTGTTTCTAACTCCTGAATCTAAAGGGAGATTTAACTCACTTAGCTGAACAAACGCACAGCAGAGCAGATTGAAGGATACGTTTCTTCTGTGTTTTAGGCAGAGTTTTACTGCTATTTCGTTATATGCGGGAATAGTGCTGGAAATGCCTGGAAATGCCTGTTTTGAGATCTCTCCACAGAAAGAGTTTCCAGACTTCCCCTTCAACACACGAGTTTAACTCTGTAAGTTGAATGCACACATTGAAGACCGTTCTGTTAGGTAGCTCCGTTTTGGTTTTAGAAGCAGACAGTTCTCCTTACAGCATATACTCCCATTCACTGAGAAATGTCCAAACGCAGCTCTTACCAGAAACGTGTTTCTAACTCCTGAATCTAAAGGGAGATTTAACTCACTTAGCTGAACAAACGCACAGCAGAGCAGATTGAAGGATACGTTTCTTCTGTGTTTTAGGCAGAGTTTTACTGCTATTTCGTTATATGCGGGAATAGTGCTGGAAATGCCTGTTTTGAGATCTCTCCACAGAAAGCGTTTCCAGACTTCCCCTTCAACACACGAGTTTAACTCTGTAAGTTGAATGCACACATTGAAGACCGTTCTGTTAGGTAGCTCCGTTTTGGTTTTAGAAGCAGACAGTTCTCCTTACAGCATATACTCCCATTCACTGAGAAATGTCCAAACGCAGCTCTTACCAGAAACGTGTTTCTAACTCCTGAATCTAAAGGGAGATTTAACTCACTTAGCTGAACAAACGCACAGCAGAGCAGATTGAAGGATACGTTTCTTCTGTGTTTTAGGCAGAGTTTTACTGCTATTTCGTTATAGGCGGGAATAGTGCTGGAAATGCCTGTTTTGAGATCTCTCCACAGAAAGCGTTTCCAGACTTCCCCTTCAACACACGAGTTTAACTCTGTAAGTTGAATGCACACATTGAAGACCGTTCTGTTAGGTAGCTCCGTTTTGGTTTTAGAAGCAGACAGTTCTCCTTACAGCATATACTCCCTTTCACTGAGAAATGTCCAAACGCAGCTCTTACCAGAAACGTGTTTCTAACTCCTGAATCTAAAGGGAGATTTAACTCACTTAGCTGAACAAACGCACAGCAGAGCAGATTGAAGGATACGCTTCTTCTGTGTTTTAGGCAGAGTTTTACTGCTATTTCGTTATATGCCGGAATAGTGCTGGAAATGCCTGTTTTGAGATCTCTCCACAGAAAGCGTTTCCAGACTTCCCCTTCAACACACGAGTTTAACTCTGTAAGTTGAATGCACACATTGAAGACCGTTCTGTTAGGTAGCTCCGTTTTGGTTTTAGAAGCAGACAGTTCTCCTTACAGCATATACTCCCATTCACTGAGAAATGTCCAAACGCAGCTCTTACCAGAAACGTGTTTCTAACTCCTGAATCTAAAGGGAGATTTAACTCACTTAGCTGAACAAACGCACAGCAGAGCAGATTGAAGGATACGTTTCTTCTGTGTTTTAGGCAGAGTTTTACTGCTATTTCGTTATATGCGGGAATAGTGCTGGAAATGCCTGTTTTGAGATCTCTCCACAGAAAGCGTTTCCAGACTTCCCCTTCAACACACGAGTTTAACTCTGTAAGTTGAATGCACACATTGAAGACCGTTCTGTTAGGTAGCTCCGTTTTGGTTTTAGAAGCAGACAGTTCTCCTTACAGCATATACTCCCATTCACTGAGAAATGTCCAAACGCAGCTCTTACCAGAAACGTGTTTCTAACTCCTGAATCTAAAGGGAGATTTAACTCACTTAGCTGAACAAACGCACAGCAGAGCAGATTGAAGGATACGTTTCTTCTCTGTTTTAGGCAGAGTTTTACTGCTATTTCGTTATATGCGGGAATAGTGCTGGAAATGCCTGGAAATGCCTGTTTTGAGATCTCTCCACAGAAAGCGTTTCCAGACTTCCCCTTCAACACACGAGTTTAACTCTGTAAGTTGAATGCACACATTGAAGACCGTTCTGTTAGGTAGCTCCGTTTTGGTTTTAGAAGCAGACAGTTCTCCTTACAGCATATACTCCCATTCACTGAGAAATGTCCAAACGCAGCTCTTACCAGAAACGTGTTTCTAACTCCTGAATCTAAAGGGAGATTTAACTCACTTAGCTGAACAAACGCACAGCAGAGCAGATTGAAGGATACGTTTCTTCTGTGTTTTAGGCAGAGTTTTACTGCTATTTGGTTATATGCGGGAATAGTGCTGGAAATGCCTGTTTTGAGATCTCTCCACAGAAAGCGTTTCCAGACTTCCCCTTCAACACACGAGTTTAACTCTGTAAGTTGAATGCACACATTGAAGACCGTTCTGTTAGGTAGCTCCGTTTTGGTTTTAGAAGCAGACAGTTCTCCTTACAGCATATACTCCCATTCACTGAGAAATGTCCAAACGCAGCTCTTACCAGAAACGTGTTTCTAACTCCTGAATCTAAAGGGAGATTTAACTCACTTAGCTGAACAAACGCACAGCAGAGCAGATTGAAGGATACGTTTCTTCTGTGTTTTAGGCAGAGTTTTACTGCTATTTCGTTATATGCGGGAATAGTGCTGGAAATGCCTGTTTTGAGATCTCTCCACAGAAAGCGTTTCCAGACTTCCCCTTCAACACACGAGTTTAACTCTGTAAGTTGAATGCACACATTGAAGACCGTTCTGTTAGGTAGCTCCGTTTTGGTTTTAGAAGCAGACAGTTCTCCTTACAGCATATACTCCCATTCACTGAGAAATGTCCAAACGCAGCTCTTACCAGAAACGTGTTTCTAACTCCTGAATCTAAAGGGAGATTTAACTCACTTAGCTGAACAAACGCACAGCAGAGCAGATTGAAGGATACGTTTCTTCTGTGTTTTAGGCAGAGTTTTACTGCTATTTCGTTATATGCGGGAATAGTGCTGGAAATGCCTGTTTTGAGATCTCTCCACAGAAAGCGTTTCCAGACTTCCCCTTCAACACACGAGTTTAACTCTGTAAGTTGAATGCACACATTGAAGACCGTTCTGTTAGGTAGCTCCGTTTTGGTTTTAGAAGCAGACAGTTCTCCTTACAGCATATACTCCCATTCACTGAGAAATGTCCAAACGCAGCTCTTACCAGAAACGTGTTTCTAACTCCTGAATCTAAAGGGAGATTTAACTCACTTAGCTGAACAAACGCACAGCAGAGCAGATTGAAGGATACGTTTCTTCTGTGTTTTAGGCAGAGTTTTACTGCTATTTCGTTATAGGCGGGAATAGTGCTGGAAATGCCTGTTTTGAGATCTCTCCACAGAAAGCGTTTCCAGACTTCCCCTTCAACACACGAGTTTAACTCTGTAAGTTGAATGCACACATTGAATACCGTTCTGTTAGGTAGCTCCGTTTTGGTTTTAGAAGCAGACAGTTCTCCTTACAGCATATACTCCCTTTCACTGAGAAATGTCCAAACGCAGCTCTTACCAGAAACGTGTTTCTAACTCCTGAATCTAAAGGGAGATTTAACTCACTTAGCTGAACAAACGCACAGCAGAGCAGATTGAAGGATACGCTTCTTCTGTGTTTTAGGCAGAGTTTTACTGCTATTTCGTTATATGCGGGAATAGTGCTGGAAATGCCTGTTTTGAGATCTCTCCACAGAAAGCGTTTCCAGACTTCCCCTTCAACACACGAGTTTAACTCTGTAAGTTGAATGCACACATTGAAGACCGTTCTGTTAGGTAGCTCCGTTTTGGTTTTAGAAGCAGACAGTTCTCCTTACAGCATATACTCCCATTCACTGAGAAATGTCCAAACGCAGCTCTTACCAGAAACGTGTTTCTAACTCCTGAATCTAAAGGGAGATTTAACTCACTTAGCTGAACAAACGCACAGCAGAGCAGATTGAAGGATACGTTTCTTCTGTGTTTTAGGCAGAGTTTTACTGCTATTTCGTTATATGCGGGAATAGTGCTGGAAATGCCTGGAAATGCCTGTTTTGAGATCTCTCCACAGAAAGCGTTTCCAGACTTCCCCTTCAACACACGAGTTTAACTCTGTAAGTTGAATGCACACATTGAAGACCGTTCTGTTAGGTAGCTCCGTTTTGGTTTTAGAAGCAGACAGTTCTCCTTACAGCATATACTCCCATTCACTGAGAAATGTCCAAACGCAGCTCTTACCAGAAACGTGTTTCTAACTCCTGAATCTAAAGGGAGATTTAACTCACTTAGCTGAACAAACGCACAGCAGAGCAGATTGAAGGATACGTTTCTTCTGTGTTTTAGGCAGAGTTTTACTGCTATTTCGTTATATGCGGGAATAGTGCTGGAAATGCCTGGAAATGCCTGTTTTGAGATCTCTCCACAGAAAGCGTTTCCAGACTTCCCCTTCAACACACGAGTTTAACTCTGTAAGTTGAATGCACACATTGAAGACCGTTCTGTTAGGTAGCTCCGTTTTGGTTTTAGAAGCAGACAGTTCTCCTTACAGCATATACTCCCATTCACTGAGAAATGTCCAAACGCAGCTCTTACCAGAAACGTGTTTCTAACTCCTGAATCTAAAGGGAGATTTAACTCACTTAGCTGAACAAACGCACAGCAGAGCAGATTGAAGGATACGTTTCTTCTGTGTTTTAGGCAGAGTTTTACTGCTATTTCGTTATATGCGGGAATAGTGCTGGAAATGCCTGGAAATGCCTGTTTTGAGATCTCTCCACAGAAAGCGTTTCCAGACTTCCCCTTCAACACACGAGTTTAACTCTGTAAGTTGAATGCACACATTGAAGACCGTTCTGTTAGGTAGCTCCGTTTTGGTTTTAGAAGCAGACAGTTCTCCTTACAGCATATACTCCCATTCACTGAGAAATGTCCAAACGCAGCTCTTACCAGAAACGTGTTTCTAACTCCTGAATCTAAAGGGAGATTTAACTCACTTAGCTGAACAAACGCACAGCAGAGCAGATTGAAGGATACGTTTCTTCTGTGTTTTAGGCAGAGTTTTACTGCTATTTCGTTATATGCGGGAATAGTGCTGGAAATGCCTGTTTTGAGATCTCTCCACAGAAAGCGTTTCCAGACTTCCCCTTCAACACACGAGTTTAACTCTGTAAGTTGAATGCACACATTGAAGACCGTTCTGTTAGGTAGCTCCGTTTTGGTTTTAGAAGCAGACAGTTCTCCTTACAGCATATACTCCCATTCACTGAGAAATGTCCAAACGCAGCTCTTACCAGAAACGTGTTTCTAACTCCTGAATCTAAAGGGAGATTTAACTCACTTAGCTGAACAAACGCACAGCAGAGCAGATTGAAGTATACGTTTCTTCTGTGTTTTAGGCAGAGTTTTACTGCTATTTCGTTATATGCGGGAATAGTGCTGGAAATGCCTGGAAATGCCTGTTTTGAGATCTCTCCACAGAAAGCGTTTCCAGACTTCCCCTTCAACACACGAGTTTAACTCTGTAAGTTGAATGCACACATTGAAGACCGTTCTGTTAGGTAGCTCCGTTTTGGTTTTAGAAGCAGACAGTTCTCCTTACAGCATATACTCCCATTCACTGAGAAATGTCCAAACGCAGCTCTTACCAGAAACGTGTTTCTAACTCCTGAATCTAAAGGGAGATTTAACTCACTTAGCTGAACAAACGCACAGCAGAGCAGATTGAAGGATACGTTTCTTCTGTGTTTTAGGCAGAGTTTTACTGCTATTTCGTTATATGCGGGAATAGTGCTGGAAATGCCTGGAAATGCCTGTTTTGAGATCTCTCCACAGAAAGCGTTTCCAGACTTCCCCTTCAACACACGAGTTTAACTCTGTAAGTTGAATGCACACTTTGAAGACCGTTCTGTTAGGTAGCTCCGTTTTGGTTTTAGAAGCAGACAGTTCTCCTTACAGCATATACTCCCATTCACTGAGAAATGTCCAAACGCAGCTCTTACCAGAAACGTGTTTCTAACTCCTGAATCTAAAGGGAGATTTAACTCACTTAGCTGAACAAACGCACAGCAGAGCAGATTGAAGGATACGTTTCTTCTGTGTTTTAGGCAGAGTTTTACTGCTATTTCGTTATATGCGGGAATAGTGCTGGAAATGCCTGTTTTGAGATCTCTCCACAGAAAGCGTTTCCAGACTTCCCCTTCAACACACGAGTTTAACTCTGTAAGTTGAATGCACACATTGAAGACCGTTCTGTTAGGTAGCTCCGTTTTGGTTTTAGAAGCAGACAGTTCTCCTTACAGCATATACTCCCATTCACTGAGAAATGTCCAAACGCAGCTCTTACCAGAAACGTGTTTCTAACTCCTGAATCTAAAGGGAGATTTAACTCACTTAGCTGAACAAACGCACAGCAGAGCAGATTGAAGGATACGTTTCTTCTGTGTTTTAGGCAGAGTTTTACTGCTATTTCGTTATATGCGGGAATAGTGCTGGAAATGCCTGGAAATGCCTGTTTTGAGATCTCTCCACAGAAAGCGTTTCCAGACTTCCCCTTCAACACACGAGTTTAACTCTGTAAGTTGAATGCACACATTGAAGACCGTTCTGTTAGGTAGCTCCGTTTTGGTTTTAGAAGCAGACAGTTCTCCTTACAGCATATACTCCCATTCGCTGAGAAATGTCCAAACGCAGCTCTTACCAGAAACGTGTTTCTAACTCCTGAATCTAAAGGGAGATTTAACTCACTTAGCTGAACAAACGCACAGCAGAGCAGATTGAAGGATACGTTTCTTCTGTGTTTTAGGCAGAGTTTTACTGCTATTTCGTTATATGCGGGAATAGTGCTGGAAATGCCTGTTTTGAGATCTCTCCACAGAAAGCGTTTCCAGACTTCCCCTTCAACACACGAGTTTAACTCTGTAAGTTGAATGCACACATTGAAGACCGTTCTGTTAGGTAGCTCCGTTTTGGTTTTAGAAGCAGACAGTTCTCCTTACAGCATATACTCCCATTCACTGAGAAATGTCCAAACGCAGCTCTTACCAGAAACGTGTTTCTAGCTCCTGAATCTAAAGGGAGATTTAACTCACTTAGCTGAACAAACGCACAGCAGAGCAGATTGAAGGATACGTTTCTTCTGTGTTTTAGGCAGAGTTTTACTGCTATTTCGTTATATGCGGGAATAGTGCTGGAAATGCCTGGAAATGCCTGTTTTGAGATCTCTCCACAGAAAGCGTTTCCAGACTTCCCCTTCAACACACGAGTTTAACTCTGTAAGTTGAATGCACACATTGAAGACCGTTCTGTTAGGTAGCTCCGTTTTGGTTTTAGAAGCAGACAGTTCTCCTTACAGCATATACTCCCATTCACTGAGAAATGTCCAAACGCAGCTCTTACCAGAAACGTGTTTCTAACTCCTGAATCTAAAGGGAGATTTAACTCACTTAGCTGAACAAACGCACAGCAGAGCAGATTGAAGGATACGTTTCTTCTGTGTTTTAGGCAGAGTTTTACCGCTATTTCGTTATATGCGGGAATAGTGCTGGAAATGCCTGTTTTGAGATCTCTCCACAGAAAGCGTTTCCAGACTTCCCCTTCAACACACGAGTTTAACTCTGTAAGTTGAATGCACACATTGAAGACCGTTCTGTTAGGTAGCTCCGTTTTGGTTTTAGAAGCAGACAGTTCTCCTTACAGCATATACTCCCATTCACTGAGAAATGTCCAAACGCAGCTCTTACCAGAAACGTGTTTCTAGCTCCTGAATCTAAAGGGAGATTTAACTCACTTAGCTGAACAAACGCACAGCAGAGCAGATTGAAGGATACGTTTCTTCTGTGTTTTAGGCAGAGTTTTACTGCTATTTCGTTATATGCGGGAATAGTGCTGGAAATGCCTGTTTTGAGATCTCTCCACAGAAAGCGTTTCCAGACTTCCCCTTCAACACACGAGTTTAACTCTGTAAGTTGAATGCACACATTGAAGACCGTTCTGTTAGGTAGCTCCGTTTTGGTTTTAGAAGCAGACAGTTCTCCTTACAGCATATACTCCCATTCACTGAGAAATGTCCAAACGCAGCTCTTACCAGAAACGTGTTTCTAACTCCTGAATCTAAAGGGAGATTTAACTCACTTAGCTGAACAAACGCACAGCAGAGCAGATTGAAGGATACGTTTCTTCTGTGTTTTAGGCAGAGTTTTACTGCTATTTCGTTATATGCGGGAATAGTGCTGGAAATGCCTGGAAATGCCTGTTTTGAGATCTCTCCACAGAAAGCGTTTCCAGACTTCCCCTTCAACACACGAGTTTAACTCTGTAAGTTGAATGCACACATTGAAGACCGTTCTGTTAGGTAGCTCCGTTTTGGTTTTAGAAGCAGACAGTTCTCCTTACAGCATATACTCCCATTCACTGAGAAATGTCCAAACGCAGCTCTTACCAGAAACGTGTTTCTAACTCCTGAATCTAAAGGGAGATTTAACTCACTTAGCTGAACAAACGCACAGCAGAGCAGATTGAAGGATACGTTTCTTCTGTGTTTTAGGCAGAGTTTTACTGCTATTTCGTTATATGCGGGAATAGTGCTGGAAATGCCTGGAAATGCCTGTTTTGAGATCTCTCCACAGAAAGCGTTTCCAGACTTCCCCTTCAACACACGAGTTTAACTCTGTAAGTTGAATGCACACATTGAAGACCGTTCTGTTAGGTAGCTCCGTTTTGGTTTTAGAAGCAGACAGTTCTCCTTACAGCATATACTCCCATTCACTGAGAAATGTCCAAACGCAGCTCTTACCAGAAACGTGTTTCTAACTCCTGAATCTAAAGGGAGATTTAACTCACTTAGCTGAACAAACGCACAGCAGAGCAGATTGAAGGATACGTTTCTTCTGTGTTTTAGGCAGAGTTTTACTGCTATTTCGTTATATGCGGGAATAGTGCTGGAAATGCCTGTTTTGAGATCTCTCCACAGAAAGCGTTTCCAGACTTCCCCTTCAACACACGAGTTTAACTCTGTAAGTTGAATGCACACATTGAAGACCGTTCTGTTAGGTAGCTCCGTTTTGGTTTTAGAAGCAGACAGTTCTCCTTACAGCATATACTCCCATTCACTGAGAAATGTCCAAACGCAGCTCTTACCAGAAACGTGTTTCTAACTCCTGAATCTAAAGGGAGATTTAACTCACTTAGCTGAACAAACGCACAGCAGAGCAGATTGAAGTATACGTTTCTTCTGTGTTTTAGGCAGAGTTTTACTGCTATTTCGTTATATGCGGGAATAGTGCTGGAAATGCCTGGAAATGCCTGTTTTGAGATCTCTCCACAGAAAGCGTTTCCAGACTTCCCCTTCAACACACGAGTTTAACTCTGTAAGTTGAATGCACACATTGAAGACCGTTCTGTTAGGTAGCTCCGTTTTGGTTTTAGAAGCAGACAGTTCTCCTTACAGCATATACTCCCATTCACTGAGAAATGTCCAAACGCAGCTCTTACCAGAAACGTGTTTCTAACTCCTGAATCTAAAGGGAGATTTAACTCACTTAGCTGAACAAACGCACAGCAGAGCAGATTGAAGGATACGTTTCTTCTGTGTTTTAGGCAGAGTTTTACTGCTATTTCGTTATATGCGGGAATAGTGCTGGAAATGCCTGGAAATGCCTGTTTTGAGATCTCTCCACAGAAAGCGTTTCCAGACTTCCCCTTCAACACACGAGTTTAACTCTGTAAGTTGAATGCACACTTTGAAGACCGTTCTGTTAGGTAGCTCCGTTTTGGTTTTAGAAGCAGACAGTTCTCCTTACAGCATATACTCCCATTCACTGAGAAATGTCCAAACGCAGCTCTTACCAGAAACGTGTTTCTAACTCCTGAATCTAAAGGGAGATTTAACTCACTTAGCTGAACAAACGCACAGCAGAGCAGATTGAAGGATACGTTTCTTCTGTGTTTTAGGCAGAGTTTTACTGCTATTTCGTTATATGCGGGAATAGTGCTGGAAATGCCTGTTTTGAGATCTCTCCACAGAAAGCGTTTCCAGACTTCCCCTTCAACACACGAGTTTAACTCTGTAAGTTGAATGCACACATTGAAGACCGTTCTGTTAGGTAGCTCCGTTTTGGTTTTAGAAGCAGACAGTTCTCCTTACAGCATATACTCCCATTCACTGAGAAATGTCCAAACGCAGCTCTTACCAGAAACGTGTTTCTAACTCCTGAATCTAAAGGGAGATTTAACTCACTTAGCTGAACAAACGCACAGCAGAGCAGATTGAAGGATACGTTTCTTCTGTGTTTTAGGCAGAGTTTTACTGCTATTTCGTTATATGCGGGAATAGTGCTGGAAATGCCTGGAAATGCCTGTTTTGAGATCTCTCCACAGAAAGCGTTTCCAGACTTCCCCTTCAACACACGAGTTTAACTCTGTAAGTTGAATGCACACATTGAAGACCGTTCTGTTAGGTAGCTCCGTTTTGGTTTTAGAAGCAGACAGTTCTCCTTACAGCATATACTCCCATTCACTGAGAAATGTCCAAACGCAGCTCTTACCAGAAACGTGTTTCTAACTCCTGAATCTAAAGGGAGATTTAACTCACTTAGCTGAACAAACGCACAGCAGAGCAGATTGAAGGATACGTTTCTTCTGTGTTTTAGGCAGAGTTTTACTGCTATTTCGTTATATGCGGGAATAGTGCTGGAAATGCCTGTTTTGAGATCTCTCCACAGAAAGCGTTTCCAGACTTCCCCTTCAACACACGAGTTTAACTCTGTAAGTTGAATGCACACATTGAAGACCGTTCTGTTAGGTAGCTCCGTTTTGGTTTTAGAAGCAGACAGTTCTCCTTACAGCATATACTCCCATTCACTGAGAAATGTCCAAACGCAGCTCTTACCAGAAACGTGTTTCTAACTCCTGAATCTAAAGGGAGATTTAACTCACTTAGCTGAACAAACGCACAGCAGAGCAGATTGAAGGATACGTTTCTTCTGTGTTTTAGGCAGAGTTTTACTGCTATTTCGTTATATGCGGGAATAGTGCTGGAAATGCCTGGAAATGCCTGTTTTGAGATCTCTCCACAGAAAGCGTTTCCAGACTTCCCCTTCAACACACGAGTTTAACTCTGTAAGTTGAATGCACACATTGAAGACCGTTCTGTTAGGTAGCTCCGTTTTGGTTTTAGAAGCAGACAGTTCTCCTTACAGCATATACTCCCATTCACTGAGAAATGTCCAAACGCAGCTCTTACCAGAAACGTGTTTCTAACTCCTGAATCTAAAGGGAGATTTAACTCACTTAGCTGAACAAACGCACAGCAGAGCAGATTGAAGGATACGTTTCTTCTGTGTTTTAGGCAGAGTTTTACCGCTATTTCGTTATATGCGGGAATAGTGCTGGAAATGCCTGTTTTGAGATCTCTCCACAGAAAGCGTTTCCAGACTTCCCCTTCAACACACGAGTTTAACTCTGTAAGTTGAATGCACACATTGAAGACCGTTCTGTTAGGTAGCTCCGTTTTGGTTTTAGAAGCAGACAGTTCTCCTTACAGCATATACTCCCATTCACTGAGAAATGTCCAAACGCAGCTCTTACCAGAAACGTGTTTCTAGCTCCTGAATCTAAAGGGAGATTTAACTCACTTAGCTGAACAAACGCACAGCAGAGCAGATTGAAGGATACGTTTCTTCTGTGTTTTAGGCAGAGTTTTACTGCTATTTCGTTATATGCGGGAATAGTGCTGGAAATGCCTGTTTTGAGATCTCTCCACAGAAAGCGTTTCCAGACTTCCCCTTCAACACACGAGTTTAACTCTGTAAGTTGAATGCACACATTGAAGACCGTTCTGTTAGGTAGCTCCGTTTTGGTTTTAGAAGCAGACAGTTCTCCTTACAGCATATACTCCCATTCACTGAGAAATGTCCAAACGCAGCTCTTACCAGAAACGTGTTTCTAACTCCTGAATCTAAAGGGAGATTTAACTCACTTAGCTGAACAAACGCACAGCAGAGCAGATTGAAGGATACGTTTCTTCTGTGTTTTAGGCAGAGTTTTACTGCTATTTCGTTATATGCGGGAATAGTGCTGGAAATGCCTGGAAATGCCTGTTTTGAGATCTCTCCACAGAAAGCGTTTCCAGACTTCCCCTTCAACACACGAGTTTAACTCTGTAAGTTGAATGCACACATTGAAGACCGTTCTGTTAGGTAGCTCCGTTTTGGTTTTAGAAGCAGACAGTTCTCCTTACAGCATATACTCCCATTCACTGAGAAATGTCCAAACGCAGCTCTTACCAGAAACGTGTTTCTAACTCCTGAATCTAAAGGGAGATTTAACTCACTTAGCTGAACAAACGCACAGCAGAGCAGATTGAAGGATACGTTTCTTCTGTGTTTTAGGCAGAGTTTTACTGCTATTTCGTTATATGCGGGAATAGTGCTGGAAATGCCTGTTTTGAGATCTCTCCACAGAAAGCGTTTCCAGACTTCCCCTTCAACACACGAGTTTAACTCTGTAAGTTGAATGCACACATTGAAGACCGTTCTGTTAGGTAGCTCCGTTTTGGTTTTAGAAGCAGACAGTTCTCCTTACAGCATATACTCCCATTCACTGAGAAATGTCCAAACGCAGCTCTTACCAGAAACGTGTTTCTAACTCCTGAATCTAAAGGGAGATTTAACTCACTTAGCTGAACAAACGCACAGCAGAGCAGATTGAAGGATACGTTTCTTCTGTGTTTTAGGCAGAGTTTTACTGCTATTTCGTTATATGCGGGAATAGTGCTGGAAATGCCTGTTTTGAGATCTCTCCACAGAAAGCGTTTCCAGACTTCCCCTTCAACACACGAGTTTAACTCTGTAAGTTGAATGCACACATTGAAGACCGTTCTGTTAGGTAGCTCCGTTTTGGTTTTAGAAGCAGACAGTTCTCCTTACAGCATATACTCCCATTCACTGAGAAATGTCCAAACGCAGCTCTTACCAGAAACGTGTTTCTAACTCCTGAATCTAAAGGGAGATTTAACTCACTTAGCTGAACAAACGCACAGCAGAGCAGATTGAAGGATACGTTTCTTCTGTGTTTTAGGCAGAGTTTTACTGCTATTTCGTTATATGCGGGAATAGTGCTGGAAATGCCTGGAAATGCCTGTTTTGAGATCTCTCCACAGAAAGCGTTTCCAGACTTCCCCTTCAACACACGAGTTTAACTCTGTAAGTTGAATGCACACATTGAAGACCGTTCTGTTAGGTAGCTCCGTTTTGGTTTTAGAAGCAGACAGTTCTCCTTACAGCATATACTCCCATTCACTGAGAAATGTCCAAACGCAGCTCTTACCAGAAACGTGTTTCTAACTCCTGAATCTAAAGGGAGATTTAACTCACTTAGCTGAACAAACGCACAGCAGAGCAGATTGAAGGATACGTTTCTTCTGTGTTTTAGGCAGAGTTTTACTGCTATTTCGTTATATGCGGGAATAGTGCTGGAAATGCCTGTTTTGAGATCTCTCCACAGAAAGCGTTTCCAGACTTCCCCTTCAACACACGAGTTTAACTCTGTAAGTTGAATGCACACATTGAAGACCGTTCTGTTAGGTAGCTCCGTTTTGGTTTTAGAAGCAGACAGTTCTCCTTACAGCATATAATCCCATTCACTGAGAAATGTCCAAACGCAGCTCTTACCAGAAACGTGTTTCTAACTCCTGAATCTAAAGGGAGATTTAACTCACTTAGCTGAACAAACGCACAGCAGAGCAGATTGAAGGATACGTTTCTTCTGTGTTTTAGGCAGAGTTTTACCGCTATTTCGTTATATGCGGGAATAGTGCTGGAAATGCCTGTTTTGAGATCTCTCCACAGAAAGCGTTTCCAGACTTCCCCTTCAACACACGAGTTTAACTCTGTAAGTTGAATGCACACATTGAAGACCGTTCTGTTAGGTAGCTCCGTTTTGGTTTTAGAAGCAGACAGTTCTCCTTACAGCATATACTCCCATTCACTGAGAAATGTCCAAACGCAGCTCTTACCAGAAACGTGTTTCTAGCTCCTGAATCTAAAGGGAGATTTAACTCACTTAGCTGAACAAACGCACAGCAGAGCAGATTGAAGGATACGTTTCTTCTGTGTTTTAGGCAGAGTTTTACTGCTATTTCGTTATATGCGGGAATAGTGCTGGAAATGCCTGTTTTGAGATCTCTCCACAGAAAGCGTTTCCAGACTTCCCCTTCAACACACGAGTTTAACTCTGTAAGTTGAATGCACACATTGAAGACCGTTCTGTTAGGTAGCTCCGTTTTGGTTTTAGAAGCAGACAGTTCTCCTTACAGCATATACTCCCATTCACTGAGAAATGTCCAAACGCAGCTCTTACCAGAAACGTGTTTCTAACTCCTGAATCTAAAGGGAGATTTAACTCACTTAGCTGAACAAACGCACAGCAGAGCAGATTGAAGGATACGTTTCTTCTGTGTTTTAGGCAGAGTTTTACTGCTATTTCGTTATATGCGGGAATAGTGCTGGAAATGCCTGGAAATGCCTGTTTTGAGATCTCTCCACAGAAAGCGTTTCCAGACTTCCCCTTCAACACACGAGTTTAACTCTGTAAGTTGAATGCACACATTGAAGACCGTTCTGTTAGGTAGCTCCGTTTTGGTTTTAGAAGCAGACAGTTCTCCTTACAGCATATACTCCCATTCACTGAGAAATGTCCAAACGCAGCTCTTACCAGAAACGTGTTTCTAACTCCTGAATCTAAAGGGAGATTTAACTCACTTAGCTGAACAAACGCACAGCAGAGCAGATTGAAGGATACGTTTCTTCTGTGTTTTAGGCAGAGTTTTACTGCTATTTCGTTATATGCGGGAATAGTGCTGGAAATGCCTGTTTTGAGATCTCTCCACAGAAAGCGTTTCCAGACTTCCCCTTCAACACACGAGTTTAACTCTGTAAGTTGAATGCACACATTGAAGACCGTTCTGTTAGGTAGCTCCGTTTTGGTTTTAGAAGCAGACAGTTCTCCTTACAGCATATACTCCCATTCACTGAGAAATGTCCAAACGCAGCTCTTACCAGAAACGTGTTTCTAACTCCTGAATCTAAAGGGAGATTTAACTCACTTAGCTGAACAAACGCACAGCAGAGCAGATTGAAGGATACGTTTCTTCTGTGTTTTAGGCAGAGTTTTACTGCTATTTCGTTATATGCGGGAATAGTGCTGGAAATGCCTGTTTTGAGATCTCTCCACAGAAAGCGTTTCCAGACTTCCCCTTCAACACACGAGTTTAACTCTGTAAGTTGAATGCACACATTGAAGACCGTTCTGTTAGGTAGCTCCGTTTTGGTTTTAGAAGCAGACAGTTCTCCTTACAGCATATACTCCCATTCACTGAGAAATGTCCAAACGCAGCTCTTACCAGAAACGTGTTTCTAACTCCTGAATCTAAAGGGAGATTTAACTCACTTAGCTGAACAAACGCACAGCAGAGCAGATTGAAGGATACGTTTCTTCTGTGTTTTAGGCAGAGTTTTACTGCTATTTCGTTATATGCGGGAATAGTGCTGGAAATGCCTGGAAATGCCTGTTTTGAGATCTCTCCACAGAAAGCGTTTCCAGACTTCCCCTTCAACACACGAGTTTAACTCTGTAAGTTGAATGCACACATTGAAGACCGTTCTGTTAGGTAGCTCCGTTTTGGTTTTAGAAGCAGACAGTTCTCCTTACAGCATATACTCCCATTCACTGAGAAATGTCCAAACGCAGCTCTTACCAGAAACGTGTTTCTAACTCCTGAATCTAAAGGGAGATTTAACTCACTTAGCTGAACAAACGCACAGCAGAGCAGATTGAAGGATACGTTTCTTCTGTGTTTTAGGCAGAGTTTTACTGCTATTTCGTTATATGCGGGAATAGTGCTGGAAATGCCTGTTTTGAGATCTCTCCACAGAAAGCGTTTCCAGACTTCCCCTTCAACACACGAGTTTAACTCTGTAAGTTGAATGCACACATTGAAGACCGTTCTGTTAGGTAGCTCCGTTTTGGTTTTAGAAGCAGACAGTTCTCCTTACAGCATATACTCCCATTCACTGAGAAATGTCCAAACGCAGCTCTTACCAGAAACGTGTTTCTAACTCCTGAATCTAAAGGGAGATTTAACTCACTTAGCTGAACAAACGCACAGCAGAGCAGATTGAAGGATACGTTTCTTCTGTGTTTTAGGCAGAGTTTTACTGCTATTTCGTTATATGCGGGAATAGTGCTGGAAATGCCTGGAAATGCCTGTTTTGAGATCTCTCCACAGAAAGCGTTTCCAGACTTGCCCTTCAACACACGAGTTTAACTCTGTAAGTTGAATGCACACATTGAAGACCGTTCTGTTAGGTAGCTCCGTTTTGGTTTTAGAAGCAGACAGTTCTCCTTACAGCATATACTCCCATTCACTGAGAAATGTCCAAACGCAGCTCTTACCAGAAACGTGTTTCTAACTCCTGAATCTAAAGGGAGATTTAACTCACTTAGCTGAACAAACGCACAGCAGAGCAGATTGAAGGATACGTTTCTTCTGTGTTTTAGGCAGAGTTTTACTGCTATTTCGTTATATGCGGGAATAGTGCTGGAAATGCCTGGAAATGCCTGTTTTGAGATCTCTCCACAGAAAGCGTTTCCAGACTTCCCCTTCAACACACGAGTTTAACTCTGTAAGTTGAATGCACACATTGAAGACCGTTCTGTTAGGTAGCTCCGTTTTGGTTTTAGAAGCAGACAGTTCTCCTTACAGCATATACTCCCATTCACTGAGAAATGTCCAAACGCAGCTCTTACCAGAAACGTGTTTCTAACTCCTGAATCTAAAGGGAGATTTAACTCACTTAGCTGAACAAACGCACAGCAGAGCAGATTGAAGGATACGTTTCTTCTGTGTTTTAGGCAGAGTTTTACTGCTATTTCGTTATATGCGGGAATAGTGCTGGAAATGCCTGGAAATGCCTGTTTTGAGATCTCTCCACAGAAAGCGTTTCCAGACTTCCCCTTCAACACACGAGTTTAACTCTGTAAGTTGAATGCACACATTGAAGACCGTTCTGTTAGGTAGCTCCGTTTTGGTTTTAGAAGCAGACAGTTCTCCTTACAGCATATACTCCCATTCACTGAGAAATGTCCAAACGCAGCTCTTACCAGAAACGTGTTTCTAACTCCTGAATCTAAAGGGAGATTTAACTCACTTAGCTGAACAAACGCACAGCAGAGCAGATTGAAGGATACGTTTCTTCTGTGTTTTAGGCAGAGTTTTACTGCTATTTCGTTATATGCGGGAATAGTGCTGGAAATGCCTGGAAATGCCTGTTTTGAGATCTCTCCACAGAAAGCGTTTCCAGACTTCCCCTTCAACACACGAGTTTAACTCTGTAAGTTGAATGCACACATTGAAGACCGTTCTGTTAGGTAGCTCCGTTTTGGTTTTAGAAGCAGACAGTTCTCCTTACAGCATATACTCCCATTCACTGAGAAATGTCCAAACGCAGCTCTTACCAGAAACGTGTTTCTAACTCCTGAATCTAAAGGGAGATTTAACTCACTTAGCTGAACAAACGCACAGCAGAGCAGATTGAAGGATACGTTTCTTCTGTGTTTTAGGCAGAGTTTTACTGCTATTTCGTTATATGCGGGAATAGTGCTGGAAATGCCTGTTTTGAGATCTCTCCACAGAAAGCGTTTCCAGACTTCCCCTTCAACACACGAGTTTAACTCTGTAAGTTGAATGCACACATTGAAGACCGTTCTGTTAGGTAGCTCCGTTTTGGTTTTAGAAGCAGACAGTTCTCCTTACAGCATATACTCCCATTCACTGAGAAATGTCCAAACGCAGCTCTTACCAGAAACGTGTTTCTAACTCCTGAATCTAAAGGGAGATTTAACTCACTTAGCTGAACAAACGCACAGCAGAGCAGATTGAAGGATACGTTTCTTCTGTGTTTTAGGCAGAGTTTTACTGCTATTTCGTTATATGCGGGAATAGTGCTGGAAATGCCTGGAAATGCCTGTTTTGAGATCTCTCCACAGAAAGCGTTTCCAGACTTCCCCTTCAACACACGAGTTTAACTCTGTAAGTTGAATGCACACATTGAAGACCGTTCTGTTAGGTAGCTCCGTTTTGGTTTTAGAAGCAGACAGTTCTCCTTACAGCATATACTCCCATTCACTGAGAAATGTCCAAACGCAGCTCTTACCAGAAACGTGTTTCTAACTCCTGAATCTAAAGGGAGATTTAACTCACTTAGCTGAACAAACGCACAGCAGAGCAGATTGAAGGATACGTTTCTTCTGTGTTTTAGGCAGAGTTTTACTGCTATTTCGTTATATGCGGGAATAGTGCTGGAAATGCCTGTTTTGAGATCTCTCCACAGAAAGCGTTTCCAGACTTCCCCTTCAACACACGAGTTTAACTCTGTAAGTTGAATGCACACATTGAAGACCGTTCTGTTAGGTAGCTCCGTTTTGGTTTTAGAAGCAGACAGTTCTCCTTACAGCATATACTCCCATTCACTGAGAAATGTCCAAACGCAGCTCTTACCAGAAACGTGTTTCTAACTCCTGAATCTAAAGGGAGATTTAACTCACTTAGCTGAACAAACGCACAGCAGAGCAGATTGAAGGATACGTTTCTTCTGTGTTTTAGGCAGAGTTTTACTGCTATTTCGTTATATGCGGGAATAGTGCTGGAAATGCCTGGAAATGCCTGTTTTGAGATCTCTCCACAGAAAGCGTTTCCAGACTTCCCCTTCAACACACGAGTTTAACTCTGTAAGTTGAATGCACACATTGAAGACCGTTCTGTTAGGTAGCTCCGTTTTGGTTTTAGAAGCAGACAGTTCTCCTTACAGCATATACTCCCATTCACTGAGAAATGTCCAAACGCAGCTCTTACCAGAAACGTGTTTCTAACTCCTGAATCTAAAGGGAGATTTAACTCACTTAGCTGAACAAACGCACAGCAGAGCAGATTGAAGGATACGTTTCTTCTGTGTTTTAGGCAGAGTTTTACTGCTATTTCGTTATATGCGGGAATAGTGCTGGAAATGCCTGTTTTGAGATCTCTCCACAGAAAGCGTTTCCAGACTTCCCCTTCAACACACGAGTTTAACTCTGTAAGTTGAATGCACACATTGAAGACCGTTCTGTTAGGTAGCTCCGTTTTGGTTTTAGAAGCAGACAGTTCTCCTTACAGCATATACTCCCATTCACTGAGAAATGTCCAAACGCAGCTCTTACCAGAAACGTGTTTCTAACTCCTGAATCTAAAGGGAGATTTAACTCACTTAGCTGAACAAACGCACAGCAGAGCAGATTGAAGGATACGTTTCTTCTGTGTTTTAGGCAGAGTTTTACTGCTATTTCGTTATATGCGGGAATAGTGCTGGAAATGCCTGGAAATGCCTGTTTTGAGATCTCTCCACAGAAAGCGTTTCCAGACTTGCCCTTCAACACACGAGTTTAACTCTGTAAGTTGAATGCACACATTGAAGACCGTTCTGTTAGGTAGCTCCGTTTTGGTTTTAGAAGCAGACAGTTCTCCTTACAGCATATACTCCCATTCACTGAGAAATGTCCAAACGCAGCTCTTACCAGAAACGTGTTTCTAACTCCTGAATCTAAAGGGAGATTTAACTCACTTAGCTGAACAAACGCACAGCAGAGCAGATTGAAGGATACGTTTCTTCTGTGTTTTAGGCAGAGTTTTACTGCTATTTCGTTATATGCGGGAATAGTGCTGGAAATGCCTGGAAATGCCTGTTTTGAGATCTCTCCACAGAAAGCGTTTCCAGACTTCCCCTTCAACACACGAGTTTAACCCTGTAAGTTGAATGCACACATTGAAGACCGTTCTGTTAGGTAGCTCCGTTTTGGTTTTAGAAGCAGACAGTTCTCCTTACAGCATATACTCCCATTCACTGAGAAATGTCCAAACGCAGCTCTTACCAGAAACGTGTTTCTAACTCCTGAATCTAAAGGGAGATTTAACTCACTTAGCTGAACAAACGCACAGCAGAGCAGATTGAAGGATACGTTTCTTCTGTGTTTTAGGCAGAGTTTTACTGCTATTTCGTTATATGCGGGAATAGTGCTGGAAATGCCTGGAAATGCCTGTTTTGAGATCTCTCCACAGAAAGCGTTTCCAGACTTCCCCTTCAACACACGAGTTTAACTCTGTAAGTTGAATGCACACATTGAAGACCGTTCTGTTAGGTAGCTCCGTTTTGGTTTTAGAAGCAGACAGTTCTCCTTACAGCATATACTCCCATTCACTGAGAAATGTCCAAACGCAGCTCTTACCAGAAACGTGTTTCTAACTCCTGAATCTAAAGGGAGATTTAACTCACTTAGCTGAACAAACGCACAGCAGAGCAGATTGAAGGATACGTTTCTTCTGTGTTTTAGGCAGAGTTTTACTGCTATTTCGTTATATGCGGGAATAGTGCTGGAAATGCCTGGAAATGCCTGTTTTGAGATCTCTCCACAGAAAGCGTTTCCAGACTTCCCCTTCAACACACGAGTTTAACTCTGTAAGTTGAATGCACACATTGAAGACCGTTCTGTTAGGTAGCTCCGTTTTGGTTTTAGAAGCAGACAGTTCTCCTTACAGCATATACTCCCATTCACTGAGAAATGTCCAAACGCAGCTCTTACCAGAAACGTGTTTCTAACTCCTGAATCTAAAGGGAGATTTAACTCACTTAGCTGAACAAACGCACAGCAGAGCAGATTGAAGGATACGTTTCTTCTGTGTTTTAGGCAGAGTTTTACTGCTATTTCGTTATATGCGGGAATAGTGCTGGAAATGCCTGTTTTGAGATCTCTCCACAGAAAGCGTTTCCAGACTTCCCCTTCAACACACGAGTTTAACTCTGTAAGTTGAATGCACACATTGAAGACCGTTCTGTTAGGTAGCTCCGTTTTGGTTTTAGAAGCAGACAGTTCTCCTTACAGCATATACTCCCATTCACTGAGAAATGTCCAAACGCAGCTCTTACCAGAAACGTGTTTCTAACTCCTGAATCTAAAGGGAGATTTAACTCACTTAGCTGAACAAACACACAGCAGAGCAGATTGAAGGATACGTTTCTTCTGTGTTTTAGGCAGAGTTTTACTGCTATTTCGTTATATGCGGGAATAGTGCTGGAAATGCCTGGAAATGCCTGTTTTGAGATCTCTCCACAGAAAGCGTTTCCAGACTTCCCCTTCAACACACGAGTTTAACTCTGTAAGTTGAATGCACACATTGAAGACCGTTCTGTTAGGTAGCTCCGTTTGGGTTTTAGAAGCAGACAGTTCTCCTTACAGCATATACTCCCATTCACTGAGAAATGTCCAAACGCAGCTCTTACCAGAAACGTGTTTCTAACTCCTGAATCTAAAGGGAGATTTAACTCACTTAGCTGAACAAACGCACAGCAGAGCAGATTGAAGGATACGTTTCTTCTGTGTTTTAGGCAGAGTTTTACTGCTATTTCGTTATATGCGGGAATAGTGCTGGAAATGCCTGGAAATGCCTGTTTTGAGATCTCTCCACAGAAAGCGTTTCCAGACTTCCCCTTCAACACACGAGTTTAACTCTGTAAGTTGAATGCACACATTGAAGACCGTTCTGTTAGGTAGCTCCGTTTTGGTTTTAGAAGCAGACAGTTCTCCTTACAGCATATACTCCCATTCACTGAGAAATGTCCAAACGCAGCTCTTACCAGAAACGTGTTTCTAACTCCTGAATCTAAAGGGAGATTTAACTCACTTAGCTGAACAAACGCACAGCAGAGCAGATTGAAGGATACGTTTCTTCTGTGTTTTAGGCAGAGTTTTACTGCTATTTCGTTATATGCGGGAATAGTGCTGGAAATGCCTGTTTTGAGATCTCTCCACAGAAAGCGTTTCCAGACTTCCCCTTCAACACACGAGTTTAACTCTGTAAGTTGAATGCACACATTGAAGACCGTTCTGTTAGGTAGCTCCGTTTTGGTTTTAGAAGCAGACAGTTCTCCTTACAGCATATACTCCCATTCACTGAGAAATGTCCAAACGCAGCTCTTACCAGAAACGTGTTTCTAACTCCTGAATCTAAAGGGAGATTTAACTCACTTAGCTGAACAAACGCACAGCAGAGCAGATTGAAGGATACGTTTCTTCTGTGTTTTAGGCAGAGTTTTACTGCTATTTCGTTATATGCGGGAATAGTGCTGGAAATGCCTGGAAATGCCTGTTTTGAGATCTCTCCACAGAAAGCGTTTCCAGACTTCCCCTTCAACACACGAGTTTAACTCTGTAAGTTGAATGCACACATTGAAGACCGTTCTGTTAGGTAGCTCCGTTTTGGTTTTAGAAGCAGACAGTTCTCCTTACAGCATATACTCCCATTCACTGAGAAATGTCCAAACGCAGCTCTTACCAGAAACGTGTTTCTAACTCCTGAATCTAAAGGGAGATTTAACTCACTTAGCTGAACAAACGCACAGCAGAGCAGATTGAAGGATACGTTTCTTCTGTGTTTTAGGCAGAGTTTTACTGCTATTTCGTTATATGCGGGAATAGTGCTGGAAATGCCTGTTTTGAGATCTCTCCACAGAAAGCGTTTCCAGACTTCCCCTTCAACACACGAGTTTAACTCTGTAAGTTGAATGCACACATTGAAGACCGTTCTGTTAGGTAGCTCCGTTTTGGTTTTAGAAGCAGACAGTTCTCCTTACAGCATATACTCCCATTCACTGAGAAATGTCCAAACGCAGCTCTTACCAGAAACGTGTTTCTAACTCCTGAATCTAAAGGGAGATTTAACTCACTTAGCTGAACAAACGCACAGCAGAGCAGATTGAAGGATACGTTTCTTCTGTGTTTTAGGCAGAGTTTTACTGCTATTTCGTTATATGCGGGAATAGTGCTGGAAATGCCTGGAAATGCCTGTTTTGAGATCTCTCCACAGAAAGCGTTTCCAGACTTGCCCTTCAACACACGAGTTTAACTCTGTAAGTTGAATGCACACATTGAAGACCGTTCTGTTAGGTAGCTCCGTTTTGGTTTTAGAAGCAGACAGTTCTCCTTACAGCATATACTCCCATTCACTGAGAAATGTCCAAACGCAGCTCTTACCAGAAACGTGTTTCTAACTCCTGAATCTAAAGGGAGATTTAACTCACTTAGCTGAACAAACGCACAGCAGAGCAGATTGAAGGATACGTTTCTTCTGTGTTTTAGGCAGAGTTTTACTGCTATTTCGTTATATGCGGGAATAGTGCTGGAAATGCCTGGAAATGCCTGTTTTGAGATCTCTCCACAGAAAGCGTTTCCAGACTTCCCCTTCAACACACGAGTTTAACTCTGTAAGTTGAATGCACACATTGAAGACCGTTCTGTTAGGTAGCTCCGTTTTGGTTTTAGAAGCAGACAGTTCTCCTTACAGCATATACTCCCATTCACTGAGAAATGTCCAAACGCAGCTCTTACCAGAAACGTGTTTCTAACTCCTGAATCTAAAGGGAGATTTAACTCACTTAGCTGAACAAACGCACAGCAGAGCAGATTGAAGGATACGTTTCTTCTGTGTTTTAGGCAGAGTTTTACTGCTATTTCGTTATATGCGGGAATAGTGCTGGAAATGCCTGGAAATGCCTGTTTTGAGATCTCTCCACAGAAAGCGTTTCCAGACTTCCCCTTCAACACACGAGTTTAACTCTGTAAGTTGAATGCACACATTGAAGACCGTTCTGTTAGGTAGCTCCGTTTTGGTTTTAGAAGCAGACAGTTCTCCTTACAGCATATACTCCCATTCACTGAGAAATGTCCAAACGCAGCTCTTACCAGAAACGTGTTTCTAACTCCTGAATCTAAAGGGAGATTTAACTCACTTAGCTGAACAAACGCACAGCAGAGCAGATTGAAGGATACGTTTCTTCTGTGTTTTAGGCAGAGTTTTACTGCTATTTCGTTATATGCGGGAATAGTGCTGGAAATGCCTGGAAATGCCTGTTTTGAGATCTCTCCACAGAAAGCGTTTCCAGACTTCCCCTTCAACACACGAGTTTAACTCTGTAAGTTGAATGCACACATTGAAGACCGTTCTGTTAGGTAGCTCCGTTTTGGTTTTAGAAGCAGACAGTTCTCCTTACAGCATATACTCCCATTCACTGAGAAATGTCCAAACGCAGCTCTTACCAGAAACGTGTTTCTAACTCCTGAATCTAAAGGGAGATTTAACTCACTTAGCTGAACAAACGCACAGCAGAGCAGATTGAAGGATACGTTTCTTCTGTGTTTTAGGCAGAGTTTTACTGCTATTTCGTTATATGCGGGAATAGTGCTGGAAATGCCTGTTTTGAGATCTCTCCACAGAAAGCGTTTCCAGACTTCCCCTTCAACACACGAGTTTAACTCTGTAAGTTGAATGCACACATTGAAGACCGTTCTGTTAGGTAGCTCCGTTTTGGTTTTAGAAGCAGACAGTTCTCCTTACAGCATATACTCCCATTCACTGAGAAATGTCCAAACGCAGCTCTTACCAGAAACGTGTTTCTAACTCCTGAATCTAAAGGGAGATTTAACTCACTTAGCTGAACAAACGCACAGCAGAGCAGATTGAAGGATACGTTTCTTCTGTGTTTTAGGCAGAGTTTTACTGCTATTTCGTTATATGCGGGAATAGTGCTGGAAATGCCTGGAAATGCCTGTTTTGAGATCTCTCCACAGAAAGCGTTTCCAGACTTCCCCTTCAACACACGAGTTTAACTCTGTAAGTTGAATGCACACATTGAAGACCGTTCTGTTAGGTAGCTCCGTTTTGGTTTTAGAAGCAGACAGTTCTCCTTACAGCATATACTCCCATTCACTGAGAAATGTCCAAACGCAGCTCTTACCAGAAACGTGTTTCTAACTCCTGAATCTAAAGGGAGATTTAACTCACTTAGCTGAACAAACGCACAGCAGAGCAGATTGAAGGATACGTTTCTTCTGTGTTTTAGGCAGAGTTTTACTGCTATTTCGTTATATGCGGGAATAGTGCTGGAAATGCCTGGAAATGCCTGTTTTGAGATCTCTCCACAGAAAGCGTTTCCAGACTTCCCCTTCAACACAGGAGTTTAACTCTGTAAGTTGAATGCACACATTGAAGACCGTTCTGTTAGGTAGCTCCGTTTTGGTTTTAGAAGCAGACAGTTCTCCTTACAGCATATACTCCCATTCACTGAGAAATGTCCAAACGCAGCTCTTACCAGAAACGTGTTTCTAACTCCTGAATCTAAAGGGAGATTTAACTCACTTAGCTGAACAAACGCACAGCAGAGCAGATTGAAGGATACGTTTCTTCTGTGTTTTAGGCAGAGTTTTACTGCTATTTCGTTATATGCGGGAATAGTGCTGGAAATGCCTGGAAATGCCTGTTTTGAGATCTCTCCACAGAAAGCGTTTCCAGACTTCCCCTTCAACACACGAGTTTAACTCTGTAAGTTGAATGCACACATTGAAGACCGTTCTGTTAGGTAGCTCCGTTTTGGTTTTAGAAGCAGACAGTTCTCCTTACAGCATATACTCCCATTCACTGAGAAATGTCCAAACGCAGCTCTTACCAGAAACGTGTTTCTAACTCCTGAATCTAAAGGGAGATTTAACTCACTTAGCTGAACAAACGCACAGCAGAGCAGATTGAAGGATACGTTTCTTCTGTGTTTTAGGCAGAGTTTTACTGCTATTTCGTTATATGCGGGAATAGTGCTGGAAATGCCTGTTTTGAGATCTCTCCACAGAAAGCGTTTCCAGACTTCCCCTTCAACACACGAGTTTAACTCTGTAAGTTGAATGCACACATTGAAGACCGTTCTGTTAGGTAGCTCCGTTTTGGTTTTAGAAGCAGACAGTTCTCCTTACAGCATATACTCCCATTCACTGAGAAATGTCCAAACGCAACCCTTACCAGAAACGTGTTTCTAACTCCTGAATCTAAAGGGAGATTTAACTCACTTAGCTGAACAAACGCACAGCAGAGCAGATTGAAGGATACGTTTCTTCTGTGTTTTAGGCAGAGTTTTACTGCTATTTCGTTATATGCGGGAATAGTGCTGGAAATGCCTGGAAATGCCTGTTTTGAGATCTCTCCACAGAAAGCGTTTCCAGACTTCCCCTTCAACACACGAGTTTAACTCTGTAAGTTGAATGCACACATTGAAGACCGTTCTGTTAGGTAGCTCCGTTTTGGTTTTAGAAGCAGACAGTTCTCCTTACAGCATATACTCCCATTCACTGAGAAATATCCAAACGCAGCTCTTACCAGAAACGTGTTTCTAACTCCTGAATCTAAAGGGAGATTTAACTCACTTAGCTGAACAAACGCACAGCAGAGCAGATTGAAGGATACGTTTCTTCTGTGTTTTAGGCAGAGTTTTACTGCTATTTCGTTATATGCGGGAATAGTGCTGGAAATGCCTGTTTTGAGATCTCTCCACAGAAAGCGTTTCCAGACTTCCCCTTCAACACACGAGTTTAACTCTGTAAGTTGAATGCACACATTGAAGACCGTTCTGTTAGGTAGCTCCGTTTTGGTTTTAGAAGCAGACAGTTCTCCTTACAGCATATACTCCCATTCACTGAGAAATGTCCAAACGCAGCTCTTACCAGAAACGTGTTTCTAACTCCTGAATCTAAAGGGAGATTTAACTCACTTAGCTGAACAAACGCACAGCAGAGCAGATTGAAGGATACGTTTCTTCTGTGTTTTAGGCAGAGTTTTACTGCTATTTCGTTATATGCGGGAATAGTGCTGGAAATGCCTGGAAATGCCTGTTTTGAGATCTCTCCACAGAAAGCGTTTCCAGACTTCCCCTTCAACACACGAGTTTAACTCTGTAAGTTGAATGCACACATTGAAGACCGTTCTGTTAGGTAGCTCCGTTTTGGTTTTAGAAGCAGACAGTTCTCCTTACAGCATATACTCCCATTCACTGAGAAATGTCCAAACGCAGCTCTTACCAGAAACGTGTTTCTAACTCCTGAATCTAAAGGGAGATTTAACTCACTTAGCTGAACAAACGCACAGCAGAGCAGATTGAAGGATACGTTTCTTCTGTGTTTTAGGCAGAGTTTTACTGCTATTTCGTTATATGCGGGAATAGTGCTGGAAATGCCTGGAAATGCCTGTTTTGAGATCTCTCCACAGAAAGCGTTTCCAGACTTCCCCTTCAACACACGAGTTTAACTCTGTAAGTTGAATGCACACATTGAAGACCGTTCTGTTAGGTAGCTCCGTTTTGGTTTTAGAAGCAGACAGTTCTCCTTACAGCATATACTCCCATTCACTGAGAAATGTCCAAACGCAGCTCTTACCAGAAACGTGTTTCTAACTCCTGAATCTAAAGGGAGATTTAACTCACTTAGCTGAACAAACGCACAGCAGAGCAGATTGAAGGATACGTTTCTTCTGTGTTTTAGGCAGAGTTTTACTGCTATTTCGTTATATGCGGGAATAGTGCTGGAAATGCCTGTTTTGAGATCTCTCCACAGAAAGCGTTTCCAGACTTCCCCTTCAACACACGAGTTTAACTCTGTAAGTTGAATGCACACATTGAAGACCGTTCTGTTAGGTAGCTCCGTTTTGGTTTTAGAAGCAGACAGTTCTCCTTACAGCATATACTCCCATTCACTGAGAAATGTCCAAACGCAGCTCTTACCAGAAACGTGTTTCTAACTCCTGAATCTAAAGGGAGATTTAACTCACTTAGCTGAACAAACGCACAGCAGAGCAGATTGAAGGATACGTTTCTTCTGTGTTTTAGGCAGAGTTTTACTGCTATTTCGTTATATGCGGGAATAGTGCTGGAAATGCCTGGAAATGCCTGTTTTGAGATCTCTCCACAGAAAGCGTTTCCAGACTTCCCCTTCAACACACGAGTTTAACTCTGTAAGTTGAATGCACACATTGAAGACCGTTCTGTTAGGTAGCTCCGTTTTGGTTTTAGAAGCAGACAGTTCTCCTTACAGCATATACTCCCATTCACTGAGAAATGTCCAAACGCAGCTCTTACCAGAAACGTGTTTCTAACTCCTGAATCTAAAGGGAGATTTAACTCACTTAGCTGAACAAACGCACAGCAGAGCAGATTGAAGGATACGTTTCTTCTGTGTTTTAGGCAGAGTTTTACTGCTATTTCGTTATATGCGGGAATAGTGCTGGAAATGCCTGTTTTGAGATCTCTCCACAGAAAGCGTTTCCAGACTTCCCCTTCAACACACGAGTTTAACTCTGTAAGTTGAATGCACACATTGAAGACCGTTCTGTTAGGTAGCTCCGTTTTGGTTTTAGAAGCAGACAGTTCTCCTTACAGCATATATTCCCATTCACTGAGAAATGTCCAAACGCAGCTCTTACCAGAAACGTGTTTCTAACTCCTGAATCTAAAGGGAGATTTAACTCACTTAGCTGAACAAACGCACAGCAGAGCAGATTGAAGGATACGTTTCTTCTGTGTTTTAGGCAGAGTTTTACTGCTATTTCGTTATATGCGGGAATAGTGCTGGAAATGCCTGTTTTGAGATCTCTCCACAGAAAGCGTTTCCAGACTTCCCCTTCAACACACGAGTTTAACTCTGTAAGTTGAATGCACACATTGAAGACCGTTCTGTTAGGTAGCTCCGTTTTGGTTTTAGAAGCAGACAGTTCTCCTTACAGCATATACTCCCATTCACTGAGAAATGTCCAAACGCAGCTCTTACCAGAAACGTGTTTCTAACTCCTGAATCTAAAGGGAGATTTAACTCACTTAGCTGAACAAACGCACAGCAGAGCAGATTGAAGGATACGTTTCTTCTGTGTTTTAGGCAGAGTTTTACTGCTATTTCGTTATATGCGGGAATAGTGCTGGAAATGCCTGTTTTGAGATCTCTCCACAGAAAGCGTTTCCAGACTTCCCCTTCAACACACGAGTTTAACTCTGTAAGTTGAATGCACACATTGAAGACCGTTCTGTTAGGTAGCTCCGTTTTGGTTTTAGAAGCAGACAGTTCTCCTTACAGCATATACTCCCATTCACTGAGAAATGTCCAAACGCAGCTCTTACCAGAAACGTGTTTCTAACTCCTGAATCTAAAGGGAGATTTAACTCACTTAGCTGAACAAACGCACAGCAGAGCAGATTGAAGGATACGTTTCTTCTGTGTTTTAGGCAGAGTTTTACTGCTATTTCGTTATATGCGGGAATAGTGCTGGAAATGCCTGGAAATGCCTGTTTTGAGATCTCTCCACAGAAAGCGTTTCCAGACTTCCCCTTCAACACACGAGTTTAACTCTGTAAGTTGAATGCACACATTGAAGACCGTTCTGTTAGGTAGCTCCGTTTTGGTTTTAGAAGCAGACAGTTCTCCTTACAGCATATACTCCCATTCACTGAGAAATGTCCAAACGCAGCTCTTACCAGAAACGTGTTTCTAACTCCTGAATCTAAAGGGAGATTTAACTCACTTAGCTGAACAAACGCACAGCAGAGCAGATTGAAGGATACGTTTCTTCTGTGTTTTAGGCAGAGTTTTACTGCTATTTCGTTATATGCGGGAATAGTGCTGGAAATGCCTGTTTTGAGATCTCTCCACAGAAAGCGTTTCCAGACTTCCCCTTCAACACACGAGTTTAACTCTGTAAGTTGAATGCACACATTGAAGACCGTTCTGTTAGGTAGCTCCGTTTTGGTTTTAGAAGCAGACAGTTCTCCTTACAGCATATACTCCCATTCACTGAGAAATGTCCAAACGCAGCTCTTACCAGAAACGTGTTTCTAACTCCTGAATCTAAAGGGAGATTTAACTCACTTAGCTGAACAAACGCACAGCAGAGCAGATTGAAGGATACGTTTCTTCTGTGTTTTAGGCAGAGTTTTACTGCTATTTCGTTATATGCGGGAATAGTGCTGGAAATGCCTGTTTTGAGATCTCTCCACAGAAAGCGTTTCCAGACTTCCCCTTCAACACACGAGTTTAACTCTGTAAGTTGAATGCACACATTGAAGACCGTTCTGTTAGGTAGCTCCGTTTTGGTTTTAGAAGCAGACAGTTCTCCTTACAGCATATACTCCCATTCACTGAGAAATGTCCAAACGCAGCTCTTACCAGAAACGTGTTTCTAACTCCTGAATCTAAAGGGAGATTTAACTCACTTAGCTGAACAAACGCACAGCAGAGCAGATTGAAGGATACGTTTCTTCTGTGTTTTAGGCAGAGTTTTACTGCTATTTCGTTATATGCGGGAATAGTGCTGGAAATGCCTGGAAATGCCTGTTTTGAGATCTCTCCACAGAAAGCGTTTCCAGACTTCCCCTTCAACACACGAGTTTAACTCTGTAAGTTGAATGCACACATTGAAGACCGTTCTGTTAGGTAGCTCCGTTTTGGTTTTAGAAGCAGACAGTTCTCCTTACAGCATATACTCCCATTCACTGAGAAATGTCCAAACGCAGCTCTTACCAGAAACGTGTTTCTAACTCCTGAATCTAAAGGGAGATTTAACTCACTTAGCTGAACAAACGCACAGCAGAGCAGATTGAAGGATACGTTTCTTCTGTGTTTTAGGCAGAGTTTTACTGCTATTTCGTTATATGCGGGAATAGTGCTGGAAATGCCTGTTTTGAGATCTCTCCACAGAAAGCGTTTCCAGACTTCCCCTTCAACACACGAGTTTAACTCTGTAAGTTGAATGCACACATTGAAGACCGTTCTGTTAGGTAGCTCCGTTTTGGTTTTAGAAGCAGACAGTTCTCCTTACAGCATATACTCCCATTCACTGAGAAATGTCCAAACGCAGCTCTTACCAGAAACGTGTTTCTAACTCCTGAATCTAAAGGGAGATTTAACTCACTTAGCTGAACAAACGCACAGCAGAGCAGATTGAAGGATACGTTTCTTCTGTGTTTTAGGCAGAGTTTTACTGCTATTTCGTTATATGCGGGAATAGTGCTGGAAATGCCTGTTTTGAGATCTCTCCACAGAAAGCGTTTCCAGACTTCCCCTTCAACACACGAGTTTAACTCTGTAAGTTGAATGCACACATTGAAGACCGTTCTGTTAGGTAGCTCCGTTTTGGTTTTAGAAGCAGACAGTTCTTACAGCATATACTCCCATTCACTGAGAAATGTCCAAACGCAGCTCTTACCAGAAACGTGTTTCTAACTCCTGAATCTAAAGGGAGATTTAACTCACTTAGCTGAACAAACGCACAGCAGAGCAGATTGAAGGATACGTTTCTTCTGTGTTTTAGGCAGAGTTTTACTGCTATTTCGTTATATGCGGGAATAGTGCTGGAAATGCCTGTTTTGAGATCTCTCCACAGAAAGCGTTTCCAGACTTCCCCTTCAACACACGAGTTTAACTCTGTAAGTTGAATGCACACATTGAAGACCGTTCTGTTAGGTAGCTCCGTTTTGCTTTTAGAAGCAGACAGTTCTCCTTACAGCATATACTCCCATTCACTGAGAAATGTCCAAACGCAGCTCTTATCAGAAACGTGTTTCTAACTCCTGAATCTAAAGGGAGATTTAACTTACTTAGCTGAACAAACGCACAGCAGAGCAGATTGAAGGATACGTTTCTTCTGTGTTTTAGGCAGAGTTTTACTGCTATTTCGTTATATGCGGGAATAGTGCTGGAAATGCCTGGAAATGCCTGTTTTGAGATCTCTCCACAGAAAGCGTTTCCAGACTTCCCCTTCAACACACGAGTTTAACTCTGTAAGTTGAATGCACACATTGAAGACCGTTCTGTTAGGTAGCTCCGTTTTGGTTTTAGAAGCAGACAGTTCTCCTTACAGCATATACTCCCATTCACTGAGAAATGTCCAAACGCAGCTCTTACCAGAAACGTGTTTCTAACTCCTGAATCTAAAGGGTGATTTAACTCACTTAGCTGAACAAACGCACAGCAGAGCAGATTGAAGGATACGTTTCTTCTGTGTTTTAGGCAGAGTTTTACTGCTATTTCGTTATATGCGGGAATAGTGCTGGAAATGCCTGGAAATGCCTGTTTTGAGATCTCTCCACAGAAAGCGTTTCCAGACTTCCCCTTCAACACACGAGTTTAACTCTGTAAGTTGAATGCACACATTGAAGACCGTTCTGTTAGGTAGCTCCGTTTTGGTTTTAGAAGCAGACAGTTCTCCTTACAGCATATACTCCCATTCACTGAGAAATGTCCAAACGCAGCTCTTACCAGAAACGTGTTTCTAACTCCTGAATCTAAAGGGAGATTTAACTCACTTAGCTGAACAAACGCACAGCAGAGCAGATTGAAGGATACGTTTCTTCTGTGTTTTAGGCAGAGTTTTACTGCTATTTCGTTATATGCGGGAATAGTGCTGGAAATGCCTGTTTTGAGATCTCTCCACAGAAAGCGTTTCCAGACTTCCCCTTCAACACACGAGTTTAACTCTGTAAGTTGAATGCACACATTGAAGACCGTTCTGTTAGGTAGCTCCGTTTTGGTTTTAGAAGCAGACAGTTCTCCTTACAGCATATACTCCCATTCACTGAGAAATGTCCAAACGCAGCTCTTACCAGAAACGTGTTTCTAACTCCTGAATCTAAAGGGAGATTTAACTCACTTAGCTGAACAAACGCACAGCAGAGCAGATTGAAGGATACGTTTCTTCTGTGTTTTAGGCAGAGTTTTACTGCTATTTCGTTATATGCGGGAATAGTGCTGGAAATGCCTGTTTTGAGATCTCTCCACAGAAAGCGTTTCCAGACTTCCCCTTCAACACACGAGTTTAACTCTGTAAGTTGAATGCACACATTGAAGACCGTTCTGTTAGGTAGCTCCGTTTTGGTTTTAGAAGCAGACAGTTCTCCTTACAGCATATACTCCCATTCACTGAGAAATGTCCAAACGCAGCTCTTATCAGAAACGTGTTTCTAACTCCTGAATCTAAAGGGAGATTTAACTTACTTAGCTGAACAAACGCACAGCAGAGCAGATTGAAGGATACGTTTCTTCTGTGTTTTAGGCAGAGTTTTACTGCTATTTCGTTATATGCGGGAATAGTGCTGGAAATGCCTGGAAATGCCTGTTTTGAGATCTCTCCACAGAAAGCGTTTCCAGACTTCCCCTTCAACACACGAGTTTAACTCTGTAAGTTGAATGCACACATTGAAGACCGTTCTGTTAGGTAGCTCCGTTTTGGTTTTAGAAGCAGACAGTTCTCCTTACAGCATATACTCCCATTCACTGAGAAATGTCCAAACGCAGCTCTTACCAGAAACGTGTTTCTAACTCTTGAATCTAAAGGGTGATTTAACTCACTTAGCTGAACAAACGCACAGCAGAGCAGATTGAAGGATACGTTTCTTCTGTGTTTTAGGCAGAGTTTTACTGCTATTTCGTTATATGCGGGAATAGTGCTGGAAATGCCTGGAAATGCCTGTTTTGAGATCTCTCCACAGAAAGCGTTTCCAGACTTCCCCTTCAACACACGAGTTTAACTCTGTAAGTTGAATGCACACATTGAAGACCGTTCTGTTAGGTAGCTCCGTTTTGGTTTTAGAAGCAGACAGTTCTCCTTACAGCATATACTCCCATTCACTGAGAAATGTCCAAACGCAGCTCTTACCAGAAACGTGTTTCTAACTCCTGAATCTAAAGGGAGATTTAACTCACTTAGCTGAACAAACGCACAGCAGAGCAGATTGAAGGATACGTTTCTTCTGTGTTTTAGGCAGAGTTTTACTGCTATTTCGTTATATGCGGGAATAGTGCTGGAAATGCCTGTTTTGAGATCTCTCCACAGAAAGCGTTTCCAGACTTCCCCTTCAACACACGAGTTTAACTCTGTAAGTTGAATGCACACATTGAAGACCGTTCTGTTAGGTAGCTCCGTTTTGGTTTTAGAAGCAGACAGTTCTCCTTACAGCATATACTCCCATTCACTGAGAAATGTCCAAACGCAGCTCTTACCAGAAACGTGTTTCTAACTCCTGAATCTAAAGGGAGATTTAACTCACTTAGCTGAACAAACGCACAGCAGAGCAGATTGAAGGATACGTTTCTTCTGTGTTTTAGGCAGAGTTTTACTGCTATTTCGTTATATGCGGGAATAGTGCTGGAAATGCCTGGAAATGCCTGTTTTGAGATCTCTCCACAGAAAGCGTTTCCAGACTTCCCCTTCAACACACGAGTTTAACTCTGTAAGTTGAATGCACACATTGAAGACCGTTCTGTTAGGTAGCTCCGTTTTGGTTTTAGAAGCAGACAGTTCTCCTTACAGCATATACTCCCATTCACTGAGAAATGTCCAAACGCAGCTCTTACCAGAAACGTGTTTCTAACTCCTGAATCTAAAGGGAGATTTAACTCACTTAGCTGAACAAACGCACAGCAGAGCAGATTGAAGGATACGTTTCTTCTGTGTTTTAGGCAGAGTTTTACTGCTATTTCGTTATATGCGGGAATAGTGCTGGAAATGCCTGGAACTGCCTGTTTTGAGATCTCTCCACAGAAAGCGTTTCCAGACTTCCCCTTCAACACACGAGTTTAACTCTGTAAGTTGAATGCACACATTGAAGACCGTTCTGTTAGGTAGCTCCGTTTTGGTTTTAGAAGCAGACAGTTCTCCTTACAGCATATACTCCCATTCACTGAGAAATGTCCAAACGCAGCTCTTACCAGAAACGTGTTTCTAACTCCTGAATCTAAAGGGAGATTTAACTCACTTAGCTGAACAAACGCACAGCAGAGCAGATTGAAGGATACGTTTCTTCTGTGTTTTAGGCAGAGTTTTACTGCTATTTCGTTATATGCGGGAATAGTGCTGGAAATGCCTGTTTTGAGATCTCTCCACAGAAAGCGTTTCCAGACTTCCCCTTCAACACACGAGTTTAACTCTGTAAGTTGAATGCACACATTGAAGACCGTTCTGTTAGGTAGCTCCGTTTTGGTTTTAGAAGCAGACAGTTCTCCTTACAGCATATACTCCCATTCACTGAGAAATGTCCAAACGCAGCTCTTACCAGAAACGTGTTTCTAACTCCTGAATCTAAAGGGAGATTTAACTCACTTAGCTGAACAAACGCACAGCAGAGCAGATTGAAGGATACGTTTCTTCTGTGTTTTAGGCAGAGTTTTACTGCTATTTCGTTATATGCGGGAATAGTGCTGGAAATGCCTGTTTTGAGATCTCTCCACAGAAAGCGTTTCCAGACTTCCCCTTCAACACACGAGTTTAACTCTGTAAGTTGAATGCACACATTGAAGACCGTTCTGTTAGGTAGCTCCGTTTTGGTTTTAGAAGCAGACAGTTCTCCTTACAGCATATACTCCCATTCACTGAGAAATGTCCAAACGCAGCTCTTACCAGAAACGTGTTTCTAACTCCTGAATCTAAAGGGAGATTTAACTCACTTAGCTGAACAAACGCACAGCAGAGCAGATTGAAGGATACGTTTCTTCTGTGTTTTAGGCAGAGTTTTACTGCTATTTCGTTATATGCGGGAATAGTGCTGGAAATGCCTGTTTTGAGATCTCTCCACAGAAAGCGTTTCCAGACTTCCCCTTCAACACACGAGTTTAACTCTGTAAGTTGAATGCACACATTGAAGACCGTTCTGTTAGGTAGCTCCGTTTTGGTTTTAGAAGCAGACAGTTCTCCTTACAGCATATACTCCCATTCACTGAGAAATGTCCAAACGCAGCTCTTACCAGAAACGTGTTTCTAACTCCTGAATCTAAAGGGAGATTTAACTCACTTAGCTGAACAAACGCACAGCAGAGCAGATTGAAGGATACGTTTCTTCTGTGTTTTAGGCAGAGTTTTACTGCTATTTCGTTATATGCGGGAATAGTGCTGGAAATGCCTGTTTTGAGATCTCTCCACAGAAAGCGTTTCCAGACTTCCCCTTCAACACACGAGTTTAACTCTGTAAGTTGAATGCACACATTGAAGACCGTTCTGTTAGGTAGCTCCGTTTTGGTTTTAGAAGCAGACAGTTCTCCTTACAGCATATACTCCCATTCACTGAGAAATGTCCAAACGCAGCTCTTACCAGAAACGTGTTTCTAACTCCTGAATCTAAAGGGAGATTTAACTCACTTAGCTGAACAAACGCACAGCAGAGCAGATTGAAGGATACGTTTCTTCTGTGTTTTAGGCAGAGTTTTACTGCTATTTCGTTATATGCGGGAATAGTGCTGGAAATGCCTGGAAATGCCTGTTTTGAGATCTCTCCACAGAAAGCGTTTCCAGACTTCCCCTTCAACACACGAGTTTAACTCTGTCAGTTGAATGCACACATTGAAGACCGTTCTGTTAGGTAGCTCCGTTTTGGTTTTAGAAGCAGACAGTTCTCCTTACAGCATATACTCCCATTCACTGAGAAATGTCCAAACGCAGCTCTTACCAGAAACGTGTTTCTAACTCCTGAATCTAAAGGGAGATTTAACTCACTTAGCTGAACAAACGCACAGCAGAGCAGATTGAAGGATACGTTTCTTCTGTGTTTTAGGCAGAGTTTTACTGCTATTTCGTTATATGCGGGAATAGTGCTGGAAATGCCTGTTTTGAGATCTCTCCACAGAAAGCGTTTCCAGACTTCCCCTTCAACACACGAGTTTAACTCTGTAAGTTGAATGCACACATTGAAGACCGTTCTGTTAGGTAGCTCCGTTTTGGTTTTAGAAGCAGACAGTTCTCCTTACAGCATATACTCCCATTCACTGAGAAATGTCCAAACGCAGCTCTTACCAGAAACGTGTTTCTAACTCCTGAATCTAAAGGGAGATTTAACTCACTTAGCTGAACAAACGCACAGCAGAGCAGATTGAAGGATACGTTTCTTCTGTGTTTTAGGCAGAGTTTTACTGCTATTTCGTTATATGCGGGAATAGTGCTGGAAATGCCTGGAAATGCCTGTTTTGAGATCTCTCCACAGAAAGCGTTTCCAGACTTCCCCTTCAACACACGAGTTTAACTCTGTAAGTTGAATGCACACATTGAAGACCGTTCTGTTAGGTAGCTCCGTTTTGGTTTTAGAAGCAGACAGTTCTCCTTACAGCATATACTCCCATTCACTGAGAAATGTCCAAACGCAGCTCTTACCAGAAACGTGTTTCTAACTCCTGAATCTAAAGGGAGATTTAACTCACTTAGCTGAACAAACGCACAGCAGAGCAGATTGAAGGATACGTTTCTTCTGTGTTTTAGGCAGAGTTTTACTGCTATTTCGTTATATGCGGGAATAGTGCTGGAAATGCCTGTTTTGAGATCTCTCCACAGAAAGCGTTTCCAGACTTCCCCTTCAACACACGAGTTTAACTCTGTAAGTTGAATGCACACGTTGAAGACCGTTCTGTTAGGTAGCTCCGTTTTGGTTTTAGAAGCAGACAGTTCTCCTTACAGCATATACTCCCATTCACTGAGAAATGTCCAAACGCAGCTCTTACCAGAAACGTGTTTCTAACTCCTGAATCTAAAGGGAGATTTAACTCACTTAGCTGAACAAACGCACAGCAGAGCAGATTGAAGGATACGTTTCTTCTGTGTATTAGGCAGAGTTTTACTGCTATTTCGTTATATGCGGGAATAGTGCTGGAAATGCCTGTTTTGAGATCTCTCCACAGAAAGCGTTTCCAGACTTCCCCTTCAACACACGAGTTTAACTCTGTAAGTTGAATGCACACATTGAAGACCGTTCTGTTAGGTAGCTCCGTTTTGGTTTTAGAAGCAGACAGTTCTCCTTACAGCATATACTCCCATTCACTGAGAAATGTCCAAACGCAGCTCTTACCAGAAACGTGTTTCTAACTCCTGAATCTAAAGGGAGATTTAACTCACTTAGCTGAACAAACGCACAGCAGAGCAGATTGAAGGATACGTTTCTTCTGTGTTTTAGGCAGAGTTTTACTGCTATTTCGTTATATGCGGGAATAGTGCTGGAAATGCCTGGAAATGCCTGTTTTGAGATCTCTCCACAGAAAGCGTTTCCAGACTTCCCCTTCAACACACGAGTTTAACTCTGTAAGTTGAATGCACACATTGAAGACCGTTCTGTTAGGTAGCTCCGTTTTGGTTTTAGAAGCAGACAGTTCTCCTTACAGCATATACTCCCATTCACTGAGAAATGTCCAAACGCAGCTCTTACCAGAAACGTGTTTCTAACTCCTGAATCTAAAGGGAGATTTAACTCACTTAGCTGAACAAACGCACAGCAGAGCAGATTGAAGGACACGTTTCTTCTGTGTTTTAGGCAGAGTTTTACTGCTATTTCGTTATATGCGGGAATAGTGCTGGAAATGCCTGGAAATGCCTGTTTTGAGATCTCTCCACAGAAAGCGTTTCCAGACTTCCCCTTCAACACACGAGTTTAACTCTGTAAGTTGAATGCACACATTGAAGACCGTTCTGTTAGGTAGCTCCGTTTTGGTTTTAGAAGCAGACAGTTCTCCTTACAGCATATACTCCCATTCACTGAGAAATGTCCAAACGCAGCTCTTACCAGAAACGTGTTTCTAACTCCTGAATCTAAAGGGAGATTTAACTCACTTAGCTGAACAAACGCACAGCAGAGCAGATTGAAGGATACGTTTCTTCTGTGTTTTAGGCAGAGTTTTACTGCTATTTCGTTATATGCGGGAATAGTGCTGGAAATGCCTGTTTTGAGATCTCTCCACAGAAAGCGTTTCCAGACTTCCCCTTCAACACACGAGTTTAACTCTGTAAGTTGAATGCACACATTGAAGACCGTTCTGTTAGGTAGCTCCGTTTTGGTTTTAGAAGCAGACAGTTCTCCTTACAGCATATACTCCCATTCACTGAGAAATGTCCAAACGCAGCTCTTACCAGAAACGTGTTTCTAACTCCTGAATCTAAAGGGAGATTTAACTCACTTAGCTGAACAAACGCACAGCAGAGCAGATTGAAGGATACGTTTCTTCTGTGTTTTAGGCAGAGTTTTACTGCTATTTCGTTATATGCGGGAATAGTGCTGGAAATGCCTGGAAATGCCTGTTTTGAGATCTCTCCACAGAAAGCGTTTCCAGACTTCCCCTTCAACACACGAGTTTAACTCTGTCAGTTGAATGCACACATTGAAGACCGTTCTGTTAGGTAGCTCCGTTTTGGTTTTAGAAGCAGACAGTTCTCCTTACAGCATATACTCCCATTCACTGAGAAATGTCCAAACGCAGCTCTTACCAGAAACGTGTTTCTAACTCCTGAATCTAAAGGGAGATTTAACTCACTTAGCTGAACAAACGCACAGCAGAGCAGATTGAAGGATACGTTTCTTCTGTGTTTTAGGCAGAGTTTTACTGCTATTTCGTTATATGCGGGAATAGTGCTGGAAATGCCTGTTTTGAGATCTCTCCACAGAAAGCGTTTCCAGACTTCCCCTTCAACACACGAGTTTAACTCTGTAAGTTGAATGCACACATTGAAGACCGTTCTGTTAGGTAGCTCCGTTTTGGTTTTAGAAGCAGACAGTTCTCCTTACAGCATATACTCCCATTCACTGAGAAATGTCCAAACGCAGCTCTTACCAGAAACGTGTTTCTAACTCCTGAATCTAAAGGGAGATTTAACTCACTTAGCTGAACAAACGCACAGCAGAGCAGATTGAAGGATACGTTTCTTCTGTGTTTTAGGCAGAGTTTTACTGCTATTTCGTTATATGCGGGAATAGTGCTGGAAATGCCTGGAAATGCCTGTTTTGAGATCTCTCCACAGAAAGCGTTTCCAGACTTCCCCTTCAACACACGAGTTTAACTCTGTAAGTTGAATGCACACATTGAAGACCGTTCTGTTAGGTAGCTCCGTTTTGGTTTTAGAAGCAGACAGTTCTCCTTACAGCATATACTCCCATTCACTGAGAAATGTCCAAACGCAGCTCTTACCAGAAACGTGTTTCTAACTCCTGAATCTAAAGGGAGATTTAACTCACTTAGCTGAACAAACGCACAGCAGAGCAGATTGAAGGATACGTTTCTTCTGTGTTTTAGGCAGAGTTTTACTGCTATTTCGTTATATGCGGGAATAGTGCTGGAAATGCCTGTTTTGAGATCTCTCCACAGAAAGCGTTTCCAGACTTCCCCTTCAACACACGAGTTTAACTCTGTAAGTTGAATGCACACGTTGAAGACCGTTCTGTTAGGTAGCTCCGTTTTGGTTTTAGAAGCAGACAGTTCTCCTTACAGCATATACTCCCATTCACTGAGAAATGTCCAAACGCAGCTCTTACCAGAAACGTGTTTCTAACTCCTGAATCTAAAGGGAGATTTAACTCACTTAGCTGAACAAACGCACAGCAGAGCAGATTGAAGGATACGTTTCTTCTGTGTATTAGGCAGAGTTTTACTGCTATTTCGTTATATGCGGGAATAGTGCTGGAAATGCCTGTTTTGAGATCTCTCCACAGAAAGCGTTTCCAGACTTCCCCTTCAACACACGAGTTTAACTCTGTAAGTTGAATGCACACATTGAAGACCGTTCTGTTAGGTAGCTCCGTTTTGGTTTTAGAAGCAGACAGTTCTCCTTACAGCATATACTCCCATTCACTGAGAAATGTCCAAACGCAGCTCTTACCAGAAACGTGTTTCTAACTCCTGAATCTAAAGGGAGATTTAACTCACTTAGCTGAACAAACGCACAGCAGAGCAGATTGAAGGATACGTTTCTTCTGTGTTTTAGGCAGAGTTTTACTGCTATTTCGTTATATGCGGGAATAGTGCTGGAAATGCCTGGAAATGCCTGTTTTGAGATCTCTCCACAGAAAGCGTTTCCAGACTTCCCCTTCAACACACGAGTTTAACTCTGTAAGTTGAATGCACACATTGAAGACCGTTCTGTTAGGTAGCTCCGTTTTGGTTTTAGAAGCAGACAGTTCTCCTTACAGCATATACTCCCATTCACTGAGAAATGTCCAAACGCAGCTCTTACCAGAAACGTGTTTCTAACTCCTGAATCTAAAGGGAGATTTAACTCACTTAGCTGAACAAACGCACAGCAGAGCAGATTGAAGGACACGTTTCTTCTGTGTTTTAGGCAGAGTTTTACTGCTATTTCGTTATATGCGGGAATAGTGCTGGAAATGCCTGGAAATGCCTGTTTTGAGATCTCTCCACAGAAAGCGTTTCCAGACTTCCCCTTCAACACACGAGTTTAACTCTGTAAGTTGAATGCACACATTGAAGACCGTTCTGTTAGGTAGCTCCGTTTTGGTTTTAGAAGCAGACAGTTCTCCTTACAGCATATACTCCCATTCACTGAGAAATGTCCAAACGCAGCTCTTACCAGAAACGTGTTTCTAACTCCTGAATCTAAAGGGAGATTTAACTCACTTAGCTGAACAAACGCACAGCAGAGCAGATTGAAGGATACGTTTCTTCTGTGTTTTAGGCAGAGTTTTACTGCTATTTCGTTATATGCGGGAATAGTGCTGGAAATGCCTGTTTTGAGATCTCTCCACAGAAAGCGTTTCCAGACTTCCCCTTCAACACACGAGTTTAACTCTGTAAGTTGAATGCACACATTGAAGACCGTTCTGTTAGGTAGCTCCGTTTTGGTTTTAGAAGCAGACAGTTCTCCTTACAGCATATACTCCCATTCACTGAGAAATGTCCAAACGCAGCTCTTACCAGAAACGTGTTTCTAACTCCTGAATCTAAAGGGAGATTTAACTCACTTAGCTGAACAAACGCACAGCAGAGCAGATTGAAGGATACGTTTCTTCTGTGTTTTAGGCAGAGTTTTACTGCTATTTCGTTATATGCGGGAATAGTGCTGGAAATGCCTGGAAATGCCTGTTTTGAGATCTCTCCACAGAAAGCGTTTCCAGACTTCCCCTTCAACACACGAGTTTAACTCTGTAAGTTGAATGCACACATTGAAGACCGTTCTGTTAGGTAGCTCCGTTTTGGTTTTAGAAGCAGACAGTTCTCCTTACAGCATATACTCCCATTCACTGAGAAATGTCCAAACGCAGCTCTTACCAGAAACGTGTTTCTAACTCCTGAATCTAAAGGGAGATTTAACTCACTTAGCTGAACAAACGCACAGCAGAGCAGATTGAAGGATACGTTTCTTCTGTGTTTTAGGCAGAGTTTTACTGCTATTTCGTTATATGCGGGAATAGTGCTGGAAATGCCTGTTTTGAGATCTCTCCACAGAAAGCGTTTCCAGACTTCCCCTTCAACACACGAGTTTAACTCTGTAAGTTGAATGCACACATTGAAGACCGTTCTGTTAGGTAGCTCCGTTTTGGTTTTAGAAGCAGACAGTTCTCCTTACAGCATATACTCCCATTCACTGAGAAATGTCCAAACGCAGCTCTTACCAGAAACGTGTTTCTAACTCCTGAATCTAAAGGGAGATTTAACTCACTTAGCTGAACAAACGCACAGCAGAGCAGATTGAAGGATACGTTTCTTCTGTGTTTTAGGCAGAGTTTTACTGCTATTTCGTTATATGCGGGAATAGTGCTGGAAATGCCTGTTTTGAGATCTCTCCACAGAAAGCGTTTCCAGACTTCCCCTTCAACACACGAGTTTAACTCTGTAAGTTGAATGCACACATTGAAGACCGTTCTGTTAGGTAGCTCCGTTTTGGTTTTAGAAGCAGACAGTTCTCCTTACAGCATATACTCCCATTCACTGAGAAATGTCCAAACGCAGCTCTTACCAGAAACGTGTTTCTAACTCCTGAATCTAAAGGGAGATTTAACTCACTTAGCTGAACAAACGCACAGCAGAGCAGATTGAAGGATAGGTTTCTTCTGTGTTTTAGGCAGAGTTTTACTGCTATTTCGTTATATGCGGGAATAGTGCTGGAAATGCCTGTTTTGAGATCTCTCCACAGAAAGCGTTTCCAGACTTCCCCTTCAACACACGAGTTTAACTCTGTAAGTTGAATGCACACATTGAAGACCGTTCTGTTAGGTAGCTCCGTTTTGGTTTTAGAAGCAGACAGTTCTCCTTACAGCATATACTCCCATTCACTGAGAAATGTCCAAACGCAGCTCTTACCAGAAACGTGTTTCTAACTCCTGAATCTAAAGGGAGATTTAACTCACTTAGCTGAACAAACGCACAGCAGAGCAGATTGAAGGATACGTTTCTTCTGTGTTTTAGGCAGAGTTTTACTGCTATTTCGTTATATGCGGGAATAGTGCTGGAAATGCCTGGAAATGCCTGTTTTGAGATCTCTCCACAGAAAGCGTTTCCAGACTTCCCCTTCAACACACGAGTTTAACTCTGTAAGTTGAATGCACACATTGAAGACCGTTCTGTTAGGTAGCTCCGTTTTGGTTTTAGAAGCAGACAGTTCTCCTTACAGCATATACTCCCATTCACTGAGAAATGTCCAAACGCAGCTCTTACCAGAAACGTGTTTCTAACTCCTGAATCTAAAGGGAGATTTAACTCACTTAGCTGAACAAACGCACAGCAGAGCAGATTGAAGGATACGTTTCTTCTGTGTTTTAGGCAGAGTTTTACTGCTATTTCGTTATATGCGGGAATAGTGCTGGAAATGCCTGTTTTGAGATCTCTCCACAGAAAGCGTTTCCAGACTTCCCCTTCAACACACGAGTTTAACTCTGTAAGTTGAATGCACACATTGAAGACCGTTCTGTTAGGTAGCTCCGTTTTGGTTTTAGAAGCAGACAGTTCTCCTTACAGCATATACTCCCATTCACTGAGAAATGTCCAAACGCAGCTCTTACCAGAAACGTGTTTCTAACTCCTGAATCTAAAGGGAGATTTAACTCACTTAGCTGAACAAACGCACAGCAGAGCAGATTGAAGGATACGTTTCTTCTGTGTTTTAGGCAGAGTTTTACTGCTATTTCGTTATATGCGGGAATAGTGCTGGAAATGCCTGTTTTGAGATCTCTCCACAGAAAGCGTTTCCAGACTTCCCCTTCAACACACGAGTTTAACTCTGTAAGTTGAATGCACACATTGAAGACCGTTCTGTTAGGTAGCTCCGTTTTGGTTTTAGAAGCAGACAGTTCTCCTTACAGCATATACTCCCATTCACTGAGAAATGTCCAAACGCAGCTCTTACCAGAAACGTGTTTCTAACTCCTGAATCTAAAGGGAGATTTAACTCACTTAGCTGAACAAACGCACAGCAGAGCAGATTGAAGGATACGTTTCTTCTGTGTTTTAGGCAGAGTTTTACTGCTATTTCGTTATATGAGGGAATAGTGCTGGAAATGCCTGTTTTGAGATCTCTCCACAGAAAGCGTTTCCAGACTTCCCCTTCAACACACGAGTTTAACTCTGTAAGTTGAATGCACACATTGAAGACCGTTCTGTTAGGTAGCTCCGTTTTGGTTTTAGAAGCAGACAGTTCTCCTTACAGCATATACTCCCATTCACTGAGAAATGTCCAAACGCAGCTCTTACCAGAAACGTGTTTCTAACTCCTGAATCTAAAGGGAGATTTAACTCACTTAGCTAAACAAACGCACAGCAGAGCAGATTGAAGGATACGTTTCTTCTGTGTTTTAGGCAGAGTTTTACTGCTATTTCGTTATATGCGGGAATAGTGCTGGAAATGCCTGTTTTGAGATCTCTCCACAGAAAGCGTTTCCAGACTTCCCCTTCAACACACGAGTTTAACTCTGTAAGTTGAATGCACACATTGAAGACCGTTCTGTTAGGTAGCTCCGTTTTGGTTTTAGAAGCAGACAGTTCTCCTTACAGCATATACTCCCATTCACTGAGAAATGTCCAAACGCAGCTCTTACCAGAAACGTGTTTCTAACTCCTGAATCTAAAGGGAGATTTAACTCACTTAGCTGAACAAACGCACAGCAGAGCAGATTGAAGGATACGTTTCTTCTGTGTTTTAGGCAGAGTTTTACTGCTATTTCGTTATATGCGGGAATAGTGCTGGAAATGCTTGGAAATGCCTGTTTTGAGATCTCTCCACAGAAAGCGTTTCCAGACTTCCCCTTCAACACACGAGTTTAACTCTGTAAGTTGAATGCACACATTGAAGACCGTTCTGTTAGGTAGCTCCGTTTTGGTTTTAGAAGCAGACAGTTCTCCTTACAGCATATACTCCCATTCACTGAGAAATGTCCAAACGCAGCTCTTACCAGAAACGTGTTTCTAACTCCTGAATCTAAAGGGAGATTTAACTCACTTAGCTGAACAAACGCACAGCAGAGCAGATTGAAGGATACGTTTCTTCTGTGTTTTAGGCAGAGTTTTACTGCTATTTCGTTATATGCGGGAATAGTGCTGGAAATGCCTGTTTTGAGATCTCTCCACAGAAAGCGTTTCCAGACTTCCCCTTCAACACACGAGTTTAACTCTGTAAGTTGAATGCACACATTGAAGACCGTTCTGTTAGGTAGTTCCGTTTTGGTTTTAGAAGCAGACAGTTCTCCTTACAGCATATACTCCCATTCACTGAGAAATGTCCAAACGCAGCTCTTACCAGAAACGTGTTTCTAACTCCTGAATCTAAAGGGAGATTTAACTCACTTAGCTGAACAAACGCACAGCAGAGCAGATTGAAGGATACGTTTCTTCTGTGTTTTAGGCAGAGTTTTACTGCTATTTCGTTATATGCGGGAATAGAGCTGGAAATGCCTGGAAATGCCTGTTTCGAGATCTCTCCACAGAAAGCGTTTCCAGACTTCCCCTTCAACACACGAGTTTAACTCTGTAAGTTGAATGCACACATTGAAGACCGTTCTGTTAGGTAGCTCCGTTTTGGTTTTAGAAGCAGACAGTTCTCCTTACAGCATATACTCCCATTCACTGAGAAATGTCCAAACGCAGCTCTTACCAGAAACGTGTTTCTAACTCCTGAATCTAAAGGGAGATTTAACTCACTTAGCTGAACAAACGCACAGCAGAGCAGATTGAAGGATACGTTTCTTCTGTGTTTTAGGCAGAGTTTTACTGCTATTTCGTTATATGCGGGAATAGTGCTGGAAATGCCTGGAAATGCCTGTTTTGAGATCTCTCCACAGAAAGCGTTTCCAGACTTCCCCTTCAACACACGAGTTTAACTCTGTAAGTTGAATGCACACATTGAAGACCGTTCTGTTAGGTAGCTCCGTTTTGGTTTTAGAAGCAGACAGTTCTCCTTACAGCATATACTCCCATTCACTGAGAAATGTCCAAAGGCAGCTCTTACCAGAAACGTGTTTCTAACTCCTGAATCTAAAGGGAGATTTAACTCACTTAGCTGAACAAACGCACAGCAGAGCAGATTGAAGGATACGTTTCTTCTGTGTTTTAGGCAGAGTTTTACTGCTATTTCCTTATATGCGGGAATAGTGCTGGAAATGCCTGTTTTGAGATCTCTCCACAGAAAGCGTTTCCAGACTTCCCCTTCAACACACGAGTTTAACTCTGTAAGTTGAATGCACACATTGAAGACCGTTCTGTTAGGTAGCTCCGTTTTGGTTTTAGAAGCAGACAGTTCTCCTTACAGCATATACTCCCATTCACTGAGAAATGTCCAAACGCAGCTCTTACCAGAAACGTGTTTCTAACTCCTGAATCTAAAGGGAGATTTAACTCACTTAGCTGAACAAACGCACAGCAGAGCAGATTGAAGGATACGTTTCTTCTGTGTTTTAGGCAGAGTTTTACTGCTATTTCGTTATATGCGGGAATAGTGCTGGAAATGCCTGTTTTGAGATCTCTCCACAGAAAGCGTTTCCAGACTTCCCCTTCAACACACGAGTTTAACTCTGTAAGTTGAATGCACACATTGAAGACCGTTCTGTTAGGTAGCTCCGTTTTGGTTTTAGAAGCAGACAGTTCTCCTTACAGCATATACTCCCATTCACTGAGAAATGTCGAAACGCAGCTCTTATCAGAAACGTGTTTCTAACTCCTGAATCTAAAGGGAGATTTAACTCACTTAGCTGAACAAACGCACAGCAGAGCAGATTGAAGGATACGTTTCTTCTGTGTTTTAGGCAGACTTTTACTGCTATTTCGTTATATGCGGGAATAGTGCTGGAAATGCCTGGAAATGCCTGTTTTGAGATCTCTCCACAGAAAGCGTTTCCAGACTTCCCCTTCAACACACGAGTTTAACTCTGTAAGTTGAATGCACACATTGAAGACCGTTCTGTTAGGTAGCTCCGTTTTGGTTTTAGAAGCAGACAGTTCTCCTTACAGCATATACTCCCATTCACTGAGAAATGTCCAAACGCAGCTCTTACCAGAAACGTGTTTCTAACTCCTGAATCTAAAGGGAGATTTAACTCACTTAGCTGAACAAACGCACAGCAGAGCAGATTGAAGGATACGTTTCTTCTGTGTTTTAGGCAGAGTTTTACTGCTATTTCGTTATATGCGGGAATAGTGCTGGAAATGCCTGTTTTGAGATCTCTCCACAGAAAGCGTTTCCAGACTTCCCCTTCAACACATGAGTTTAACTCTGTAAGTTGAATGCACACATTGAAGACCGTTCTGTTAGGTAGCTCCGTTTTGGTTTTAGAAGCAGACAGTTCTCCTTACAGCATATACTCCCATTCACTGAGAAATGTCCAAACGCAGCTCTTACCAGAAACGTGTTTCTAACTCCTGAATCTAAAGGGAGATTTAACTCACTTAGCTGAACAAACGCACAGCAGAGGAGATTGAAGGATACGTTTCTTCTGTGTTTTAGGCAGAGTTTTACTGCTATTTCGTTATATGCGGGAATAGTGCTGGAAATGCCTGGAAATGCCTGTTTTGAGATCTCTCCACAGAAAGCGTTTCCAGACTTCCCCTTCAACACACGAGTTTAACTCTGTAAGTTGAATGCACACATTGAAGACCGTTCTGTTAAGTAGCTCCGTTTTGGTTTTAGAAGCAGACAGTTCTCCTTACAGCATATACTCCCATTCACTGAGAAATGTCCAAACGCAGCTCTTACCAGAAACGTGTTTCTAACTCCTGAATCTAAAGGGAGATTTAACTCACTTAGCTGAACAAACGCAAAGCAGAGCAGATTGAAGGATACGTTTCTTCTGTGTTTTAGGCAGAGTTTTACTGCTATTTCGTTATATGAGGGAATAGTCCTGGAAATGCCTGTTTTGAGATCTCTCCACAGAAAGCGTTTACAGACTTCCCCTTCAACACACGAGTTTAACTCTGTAAGTTGAATGCACACATTGAAGACCGTTCTGTTAGGTAGCTCCGTTTTGGTTTTAGAAGCAGACAGTTCTCCTTACAGCATATACTCCCATTCACTGAGAAATGTCCAAACGCAGCTCTTACCAGAAACGTGTTTCTAACTCCTGAATCTAAAGGGAGATTTAACTCACTTAGCTGAACAAACGCACAGCAGAGCAGATTGAAGGATACGTTTCTTCTGTGTTTTAGGCAGAGTTTTACTGCTATTTCGTTATATGCGGGAATAGTGCTGGAAATGCCTGGAAATGCCTGTTTTGAGATCTCTCCACAGAAAGCGTTTCCAGACTTCCCCTTCAACACACGAGTTTAACTCTGTAAGTTGAATGCACACATTGAAGACTGTTCTGTTAGGTAGCTCCGTTTTGGTTTTAGAAGCAGACAGTTCTCCTTACAGCATATACTCCCATTCACTGAGAAATGTCCAAACGCAGCTCTTACCAGAAACGTGTTTCTAACTCCTGAATCTAAAGGGAGATTTAACTCACTTAGCTGAACAAACGCACAGCAGAGCAGATTGAAGGATACGTTTCTTCTGTGTTTTAGGCAGAGTTTTACTGCTATTTCGTTATATGCGGGAATAGTGCTGGAAATGCCTGGAAATGCCTGTTTTGAGATCTCTCCACAGAAAGCGTTTCCAGACTTCCCCTTCAACACACGAGTTTAACTCTGTAAGTTGAATGCACACATTGAAGACCGTTCTGTTAGGTAGCTCCGTTTTGGTTTTAGAAGCAGACAGTTCTCCTTACAGCATATAATCCCATTCACTGAGAAATGTCCAAACGCAGCTCTTACCAGAAACGTGTTTCTAACTCTTGAATCTAAAGGGAGATTTAACTCACTTAGCTGAACAAACGCACAGCAGAGCAGATTGAAGGATACGTTTCTTCTGTGTTTTAGGCAGAGTTTTACTGCTATTTCGTTATATGCGGGAATAGTGCTGGAAATGCCTGTTTTGAGATCTCTCCACAGAAAGCGTTTCCAGACTTCCCCTTCAACACACGAGTTTAACTCTGTAAGTTGAATGCACACATTGAAGACCGTTCTGTTAGGTAGCTCCGTTTTGGTTTTAGAAGCAGACAGTTCTCCTTACAGCATATATTCCCATTCACTGAGAAATGTCCAAACGCAGCTCTTACCAGAAACGTGTTTCTAACTCCTGAATCTAAAGGGAGATTTAACTCACTTAGCTGAACAAACGCACAGCAGAGCAGATTGAAGGATACGTTTCTTCTGTGTTTTAGGCAGAGTTTTACTGCTATTTCGTTATATGCGGGAATAGTGCTGGAAATGCCTGTTTTGAGATCTCTCCACAGAAAGCGTTTCCAGACTTCCCCTTCAACACACGAGTTTAACTCTGTAAGTTGAATGCACACATTGAAGACCGTTCTGTTAGGTAGCTCCGTTTTGGTTTTAGAAGCAGACAGTTCTCCTTACAGCATATACTCCCATTCACTGAGAAATGTCCAAACGCAGCTCTTACCAGAAACGTGTTTCTAACTCCTGAATCTAAAGGGAGATTTAACTCACTTAGCTGAACAAACGCACAGCAGAGCAGATTGAAGGATACGTTTCTTCTGTGTTTTAGGCAGAGTTTTACTGCTATTTCGTTATATGCGGGAATAGTGCTGGAAATGCCTGTTTTGAGATCTCTCCACAGAAAGCGTTTCCAGACTTCCCCTTCAACACACGAGTTTAACTCTGTAAGTTGAATGCACACATTGAAGACCGTTCTGTTAGGTAGCTCCGTTTTGGTTTTAGAAGCAGACAGTTCTCCTTACAGCATATACTCCCATTCACTGAGAAATGTCCAAACGCAGCTCTTACCAGAAACGTGTTTCTAACTCCTGAATCTAAAGGGAGATTTAACTCACTTAGCTGAACAAACGCACAGCAGAGCAGATTGAAGGATACGTTTCTTCTGTGTTTTAGGCAGAGTTTTACTGCTATTTCGTTATATGCGGGAATAGTGCTGGAAATGCCTGTTTTGAGATCTCTCCACAGAAAGCGTTTCCAGACTTCCCCTTCAACACACGAGTTTAACTCTGTAAGTTGAATGCACACATTGAAGACCGTTCTGTTAGGTAGCTCCGTTTTGGTTTTAGAAGCAGACAGTTCTCCTTACAGCATATACTCCCATTCACTGAGAAATGTCCAAACGCAGCTCTTACCAGAAACGTGTTTCTAACTCCTGAATCTAAAGGGAGATTTAACTCACTTAGCTGAACAAACGCACAGCAGAGCAGATTGAAGGATACGTTTCTTCTGTGTTTTAGGCAGAGTTTTACTGCTATTTCGTTATATGCGGGAATAGTGCTGGAAATGCCTGGAAATGCCTGTTTTGAGATCTCTCCACAGAAAGCGTTTCCAGACTTCCCCTTCAACACACGAGTTTAACTCTGTAAGTTGAATGCACACATTGAAGACCGTTCTGTTAGGTAGCTCCGTTTTGGTTTTAGAAGCAGACAGTTCTCCTTACAGCATATACTCCCATTCACTGAGAAATGTCCAAACGCAGCTCTTACCAGAAACGTGTTTCTAACTCCTGAATCTAAAGGGAGATTTAACTCACTTAGCTGAACAAACGCACAGCAGAGCAGATTGAAGGATACGTTTCTTCTGTGTTTTAGGCAGAGTTTTACTGCTATTTCGTTATATGCGGGAATAGTGCTGGAAATGCCTGTTTTGAGATCTCTCCACAGAAAGCGTTTCCAGACTTCCCCTTCAACACACGAGTTTAACTCTGTAAGTTGAATGCACACATTGAAGACCGTTCTGTTAGGTAGCTCCGTTTTGGTTTTAGAAGCAGACAGTTCTCCTTACAGCATATACTCCCATTCACTGAGAAATGTCCAAACGCAGCTCTTACCAGAAACGTGTTTCTAACTCCTGAATCTAAAGGGAGATTTAACTCACTTAGCTGAACAAACGCACAGCAGAGCAGATTGAAGGATACGTTTCTTCTGTGTTTTAGGCAGAGTTTTACTGCTATTTCGTTATATGCGGGAATAGTGCTGGAAATGCCTGTTTTGAGATCTCTCCACAGAAAGCGTTTCCAGACTTCCCCTTCAACACACGAGTTTAACTCTGTAAGTTGAATGCACACATTGAAGACCGTTCTGTTAGGTAGCTCCGTTTTGGTTTTAGAAGCAGACAGTTCTCCTTACAGCATATACTCCCATTCACTGAGAAATGTCCAAACGCAGCTCTTACCAGAAACGTGTTTCTAACTCCTGAATCTAAAGGGAGATTTAACTCACTTAGCTGAACAAACGCACAGCAGAGCAGATTGAAGGATACGTTTCTTCTGTGTTTTAGGCAGAGTTTTACTGCTATTTCGTTATATGCGGGAATAGTGCTGGAAATGCCTGTTTTGAGATCTCTCCACAGAAAGCGTTTCCAGACTTCCCCTTCAACACACGAGTTTAACTCTGTAAGTTGAATGCACACATTGAAGACCGTTCTGTTAGGTAGCTCCGTTTTGGTTTTAGAAGCAGACAGTTCTCCTTACAGCATATACTCCCATTCACTGAGAAATGTCCAAACGCAGCTCTTACCAGAAACGTGTTTCTAACTCCTGAATCTAAAGGGAGATTTAACTCACTTAGCTGAACAAACGCACAGCAGAGCAGATTGAAGGATACGTTTCTTCTGTGTTTTAGGCAGAGTTTTACTGCTATTTCGTTATATGCGGGAATAGTGCTGGAAATGCCTGGAAATGCCTGTTTTGAGATCTCTCCACAGAAAGCGTTTCCAGACTTCCCCTTCAACACACGAGTTTAACTCTGTAAGTTGAATGCACACATTGAAGACCGTTCTGTTAGGTAGCTCCGTTTTGGTTTTAGAAGCAGACAGTTCTCCTTACAGCATATACTCCCATTCACTGAGAAATGTCCAAACGCAGCTCTTACCAGAAACGTGTTTCTAACTCCTGAATCTAAAGGGAGATTTAACTCACTTAGCTGAACAAACGCACAGCAGAGCAGATTGAAGGATACGTTTCTTCTGTGTTTTAGGCAGAGTTTTACTGCTATTTCGTTATATGCGGGAATAGTGCTGGAAATGCCTGTTTTGAGATCTCTCCACAGAAAGCGTTTCCAGACTTCCCCTTCAACACACGAGTTTAACTCTGTAAGTTGAATGCACACATTGAAGACCGTTCTGTTAGGTAGCTCCGTTTTGGTTTTAGAAGCAGACAGTTCTCCTTACAGCATATACTCCCATTCACTGAGAAATGTCCAAACGCAGCTCTTACCAGAAACGTGTTTCTAACTCCTGAATCTAAAGGGAGATTTAACTCACTTAGCTGAACAAACGCACAGCAGAGCAGATTGAAGGATACGTTTCTTCTGTGTTTTAGGCAGAGTTTTACTGCTATTTCGTTATATGCGGGAATAGTGCTGGAAATGCCTTGAAATGCCTGTTTCGAGATCTCTCCACAGAAAGCGTTTCCAGACTTCCCCTTCAACACACGAGTTTAACTCTGTAAGTTGAATGCACACATTGAAGACCGTTCTGTTAGGTAGCTCCGTTTTGGTTTTAGAAGCAGACAGTTCTCCTTACAGCATATACTCCCATTCACTGAGAAATGTCCAAACGCAGCTCTTACCAGAAACGTGTTTCCAACTCCTGAATCTAAAGGGAGATTTAACTCACTTAGCTGAACAAACGCACAGCAGAGCAGATTGAAGGATACGTTTCTTCTGTGTTTTAGGCAGAGTTTTACTGCTATTTCGTTATATGCGGGAATAGTGCTGGAAATGCCTGGAAATGCCTGTTTTGAGATCTCTCCACAGAAAGCGTTTCCAGACTTCCCCTTCAACACACGAGTTTAACTCTGTAAGTTGAATGCACACATTGAAGACCGTTCTGTTAGGTAGCTCCGTTTTGGTTTTAGAAGCAGACAGTTCTCCTTACAGCATATACTCCCATTCACTGAGAAATGTCCAAACGCAGCTCTTACCAGAAACGTGTTTCTAACTCCTGAATCTAAAGGGAGATTTAACTCACTTAGCTGAACAAACGCACAGCAGAGCAGATTGAAGGATACGTTTCTTCTGTGTTTTAGGCAGAGTTTTACTGCTATTTCGTTATATGCGGGAATAGTGCTGGAAATGCCTGTTTTGAGATCTCTCCACAGAAAGCGTTTCCAGACTTCCCCTTCAACACACGAGTTTAACTCTGTAAGTTGAATGCACACATTGAAGACCGTTCTGTTAGGTAGCTCCGTTTTGGTTTTAGAAGCAGACAGTTCTTACAGCATATACTCCCATTCACTGAGAAATGTCCAAACGCAGCTCTTACCAGAAACGTGTTTCTAACTCCTGAATCTAAAGGGAGATTTAACTCACTTAGCTGAACAAACGCACAGCAGAGCAGATTGAAGGATACGTTTCTTCTGTGTTTTAGGCAGAGTTTTACTGCTATTTCGTTATATGCGGGAATAGTGCTGGAAATGCCTGTTTTGAGATCTCTCCACAGAAAGCGTTTCCAGACTTCCCCTTCAACACACGAGTTTAACTGTGTAAGTTGAATGTACACATTGAAGACCGTTCTGTTAGGTAGCTCCGTTTTGGTTTTAGAAGCAGACAGTTCTCCTTACAGCATATACTCCCATTCACTGAGAAATGTCCAAACGCAGCTCTTATCAGAAACGTGTTTCTAACTCCTGAATCTAAAGGGAGATTTAACTCACTTAGCTGAACAAACGCACAGCAGAGCAGATTGAAGGATACGTTTCTTCTGTGTTTTAGGCAGAGTTTTACTGCTATTTCGTTATATGCGGGAATAGTGCTGGAAATGTCTGGAAATGCCTGTTTTGAGATCTCTCCACAGAAAGCGTTTCCAGACTTCCCCTTCAACACACAAGTTTAACTCTGTAAGTTGAATGCACACATTGAAGACCGTTCTGTTAGGTAGCTCCGTTTTGGTTTTAGAAGCAGACAGTTCTCCTTACAGCATATACTCCCATTCACTGAGAAATGTCCAAACGCAGCTCTTACCAGAAACGTGTTTCTAACTCCTGAATCTAAAGGGAGATTTAACTCACTTAGCTGAACAAACGCACAGCAGAGCAGATTGAAGGATACGTTTCTTCTGTGTTTTAGGCAGAGTTTTACTGCTATTTCGTTATATGCGGGAATAGTGCTGGAAATGCCTGGAAATGCCTGTTTTGAGATCTCTCCACAGAAAGCGTTTCCAGACTTCCCCTTCAACACACGAGTTTAACTCTGTAAGTTGAATGCACACATTGAAGACCGTTCTGTTAGGTAGCTCCGTTTTGGTTTTAGAAGCAGACAGTTCTCCTTACAGCATATACTCCCATTCACTGAGAAATGTCCAAACGCAGCTCTTACCAGAAACGTGTTTCTAACTCTTGAATCTAAAGGGAGATTTAACTCACTTAGCTGAACAAACGCACAGCAGAGCAGATTGAAGGATACGTTTCTTCTGTGTTTTAGGCAGAGTTTTACTGCTATTTCGTTATATGCGGGAATAGTGCTGGAAATGCCTGTTTTGAGATCTCTCCACAGAAAGCGTTTCCAGACTTCCCCTTCAACACACGAGTTTAACTCTGTAAGTTGAATGCACACATTGAAGACCGTTCTGTTAGGTAGCTCCGTTTTGGTTTTAGAAGCAGACAGTTCTCCTTACAGCATATACTCCCATTCACTGAGAAATGTCCAAACGCAGCTCTTACCAGAAACGTGTTTCTAACTCCTGAATCTAAAGGGAGATTTAACTCACTTAGCTGAACAAACGCACAGCAGAGCAGATTGAAGGATACGTTTCTTCTGTGTTTTAGGCAGAGTTTTACTGCTATTTCGTTATATGCGGGAATAGTGCTGGAAATGCCTGTTTTGAGATCTCTCCACAGAAAGCGTTTCCAGACTTCCCCTTCAACACACGAGTTTAACTCTGTAAGTTGAATGCACACATTGAAGACCGTTCTGTTAGGTAGCTCCGTTTTGGTTTTAGAAGCAGACAGTTCTCCTTACAGCATATACTCCCATTCACTGAGAAATGTCCAAACGCAGCTCTTACCAGAAACGTGTTTCTAACTCCTGAATCTAAAGGGAGATTTAACTCACTTAGCTGAACAAACGCACAGCAGAGCAGATTGAAGGATACGTTTCTTCTGTGTTTTAGGCAGAGTTTTACTGCTATTTCGTTATATGCGGGAATAGTGCTGGAAATGCCTGTTTTGAGATCTCTCCACAGAAAGCGTTTCCAGACTTCCCCTTCAACACACGAGTTTAACTCTGTAAGTTGAATGCACACATTGAAGACCGTTCTGTTAGGTAGCTCCGTTTTGGTTTTAGAAGCAGACAGTTCTCCTTACAGCATATACTCCCATTCACTGAGAAATGTCCAAACGCAGCTCTTACCAGAAACGTGTTTCTAACTCCTGAATCTAAAGGGAGATTTAACTCACTTAGCTGAACAAACGCACAGCAGAGCAGATTGAAGGATACGTTTCTTCTGTGTTTTAGGCAGAGTTTTACTGCTATTTCGTTATATGCGGGAATAGTGCTGGAAATGCCTGGAAATGCCTGTTTTGAGATCTCTCCACAGAAAGCGTTTCCAGACTTCCCCTTCAACACACGAGTTTAACTCTGTAAGTTGAATGCACACATTGAAGACCGTTCTGTTAGGTAGCTCCGTTTTGGTTTTAGAAGCAGACAGTTCTCCTTACAGCATATACTCCCATTCACTGAGAAATGTCCAAACGCAGCTCTTACCAGAAACGTGTTTCTAACTCCTGAATCTAAAGGGAGATTTAACTCACTTAGCTGAACAAACGCACAGCAGAGCAGATTGAAGGATACGTTTCTTCTGTGTTTTAGGCAGAGTTTTACTGCTATTTCGTTATATGCGGGAATAGTGCTGGAAATGCCTGTTTTGAGATCTCTCCACAGAAAGCGTTTCCAGACTTCCCCTTCAACACACGAGTTTAACTCTGTAAGTTGAATGCACACATTGAAGACCGTTCTGTTAGGTAGCTCCGTTTTGGTTTTAGAAGCAGACAGTTCTCCTTACAGCATATACTCCCATTCACTGAGAAATGTCCAAACGCAGCTCTTACCAGAAACGTGTTTCTAACTCCTGAATCTAAAGGGAGATTTAACTCACTTAGCTGAACAAACGCACAGCAGAGCAGATTGAAGGATACGTTTCTTCTGTGTTTTAGGCAGAGTTTTACTGCTATTTCGTTATATGCGGGAATAGTGCTGGAAATGCCTGTTTTGAGATCTCTCCACAGAAAGCGTTTCCAGACTTCCCCTTCAACACACGAGTTTAACTCTGTAAGTTGAATGCACACATTGAAGACCGTTCTGTTAGGTAGCTCCGTTTTGGTTTTAGAAGCAGACAGTTCTCCTTACAGCATATACTCCCATTCACTGAGAAATGTCCAAACGCAGCTCTTACCAGAAACGTGTTTCTAACTCCTGAATCTAAAGGGAGATTTAACTCACTTAGCTGAACAAACGCACAGCAGAGCAGATTGAAGGATACGTTTCTTCTGTGTTTTAGGCAGAGTTTTACTGCTATTTCGTTATATGCGGGAATAGTGCTGGAAATGCCTGTTTTGAGATCTCTCCACAGAAAGCGTTTCCAGACTTCCCCTTCAACACACGAGTTTAACTCTGTAAGTTGAATGCACACATTGAAGACCGTTCTGTTAGGTAGCTCCGTTTTGGTTTTAGAAGCAGACAGTTCTCCTTACAGCATATACTCCCATTCACTGAGAAATGTCCAAACGCAGCTCTTACCAGAAACGTGTTTCTAACTCCTGAATCTAAAGGGAGATTTAACTCACTTAGCTGAACAAACGCACAGCAGAGCAGATTGAAGGATACGTTTCTTCTGTGTTTTAGGCAGAGTTTTACTGCTATTTCGTTATATGCGGGAATAGTGCTGGAAATGCCTGGAAATGCCTGTTTTGAGATCTCTCCACAGAAAGCGTTTCCAGACTTCCCCTTCAACACACGAGTTTAACTCTGTAAGTTGAATGCACACATTGAAGACCGTTCTGTTAGGTAGCTCCGTTTTGGTTTTAGAAGCAGACAGTTCTCCTTACAGCATATACTCCCATTCACTGAGAAATGTCCAAACGCAGCTCTTACCAGAAACGTGTTTCTAACTCCTGAATCTAAAGGGAGATTTAACTCACTTAGCTGAACAAACGCACAGCAGAGCAGATTGAAGGATACGTTTCTTCTGTGTTTTAGGCAGAGTTTTACTGCTATTTCGTTATATGCGGGAATAGTGCTGGAAATGCCTGTTTTGAGATCTCTCCACAGAAAGCGTTTCCAGACTTCCCCTTCAACACACGAGTTTAACTCTGTAAGTTGAATGCACACATTGAAGACCGTTCTGTTAGGTAGCTCCGTTTTGGTTTTAGAAGCAGACAGTTCTCCTTACAGCATATACTCCCATTCACTGAGAAATGTCCAAACGCAGCTCTTACCAGAAACGTGTTTCTAACTCCTGAATCTAAAGGGAGATTTAACTCACTTAGCTGAACAAACGCACAGCAGAGCAGATTGAAGGATACGTTTCTTCTGTGTTTTAGGCAGAGTTTTACTGCTATTTCGTTATATGCGGGAATAGTGCTGGAAATGCCTTGAAATGCCTGTTTCGAGATCTCTCCACAGAAAGCGTTTCCAGACTTCCCCTTCAACACACGAGTTTAACTCTGTAAGTTGAATGCACACATTGAAGACCGTTCTGTTAGGTAGCTCCGTTTTGGTTTTAGAAGCAGACAGTTCTCCTTACAGCATATACTCCCATTCACTGAGAAATGTCCAAACGCAGCTCTTACCAGAAACGTGTTTCCAACTCCTGAATCTAAAGGGAGATTTAACTCACTTAGCTGAACAAACGCACAGCAGAGCAGATTGAAGGATACGTTTCTTCTGTGTTTTAGGCAGAGTTTTACTGCTATTTCGTTATATGCGGGAATAGTGCTGGAAATGCCTGGAAATGCCTGTTTTGAGATCTCTCCACAGAAAGCGTTTCCAGACTTCCCCTTCAACACACGAGTTTAACTCTGTAAGTTGAATGCACACATTGAAGACCGTTCTGTTAGGTAGCTCCGTTTTGGTTTTAGAAGCAGACAGTTCTCCTTACAGCATATACTCCCATTCACTGAGAAATGTCCAAACGCAGCTCTTACCAGAAACGTGTTTCTAACTCCTGAATCTAAAGGGAGATTTAACTCACTTAGCTGAACAAACGCACAGCAGAGCAGATTGAAGGATACGTTTCTTCTGTGTTTTAGGCAGAGTTTTACTGCTATTTCGTTATATGCGGGAATAGTGCTGGAAATGCCTGTTTTGAGATCTCTCCACAGAAAGCGTTTCCAGACTTCCCCTTCAACACACGAGTTTAACTCTGTAAGTTGAATGCACACATTGAAGACCGTTCTGTTAGGTAGCTCCGTTTTGGTTTTAGAAGCAGACAGTTCTTACAGCATATACTCCCATTCACTGAGAAATGTCCAAACGCAGCTCTTACCAGAAACGTGTTTCTAACTCCTGAATCTAAAGGGAGATTTAACTCACTTAGCTGAACAAACGCACAGCAGAGCAGATTGAAGGATACGTTTCTTCTGTGTTTTAGGCAGAGTTTTACTGCTATTTCGTTATATGCGGGAATAGTGCTGGAAATGCCTGTTTTGAGATCTCTCCACAGAAAGCGTTTCCAGACTTCCCCTTCAACACACGAGTTTAACTGTGTAAGTTGAATGCACACATTGAAGACCGTTCTGTTAGGTAGCTCCGTTTTGGTTTTAGAAGCAGACAGTTCTCCTTACAGCATATACTCCCATTCACTGAGAAATGTCCAAACGCAGCTCTTATCAGAAACGTGTTTCTAACTCCTGAATCTAAAGGGAGATTTAACTCACTTAGCTGAACAAACGCACAGCAGAGCAGATTGAAGGATACGTTTCTTCTGTGTTTTAGGCAGAGTTTTACTGCTATTTCGTTATATGCGGGAATAGTGCTGGAAATGTCTGGAAATGCCTGTTTTGAGATCTCTCCACAGAAAGCGTTTCCAGACTTCCCCTTCAACACACAAGTTTAACTCTGTAAGTTGAATGCACACATTGAAGACCGTTCTGTTAGGTAGCTCCGTTTTGGTTTTAGAAGCAGACAGTTCTCCTTACAGCATATACTCCCATTCACTGAGAAATGTCCAAACGCAGCTCTTACCAGAAACGTGTTTCTAACTCCTGAATCTAAAGGGAGATTTAACTCACTTAGCTGAACAAACGCACAGCAGAGCAGATTGAAGGATACGTTTCTTCTGTGTTTTAGGCAGAGTTTTACTGCTATTTCGTTATATGCGGGAATAGTGCTGGAAATGCCTGGAAATGCCTGTTTTGAGATCTCTCCACAGAAAGCGTTTCCAGACTTCCCCTTCAACACACGAGTTTAACTCTGTAAGTTGAATGCACACATTGAAGACCGTTCTGTTAGGTAGCTCCGTTTTGGTTTTAGAAGCAGACAGTTCTCCTTACAGCATATACTCCCATTCACTGAGAAATGTCCAAACGCAGCTCTTACCAGAAACGTGTTTCTAACTCCTGAATCTAAAGGGAGATTTAACTCACTTAGCTGAACAAACGCACAGCAGAGCAGATTGAAGGATACGTTTCTTCTGTGTTTTAGGCAGAGTTTTACTGCTATTTCGTTATATGCGGGAATAGTGCTGGAAATGCCTGTTTTGAGATCTCTCCACAGAAAGCGTTTCCAGACTTCCCCTTCAACACACGAGTTTAACTCTGTAAGTTGAATGCACACATTGAAGACCGTTCTGTTAGGTAGCTCCGTTTTGGTTTTAGAAGCAGACAGTTCTCCTTACAGCATATACTCCCATTCACTGAGAAATGTCCAAACGCAGCTCTTACCAGAAACGTGTTTCTAACTCCTGAATCTAAAGGGAGATTTAACTCACTTAGCTGAACAAACGCACAGCAGAGCAGATTGAAGGATACGTTTCTTCTGTGTTTTAGGCAGAGTTTTACTGCTATTTCGTTATATGCGGGAATAGTGCTGGAAATGCCTGGAAATGCCTGTTTTGAGATCTCTCCACAGAAAGCGTTTCCAGACTTCCCCTTCAACACACGAGTTTAACTCTGTAAGTTGAATGCACACATTGAAGACCGTTCTGTTAGGTAGCTCCGTTTTGGTTTTAGAAGCAGACAGTTCTCCTTACAGCATATACTCCCATTCACTGAGAAATGTCCAAACGCAGCTCTTACCAGAAACGTGTTTCTAACTCCTGAATCTAAAGGGAGATTTAACTCACTTAGCTGAACAAACGCACAGCAGAGCAGATTGAAGGATACGTTTCTTCTGTGTTTTAGGCAGAGTTTTACTGCTATTTCGTTATATGCGGGAATAGTGCTGGAAATGCCTGGAAATGCCTGTTTTGAGATCTCTCCACAGAAAGCGTTTCCAGACTTCCCCTTCAACACACGAGTTTAACTCTGTAAGTTGAATGCACACATTGAAGACCGTTCTGTTAGGTAGCTCCGTTTTGGTTTTAGAAGCAGACAGTTCTCCTTACAGCATATACTCCCATTCACTGAGAAATGTCCAAAGGCAGCTCTTACCAGAAACGTGTTTCTAACTCCTGAATCTAAAGGGAGATTTAACTCACTTAGCTGAACAAACGCACAGCAGAGCAGATTGAAGGATACGTTTCTTCTGTGTTTTAGGCAGAGTTTTACTGCTATTTCGTTATATGCGGGAATAGTGCTGGAAATGCCTGTTTTGAGATCTCTCCACAGAAAGCGTTTCCAGACTTCCCCTTCAACACACGAGTTTAACTCTGTAAGTTGAATGCACACATTGAAGACCGTTCTGTTAGGTAGCTCCGTTTTGGTTTTAGAAGCAGACAGTTCTCCTTACAGCATATACTCCCATTCACTGAGAAATGTCCAAACGCAGCTCTTACCAGAAACGTGTTTCTAACTCCTGAATCTAAAGGGAGATTTAACTCACTTAGCTGAACAAACGCACAGCAGAGCAGATTGAAGGATACGTTTCTTCTGTGTTTTAGGCAGAGTTTTACTGCTATTTCGTTATATGCGGGAATAGTGCTGGAAATGCCTGGAAATGCCTGTTTCGAGATCTCTCCACAGAAAGCGTTTCCAGACTTCCCCTTCAACACACGAGTTTAACTCTGTAAGTTGAATGCACACATTGAAGACCGTTCTGTTAGGTAGCTCCGTTTTGGTTTTAGAAGCAGACAGTTCTCCTTACAGCATATACTCCCATTCACTGAGAAATGTCCAAACGCAGCTCTTACCAGAAACGTGTTTCCAACTCCTGAATCTAAAGGGAGATTTAACTCACTTAGCTGAACAAACGCACAGCAGAGCAGATTGAAGGATACGTTTCTTCTGTGTTTTAGGCAGAGTTTTACTGCTATTTCGTTATATGCGGGAATAGTGCTGGAAATGCCTGGAAATGCCTGTTTTGAGATCTCTCCACAGAAAGCGTTTCCAGACTTCCCCTTCAACACACGAGTTTAACTCTGTAAGTTGAATGCACACATTGAAGACCGTTCTGTTAGGTAGCTCCGTTTTGGTTTTAGAAGCAGACAGTTCTCCTTACAGCATATACTCCCATTCACTGAGAAATGTCCAAACGCAGCTCTTACCAGAAACGTGTTTCTAACTCCTGAATCTAAAGGGAGATTTAACTCACTTAGCTGAACAAACGCACAGCAGAGCAGATTGAAGGATACGTTTCTTCTGTGTTTTAGGCAGAGTTTTACTGCTATTTCGTTATATGCGGGAATAGTGCTGGAAATGCCTGTTTTGAGATCTCTCCACAGAAAGCGTTTCCAGACTTCCCCTTCAACACACGAGTTTAACTCTGTAAGTTGAATGCACACATTGAAGACCGTTCTGTTAGGTAGCTCCGTTTTGGTTTTAGAAGCAGACAGTTCTTACAGCATATACTCCCATTCACTGAGAAATGTCCAAACGCAGCTCTTACCAGAAACGTGTTTCTAACTCCTGAATCTAAAGGGAGATTTAACTCACTTAGCTGAACAAACGCACAGCAGAGCAGATTGAAGGATACGTTTCTTCTGTGTTTTAGGCAGAGTTTTACTGCTATTTCGTTATATGCGGGAATAGTGCTGGAAATGCCTGTTTTGAGATCTCTCCACAGAAAGCGTTTCCAGACTTCCCCTTCAACACACGAGTTTAACTGTGTAAGTTGAATGCACACATTGAAGACCGTTCTGTTAGGTAGCTCCGTTTTGGTTTTAGAAGCAGACAGTTCTCCTTACAGCATATACTCCCATTCACTGAGAAATGTCCAAACGCAGCTCTTATCAGAAACGTGTTTCTAACTCCTGAATCTAAAGGGAGATTTAACTCACTTAGCTGAACAAACGCACAGCAGAGCAGATTGAAGGATACGTTTCTTCTGTGTTTTAGGCAGAGTTTTACTGCTATTTCGTTATATGCGGGAATAGTGCTGGAAATGCCTGGAAATGCCTGTTTTGAGATCTCTCCACAGAAAGCGTTTCCAGACTTCCCCTTCAACACACAAGTTTAACTCTGTAAGTTGAATGCACACATTGAAGACCGTTCTGTTAGGTAGCTCCGTTTTGGTTTTAGAAGCAGACAGTTCTCCTTACAGCATATACTCCCATTCACTGAGAAATGTCCAAACGCAGCTCTTACCAGAAACGTGTTTCTAACTCCTGAATCTAAAGGGAGATTTAACTCACTTAGCTGAACAAACGCACAGCAGAGCAGATTGAAGGATACGTTTCTTCTGTGTTTTAGGCAGAGTTTTACTGCTATTTCGTTATATGCGGGAATAGTGCTGGAAATGCCTGGAAATGCCTGTTTTGAGATCTCTCCACAGAAAGCGTTTCCAGACTTCCCCTTCAACACACGAGTTTAACTCTGTAAGTTGAATGCACACATTGAAGACCGTTCTGTTAGGTAGCTCCGTTTTGGTTTTAGAAGCAGACAGTTCTCCTTACAGCATATACTCCCATTCACTGAGAAATGTCCAAACGCAGCTCTTACCAGAAACGTGTTTCTAACTCCTGAATCTAAAGGGAGATTTAACTCACTTAGCTGAACAAACGCACAGCAGAGCAGATTGAAGGATACGTTTCTTCTGTGTTTTAGGCAGAGTTTTACTGCTATTTCGTTATATGCGGGAATAGTGCTGGAAATGCCTGTTTTGAGATCTCTCCACAGAAAGCGTTTCCAGACTTCCCCTTCAACACACGAGTTTAATTCTGTAAGTTGAATGCACACATTGAAGACCGTTCTGTTAGGTAGCTCCGTTTTGGTTTTAGAAGCAGACAGTTCTCCTTACAGCATATACTCCCATTCACTGAGAAATGTCCAAACGCAGCTCTTACCAGAAACGTGTTTCTAACTCCTGAATCTAAAGGGAGATTTAACTCACTTAGCTGAACAAACGCACAGCAGAGCAGATTGAAGGATACGTTTCTTCTGTGTTTTAGGCAGAGTTTTACTGCTATTTCGTTATATGCGGGAATAGTGCTGGAAATGCCTGGAAATGCCTGTTTTGAGATCTCTCCACAGAAAGCGTTTCCAGACTTCCCCTTCAACACACGAGTTTAACTCTGTAAGTTGAATGCACACATTGAAGACCGTTCTGTTAGGTAGCTCCGTTTTGGTTTTAGAAGCAGACAGTTCTCCTTACAGCATATACTCCCATTCACTGAGAAATGTCCAAACGCAGCTCTTACCAGAAACGTGTTTCTAACTCCTGAATCTAAAGGGAGATTTAACTCACTTAGCTGAACAAACGCACAGCAGAGCAGATTGAAGGATACGTTTCTTCTGTGTTTTAGGCAGAGTTTTACTGCTATTTCGTTATATGCGGGAATAGTGCTGGAAATGCCTGTTTTGAGATCTCTCCACAGAAAGCGTTTCCAGACTTCCCCTTCAACACACGAGTTTAACTCTGTAAGTTGAATGCACACATTGAAGACCGTTCTGTTAGGTAGCTCCGTTTTGGTTTTAGAAGCAGACAGTTCTCCTTACAGCATATACTCCCATTCACTGAGAAATGTCCAAACGCAGCTCTTACCAGAAACGTGTTTCTAACTCCTGAATCTAAAGGGAGATTTAACTCACTTAGCTGAACAAACGCACAGCAGAGCAGATTGAAGGATACGTTTCTTCTGTGTTTTAGGCAGAGTTTTACTGCTATTTCCTTATATGCGGGAATAGTGCTGGAAATGCCTGTTTTGAGATCTCTCCACAGAAAGCGTTTCCAGACTTCCCCTTCAACACACGAGTTTAACTCTGTAAGTTGAATGCACACATTGAAGACCGTTCTGTTAGGTAGCTCCGTTTTGGTTTTAGAAGCAGACAGTTCTCCTTACAGCATATACTCCCATTCACTGAGAAATGTCCAAACGCAGCTCTTACCAGAAACGTGTTTCTAACTCCTGAATCTAAAGGGAGATTTAACTCACTTAGCTGAACAAACGCACAGCAGAGCAGATTGAAGGATACGTTTCTTCTGTGTTTTAGGCAGAGTTTTACTGCTATTTCGTTATATGCGGGAATAGTGCTGGAAATGCCTGTTTTGAGATCTCTCCACAGAAAGCGTTTCCAGACTTCCCCTTCAACACACGAGTTTAACTCTGTAAGTTGAATGCACACATTGAAGACCGTTCTGTTAGGTAGCTCCGTTTTGGTTTTAGAAGCAGACAGTTCTCCTTACAGCATATACTCCCATTCACTGAGAAATGTCCAAACGCAGCTCTTACCAGAAACGTGTTTCTAACTCCTGAATCTAAAGGGAGATTTAACTCACTTAGCTGAACAAACGCACAGCAGAGCAGATTGAAGGATACGTTTCTTCTGTGTTTTAGGCAGAGTTTTACTGCTATTTCGTTATATGCGGGAATAGTGCTGGAAATGCCTGTTTTGAGATCTCTCCACAGAAAGCGTTTCCAGACTTCCCCTTCAACACACGAGTTTAACTCTGTAAGTTGAATGCACACATTGAAGACCGTTCTGTTAGGTAGCTCCGTTTTGGTTTTAGAAGCAGACAGTTCTCCTTACAGCATATACTCCCATTCACTGAGAAATGTCCAAACGCAGCTCTTACCAGAAACGTGTTTCTAACTCCTGAATCTAAAGGGAGATTTAACTCACTTAGCTGAACAAACGCACAGCAGAGCAGATTGAAGGATACGTTTCTTCTGTGTTTTAGGCAGAGTTTTACTGCTATTTCGTTATATGCGGGAATAGTGCTGGAAATGCCTGGAAATGCCTGTTTTGAGATCTCTCCACAGAAAGCGTTTCCAGACTTCCCCTTCAACACACGAGTTTAACTCTGTAAGTTGAATGCACACATTGAAGACCGTTCTGTTAGGTAGCTCCGTTTTGGTTTTAGAAGCAGGCAGTTCTCCTTACAGCATATACTCCCATTCACTGAGAAATGTCCAAACGCAGCTCTTACCAGAAACGTGTTTCTAACTCCTGAATCTAAAGGGAGATTTAACTCACTTAGCTGAACAAACGCACAGCAGAGCAGATTGAAGGATACGTTTCTTCTGTGTTTTAGGCAGAGTTTTACTGCTATTTCGTTATATGCGGGAATAGTGCTGGAAATGCCTGTTTTGAGATCTCTCCACAGAAAGCGTTTCCAGACTTCCCCTTCAACACACGAGTTTAACTCTGTAAGTTGAATGCACACATTGAAGACCGTTCTGTTAGGTAGCTCCGTTTTGGTTTTAGAAGCAGACAGTTCTCCTTACAGCATATACTCCCATTCACTGAGAAATGTCCAAACGCAGCTCTTACCAGAAACGTGTTTCTAACTCCTGAATCTAAAGGGAGATTTAACTCACTTAGCTGAACAAACGCACAGCAGAGCAGATTGAAGGATACGTTTCTTCTGTGTTTTAGGCAGAGTTTTACTGCTATTTCCTTATATGCGGGAATAGTGCTGGAAATGCCTGTTTTGAGATCTCTCCACAGAAAGCGTTTCCAGACTTCCCCTTCAACACACGAGTTTAACTCTGTAAGTTGAATGCACACATTGAAGACCGTTCTGTTAGGTAGCTCCGTTTTGGTTTTAGAAGCAGACAGTTCTCCTTACAGCATATACTCCCATTCACTGAGAAATGTCCAAACGCAGCTCTTACCAGAAACGTGTTTCTAACTCCTGAATCTAAAGGGAGATTTAACTCACTTAGCTGAACAAACGCACAGCAGAGCAGATTGAAGGATACGTTTCTTCTGTGTTTTAGGCAGAGTTTTACTGCTATTTCGTTATATGCGGGAATAGTGCTGGAAATGCCTGTTTTGAGATCTCTCCACAGAAAGCGTTTCCAGACTTCCCCTTCAACACACGAGTTTAACTCTGTAAGTTGAATGCACACATTGAAGACCGTTCTGTTAGGTAGCTCCGTTTTGGTTTTAGAAGCAGACAGTTCTCCTTACAGCATATACTCCCATTCACTGAGAAATGTCCAAACGCAGCTCTTACCAGAAACGTGTTTCTAACTCCTGAATCTAAAGGGAGATTTAACTCACTTAGCTGAACAAACGCACAGCAGAGCAGATTGAAGGATACGTTTCTTCTGTGTTTTAGGCAGAGTTTTACTGCTATTTCGTTATATGCGGGAATAGTGCTGGAAATGCCTGTTTTGAGATCTCTCCACAGAAAGCGTTTCCAGACTTCCCCTTCAACACACGAGTTTAACTCTGTAAGTTGAATGCACACATTGAAGACCGTTCTGTTAGGTAGCTCCGTTTTGGTTTTAGAAGCAGACAGTTCTCCTTACAGCATATACTCCCATTCACTGAGAAATGTCCAAACGCAGCTCTTACCAGAAACGTGTTTCTAACTCCTGAATCTAAAGGGAGATTTAACTCACTTAGCTGAACAAACGCACAGCAGAGCAGATTGAAGGATACGTTTCTTCTGTGTTTTAGGCAGAGTTTTACTGCTATTTCGTTATATGCGGGAATAGTGCTGGAAATGCCTGTTTTGAGATCTCTCCACAGAAAGCGTTTCCAGACTTCCCCTTCAACACACGAGTTTAACTCTGTAAGTTGAATGCACACATTGAAGACCGTTCTGTTAGGTAGCTCCGTTTTGGTTTTAGAAGCAGACAGTTCTCCTTACAGCATATACTCCCATTCACTGAGAAATGTCCAAACGCAGCTCTTACCAGAAACGTGTTTCTAACTCCTGAATCTAAAGGGAGATTTAACTCACTTAGCTGAACAAACGCACAGCAGAGCAGATTGAAGGATACGTTTCTTCTGTGTTTTAGGCAGAGTTTTACTGCTATTTCGTTATATGCGGGAATAGTGCTGGAAATGCCTGGAAATGCCTGTTTTGAGATCTCTCCACAGAAAGCGTTTCCAGACTTCCCCTTCAACACACGAGTTTAACTCTGTAAGTTGAATGCACACATTGAAGACCGTTCTGTTAGGTAGCTCCGTTTTGGTTTTAGAAGCAGACAGTTCTCCTTACAGCATATACTCCCATTCACTGAGAAATGTCCAAACGCAGCTCTTACCAGAAACGTGTTTCTAACTCCTGAATCTAAAGGGAGATTTAACTCACTTAGCTGAACAAACGCACAGCAGAGCAGATTGAAGGATACGTTTCTTCTGTGTTTTAGGCAGAGTTTTACTGCTATTTCGTTATATGCGGGAATAGTGCTGGAAATGCCTGTTTTGAGATCTCTCCACAGAAAGCGTTTCCAGACTTCCCCTTCAACACACGAGTTTAACTCTGTAAGTTGAATGCACACATTGAAGACCGTTCTGTTAGGTAGCTCCGTTTTGGTTTTAGAAGCAGACAGTTCTCCTTACAGCATATACTCCCATTCACTGAGAAATGTCCAAACGCAGCTCTTACCAGAAACGTGTTTCTAACTCCTGAATCTAAAGGGAGATTTAACTCACTTAGCTGAACAAACGCACAGCAGAGCAGATTGAAGGATACGTTTCTTCTGTGTTTTAGGCAGAGTTTTACTGCTATTTCGTTATATGCGGGAATAGTGCTGGAAATGCCTGTTTTGAGATCTCTCCACAGAAAGCGTTTCCAGACTTCCCCTTCAACACACGAGTTTAACTCTGTAAGTTGAATGCACACATTGAAGACCGTTCTGTTAGGTAGCTCCGTTTTGGTTTTAGAAGCAGACAGTTCTCCTTACAGCATATACTCCCATTCACTGAGAAATGTCCAAACGCAGCTCTTACCAGAAACGTGTTTCTAACTCCTGAATCTAAAGGGAGATTTAACTCACTTAGCTGAACAAACGCACAGCAGAGCAGATTGAAGGATACGTTTCTTCTGTGTTTTAGGCAGAGTTTTACTGCTATTTCGTTATATGCGGGAATAGTGCTGGAAATGCCTGGAAATGCCTGTTTTGAGATCTCTCCACAGAAAGCGTTTCCAGACTTCCCCTTCAACACACGAGTTTAACTCTGTAAGTTGAATGCACACATTGAAGACCGTTCTGTTAGGTAGCTCCGTTTTGGTTTTAGAAGCAGACAGTTCTCCTTACAGCATATACTCCCATTCACTGAGAAATGTCCAAACGCAGCTCTTACCAGAAACGTGTTTCTAACTCCTGAATCTAAAGGGAGATTTAACTCACTTAGCTGAACAAACGCACAGCAGAGCAGATTGAAGGATACGTTTCTTCTGTGTTTTAGGCAGAGTTTTACTGCTATTTCGTTATATGCGGGAATAGTGCTGGAAATGCCTGTTTTGAGATCTCTCCACAGAAAGCGTTTCCAGACTTCCCCTTCAACACACGAGTTTAACTCTGTAAGTTGAATGCACACATTGAAGACCGTTCTGTTAGGTAGCTCCGTTTTGGTTTTAGAAGCAGACAGTTCTCCTTACAGCATATACTCCCATTCACTGAGAAATGTCCAAACGCAGCTCTTACCAGAAACGTGTTTCTAACTCCTGAATCTAAAGGGAGATTTAACTCACTTAGCTGAACAAACGCACAGCAGAGCAGATTGAAGGATACGTTTCTTCTGTGTTTTAGGCAGAGTTTTACTGCTATTTCGTTATATGCGGGAATAGCGCTGGAAATGCCTGTTTTGAGATCTCTCCACAGAAAGCGTTTCCAGACTTTCCCTTCAACACACGAGTTTAACTCTGTAAGTTGAATGCACACATTGAAGACCGTTCTGTTAGGTAGCTCCGTTTTGGTTTTAGAAGCAGACAGTTCTCCTTACAGCATATACTCCCATTCACTGAGAAATGTCCAAACGCAGCTCTTACCAGAAACGTGTTTCCAACTCCTGAATCTAAAGGGAGATTTAACTCACTTAGCTGAACAAACGCACAGCAGAGCAGATTGAAGGATACGTTTCTTCTGTGTTTTAGGCAGAGTTTTACTGCTATTTCGTTATATGCGGGAATAGTGCTGGAAATGCCTGTTTTGAGATCTCTCCACAGAAAGCGTTTCCAGACTTCCCCTTCAACACACGAGTTTAACTCTGTAAGTTGAATGCACACATTGAAGACCGTTCTGTTAGGTAGCTCCGTTTTGGTTTTAGAAGCAGACAGTTCTCCTTACAGCATATACTCCCATTCACTGAGAAATGTCCAAACGCAGCTCTTATCAGAAACGTGTTTCTAACTCCTGAATCTAAAGGGAGATTTAACTCACTTAGCTGAACAAACGCACAGCAGAGCAGATTGAAGGATACGTTTCTTCTGTGTTTTAGGCAGAGTTTTACTGCTATTTCGTTATATGCGGGAATAGTGCTGGAAATGCCTGGAAATGCCTGTTTTGAAGTCTCTCCACAGAAAGCGTTTCCAGACTTCCCCTTTAACACACAAGTTTAACTCTGTAAGTTGAATGCACACATTGAAGACCGTTCTGTTAGGTAGCTCCGTTTTGGTTTTAGAAGCAGACAGTTCTCCTTACAGCATATACTCCCATTCACTGAGAAATGTCCAAACGCAGCTCTTACCAGAAACGTGTTTCTAACTCCTGAATCTAAAGGGAGATTTAACTCACTTAGCTGAACAAACGCACAGCAGAGCAGATTGAAGGATACGTTTCTTCTGTGTTTTAGGCAGAGTTTTACTGCTATTTCGTTATATGCGGGAATAGTGCTGGAAATGCCTGTTTTGAGATCTCTCCACAGAAAGCGTTTCCAGACTTCCCCTTCAACACACGAGTTTAACTCTGTAAGTTGAATGCACACATTGAAGACCGTTCTGTTAGGTAGCTCCGTTTTGGTTTTAGAAGCAGACAGTTCTCCTTACAGCATATACTCCCATTCACTGAGAAATGTCCAAACGCAGCTCTTATCAGAAACGTGTTTCTAACTCCTGAATCTAAAGGGAGATTTAACTCACTTAGCTGAACAAACGCACAGCAGAGCAGATTGAAGGATACGTTTCTTCTGTGTTTTAGGCAGAGTTTTACTGCTATTTCGTTATATGCGGGAATAGTGCTGGAAATGCCTGGAAATGCCTGTTTTGAAGTCTCTCCACAGAAAGCGTTTCCAGACTTCCCCTTTAACACACAAGTTTAACTCTGTAAGTTGAATGCACACATTGAAGACCGTTCTGTTAGGTAGCTCCGTTTTGGTTTTAGAAGCAGACAGTTCTCCTTACAGCATATACTCCCATTCACTGAGAAATGTCCAAACGCAGCTCTTACCAGAAACGTGTTTCTAACTCCTGAATCTAAAGGGAGATTTAACTCACTTAGCTGAACAAACGCACAGCAGAGCAGATTGAAGGATACGTTTCTTCTGTGTTTTAGGCAGAGTTTTACTGCTATTTCGTTATATGCGGGAATAGTGCTGGAAATGCCTGGAAATGCCTGTTTTGAGATCTCTCCACAGAAAGCGTTTCCAGACTTCCCCTTCAACACACGAGTTTAACTCTGTAAGTTGAATGCACACATTGAAGACCGTTCTGTTAGGTAGCTCCGTTTTGGTTTTAGAAGCAGACAGTTCTCCTTACAGCATATACTCCCATTCACTGAGAAATGTCCAAACGCAGCTCTTACCAGAAAGGTGTTTCTAACTCCTGAATCTAAAGGGAGATTTAACTCACTTAGCTGAACAAACGCACAGCAGAGCAGATTGAAGGATACGTTTCTTCTGTGTTTTAGGCAGAGTTTTACTGCTATTTCGTTATATGCGGGAATAGTGCTGGAAATGCCTGGAAATGCCTGTTTTGAGATCTCTCCACAGAAAGCGTTTCCAGACTTCCCCTTCAACACACGAGTTTAACTCTGTAAGTTGAATGCACACATTGAAGACCGTTCTGTTAGGTAGCTCCGTTTTGGTTTTAGAAGCAGACAGTTCTCCTTACAGCATATACTCCCATTCACTGAGAAATGTCCAAACGCAGCTCTTACCAGAAACGTGTTTCTAACTCCTGAATCTAAAGGGAGATTTAACTCACTTAGCTGAACAAACGCACAGCAGAGCAGATTGAAGGATACGTTTCTTCTGTGTTTTAGGCAGAGTTTTACTGCTATTTCGTTATATGCGGGAAGAGTGCTGGAAATGCCTGTTTTGAGATCTCTCCACAGAAAGCGTTTCCAGACTTCCCCTTCAACACACGAGTTTAACTCTGTAAGTTGAATGCACACATTGAAGACCGTTCTGTTAGGTAGCTCCGTTTTGGTTTTAGAAGCAGACAGTTCTACTTACAGCATATACTCCCATTCACTGAGAAATGTCCAAACGCAGCTCTTACCAGAAACGTGTTTCTAACTCCTGAATCTAAAGGGAGATTTAACTCACTTAGCTGAACAAACGCACAGCAGAGCAGATTGAAGGATACGTTTCTTCTGTGTTTTAGGCAGAGTTTTACTGCTATTTCCTTATATGCGGGAATAGTGCTGGAAATGCCTGTTTTGAGATCTCTCCACAGAAAGCGTTTCCAGACTTCCCCTTCAACACACGAGTTTAACTCTGTAAGTTGAATGCACACATTGAAGACCGTTCTGTTAGGTAGCTCCGTTTTGGTTTTAGAAGCAGACAGTTCTCCTTACAGCATATACTCCCATTCACTGAGAAATGTCCAAACGCAGCTCTTACCAGAAACGTGTTTCTAACTCCTGAATCTAAAGGGAGATTTAACTCACTTAGCTGAACAAACGCACAGCAGAGCAGATTGAAGGATACGTTTCTTCTGTGTTTTAGGCAGAGTTTTACTGCTATTTCGTTATATGCGGGAATAGTGCTGGAAATGCCTGTTTTGAGATCTCTCCACAGAAAGCGTTTCCAGACTTCCCCTTCAACACACGAGTTTAACTCTGTAAGTTGAATGCACACATTGAAGACCGTTCTGTTAGGTAGCTCCGTTTTGGTTTTAGAAGCAGACAGTTCTCCTTACAGCATATAATCCCATTCACTGAGAAATGTCCAAACGCAGCTCTTACCAGAAACGTGTTTCTAACTCCTGAATCTAAAGGGAGATTTAACTCACTTAGCTGAACAAACGCACAGCAGAGCAGATTGAAGGATACGTTTCTTCTGTGTTTTAGGCAGAGTTTTACTGCTATTTCGTTATATGCGGGAATAGTGCTGGAAATGCCTGTTTTGAGATCTCTCCACAGAAAGCGTTTCCAGACTTCCCCTTCAACACACGAGTTTAACTCTGTAAGTTGAATGCACACATTGAAGACCGTTCTGTTAGGTAGCTCCGTTTTGGTTTTAGAAGCAGACAGTTCTCCTTACAGCATATACTCCCATTCACTGAGAAATGTCCAAACGCAGCTCTTACCAGAAACGTGTTTCTAACTCCTGAATCTAAAGGGAGATTTAACTCACTTAGCTGAACAAACGCACAGCAGAGCAGATTGAAGGATACGTTTCTTCTGTGTTTTAGGCAGAGTTTTACTGCTATTTCGTTATATGCGGGAATAGTGCTGGAAATGCCTGTTTTGAGATCTCTCCACAGAAAGCGTTTCCAGACTTCCCCTTCAACACACGAGTTTAACTCTGTAAGTTGAATGCACACATTGAAGACCGTTCTGTTAGGTAGCTCCGTTTTGGTTTTAGAAGCAGACAGTTCTCCTTACAGCATATACTCCCATTCACTGAGAAATGTCCAAACGCAGCTCTTACCAGAAACGTGTTTCTAACTCCTGAATCTAAAGGGAGATTTAACTCACTTAGCTGAACAAACGCACAGCAGAGCAGATTGAAGGATACGTTTCTTCTGTGTTTTAGGCAGAGTTTTACTGCTATTTCGTTATATGCGGGAATAGTGCTGGAAATGCCTGGAAATGCCTGTTTTGAGATCTCTCCACAGAAAGCGTTTCCAGACTTCCCCTTCAACACACGAGTTTAACTCTGTAAGTTGAATGCACACATTGAAGACCGTTCTGTTAGGTAGCTCCGTTTTGGTTTTAGAAGCAGACAGTTCTCCTTACAGCATATACTCCCATTCACTGAGAAATGTCCAAACGCAGCTCTTACCAGAAACGTGTTTCTAACTCCTGAATCTAAAGGGAGATTTAACTCACTTAGCTGAACAAACGCACAGCAGAGCAGATTGAAGGATACGTTTCTTCTGTGTTTTAGGCAGAGTTTTACTGCTATTTCGTTATATGCGGGAATAGTGCTGGAAATGCCTGTTTTGAGATCTCTCCACAGAAAGCGTTTCCAGACTTCCCCTTCAACACACGAGTTTAACTCTGTAAGTTGAATGCACACATTGAAGACCGTTCTGTTAGGTAGCTCCGTTTTGGTTTTAGAAGCAGACAGTTCTCCTTACAGCATATACTCCCATTCACTGAGAAATGTCCAAACGCAGCTCTTACCAGAAACGTGTTTCTAACTCCTGAATCTAAAGGGAGATTTAACTCACTTAGCTGAACAAACGCACAGCAGAGCAGATTGAAGGATACGTTTCTTCTGTGTTTTAGGCAGAGTTTTACTGCTATTTCGTTATATGCGGGAATAGTGCTGGAAATGCCTGTTTTGAGATCTCTCCACAGAAAGCGTTTCCAGACTTCCCCTTCAACACACGAGTTTAACTCTGTAAGTTGAATGCACACATTGAAGACCGTTCTGTTAGGTAGTTCCGTTTTGGTTTTAGAAGCAGACAGTTCTTACAGCATATACTCCCATTCACTGAGAAATGTCCAAACGCAGCTCTTACCAGAAACGTGTTTCTAACTCCTGAATCTAAAGGGAGATTTAACTCACTTAGCTGAACAAACGCACAGCAGAGCAGATTGAAGGATACGTTTCTTCTGTGTTTTAGGCAGAGTTTTACTGCTATTTCGTTATATGCGGGAATAGTGCTGGAAATGCCTGTTTTGAGATCTCTCCACAGAAAGCGTTTCCAGACTTCCCCTTCAACACACGAGTTTAACTCTGTAAGTTGAATGCACACATTGAAGACCGTTCTGTTAGGTAGCTCCGTTTTGGTTTTAGAAGCAGACAGTTCTCCTTACAGCATATACTCCCATTCACTGAGAAATGTCCAAACGCAGCTCTTATCAGAAACGTGTTTCTAACTCCTGAATCTAAAGGGAGATTTAACTCACTTAGCTGAACAAACGCACAGCAGAGCAGATTGAAGGATACGTTTCTTCTGTGTTTTAGGCAGAGTTTTACTGCTATTTCGTTATATGCGGGAATAGTGCTGGAAATGCCTGGAAATGCCTGTTTTGAGATCTCTCCACAGAAAGCGTTTCCAGACTTCCCCTTCAACACAGAAGTTTAACTCTGTAAGTTGAATGCACACATTGAAGACCGTTCTGTTAGGTAGCTCCGTTTTGGTTTTAGAAGCAGACAGTTCTCCTTACAGCATATACTCCCATTCACTGAGAAATGTCCAAACGCAGCTCTTACCAGAAACGTGTTTCTAACTCCTGAATCTAAAGGGAGATTTAACTCACTTAGCTGAACAAACGCACAGCAGAGCAGATTGAAGGATACGTTTCTTCTGTGTTTTAGGCAGAGTTTTACTGCTATTTCGTTATATGCGGGAATAGTGCTGGAAATGCCTGGAAATGCCTGTTTTGAGATCTCTCCACAGAAAGCGTTTCCAGACTTCCCCTTCAACACACGAGTTTAACTCTGTAAGTTGAATGCACACATTGAAGACCGTTCTGTTAGGTAGCTCCGTTTTGGTTTTAGAAGCAGACAGTTCTCCTTACAGCATATACTCCCATTCACTGAGAAATGTCCAAACGCAGCTCTTACCAGAAACGTGTTTCTAACTCCTGAATCTAAAGGGAGATTTAACTCACTTAGCTGAACAAAGGCACAGCAGAGCAGATTGAAGGATACGTTTCTTCTGTGTTTTAGGCAGAGTTTTACTGCTATTTCGTTATATGCGGGAATAGTGCTGGAAATGCCTGTTTTGAGATCTCTCCACAGAAAGCGTTTCCAGACTTTCCCTTCAACACACGAGTTTAACTCTGTAAGTTGAATGCACACATTGAAGACCATTCTGTTAGGTAGCTCCGTTTTGGTTTTAGAAGCAGACAGTTCTCCTTACAGCATATACTCCCATTCACTGAGAAATGTCCAAACGCAGCTCTTACCAGAAACGTGTTTCTAACTCCTGAATCTAAAGGGAGATTTAACTCACTTAGCTGAACAAACGCACAGCAGAGCAGATTGAAGGATACGTTTCTTCTGTGTTTTAGGCAGAGTTTTACTGCTATTTCGTTATATGCGGGAATAGTGCTGGAAATGCCTGGAAATGCCTGTTTTGAGATCTCTCCACAGAAAGCGTTTCCAGACTTCCCCTTCAACACACGAGTTTAACTCTGTAAGTTGAATGCACACATTGAAGACCGTTCTGTTAGGTAGCTCCGTTTTGGTTTTAGAAGCAGACAGTTCTCCTTACAGCATATACTCCCATTCACTGAGAAATGTCCAAACGCAGCTCTTACCAGAAACGTGTTTCTAACTCCTGAATCTAAAGGGAGATTTAACTCACTTAGCTGAACAAACGCACAGCAGAGCAGATTGAAGGATACGTTTCTTCTGTGTTTTAGGCAGAGTTTTACTGCTATTTCGTTATATGCGGGAATAGTGCTGGAAATGCCTGTTTTGAGATCTCTCCACAGAAAGCGTTTCCAGACTTCCCCTTCAACACACGAGTTTAACTCTGTAAGTTGAATGCACACATTGAAGACCATTCTGTTAGGTAGCTCCGTTTTGGTTTTAGAAGCAGACAGTTCTCCTTACAGCATATACTCCCATTCACTGAGAAATGTCCAAACGCAGCTCTTACCAGAAACGTGTTTCTAACTCCTGAATCTAAAGGGAGATTTAACTCACTTAGCTGAACAAACGCACAGCAGAGCAGATTGAAGGATACGTTTCTTCTGTGTTTTAGGCAGAGTTTTACTGCTATTTCGTTATATGCGGGAATAGTGCTGGAAATGCCTGGAAATGCCTGTTTTGAGATCTCTCCACAGAAAGCGTTTCCAGACTTCCCCCTCAACACACGAGTTTAACTCTGTAAGTTGAATGCACACATTGAAGACCGTTCTGTTAGGTAGCTCCGTTTTGGTTTTAGAAGCAGACAGTTCTCCTTACAGCATATACTCCCATTCACTGAGAAATGTCCAAACGCAGCTCTTACCAGAAACGTGTTTCTAACTCCTGAATCTAAAGGGAGATTTAACTCACTTAGCTGAACAAACGCACAGCAGAGCAGATTGAAGGATACGTTTCTTCTGTGTTTTAGGCAGAGTTTTACTGCTATTTCGTTATATGCGGGAATAGTGCTGGAAATGCCTGTTTTGAGATCTCTCCACAGAAAGCGTTTCCAGACTTCCCCTTCAACACACGAGTTTAACTCTGTAAGTTGAATGCACACATTGAAGACCGTTCTGTTAGGTAGCTCCGTTTTGGTTTTAGAAGCAGACAGTTCTCCTTACAGCATATACTCCCATTCACTGAGAAATGTCCAAACGCAGCTCTTACCAGAAACGTGTTTCTAACTCCTGAATCTAAAGGGAGATTTAACTCACTTTGCTGAACAAACGCACAGCAGAGCAGATTGAAGGATACGTTTCTTCTGTGTTTTAGGCAGATTTTTACTGCTATTTCGTTATATGCGGGAATAGTGCTGGAAATGCCTGTTTTGAGATCTCTCCACAGAAAGCGTTTCCAGACTTCCCCTTCAACACACGAGTTTAACTCTGTAAGTTGAATGCACACATTGAAGACCGTTCTGTTAGGTAGCTCCGTTTTGGTTTTAGAAGCAGACAGTTCTCCTTACAGCATATACTCCCATTCACTGAGAAATGTCCAAACGCAGCTCTTACCAGAAACGTGTTTCTAACTCCTGAATCTAAAGGGAGATTTAACTCACTTAGCTGAACAAACGCACAGCAGAGCAGATTGAAGGATACGTTTCTTCTGTGTTTTAGGCAGAGTTTTACTGCTATTTCGTTATATGCGGGAATAGTGCTGGAAATGCCTGGAAATGCCTGTTTTGAGATCTCTCCACAGAAAGCGTTTCCAGACTTCCCCTTCAACACACGAGTTTAACTCTGTAAGTTGAATGCACACATTGAAGACCGTTCTGTTAGGTAGCTCCGTTTTGGTTTTAGAAGCAGACAGTTCTCCTTACAGCATATACTCCCATTCACTGAGAAATGTCCAAACGCAGCTCTTACCAGAAACGTGTTTCTAACTCCTGAATCTAAAGGGAGATTTAACTCACTTAGCTGAACAAACGCACAGCAGAGCAGATTGAAGGATACGTTTCTTCTGTGTTTTAGGCAGAGTTTTACTGCTATTTCGTTATATGCGGGAATAGTGCTGGAAATGCCTGGAAATGCCTGTTTCGAGATCTCTCCACAGAAAGCATTTCCAGACTTCCCCTTCAACACACGAGTTTAACTCTGTAAGTTGAATGCACACATTGAAGACCGTTCTGTTAGGTAGCTCCGTTTTGGTTTTAGAAGCAGACAGTTCTCCTTACAGCATATACTCCCATTCACTGAGAAATGTCCAAACGCAGCTCTTACCAGAAACGTGTTTCTAACTCCTGAATCTAAAAGGAGATTTAACTCACTTAGCTGAACAAACGCACAGCAGAGCAGATTGAAGGATACGTTTCTTCTGTGTTTTAGGCAGAGTTTTACTGCTATTTCGTTATATGCGGGAATAGTGCTGGAAATGCCTGTTTTGAGATCTCTCCACAGAAAGCGTTTCCAGACTTCCCCTTCAACACACGAGTTTAACTCTGTAAGTTGAATGCACACATTGAAGACCGTTCTGTTAGGTAGCTCCGTTTTGGTTTTAGAACTAGACAGTTCTTACAGCATATACTCCCATTCACTGAGAAATGTCCAAACGCAGCTCTTACCAGAAACGTGTTTCTAACTCCTGAATCTAAAGGGAGATTTAACTCACTTAGCTGAACAAACGCACAGCAGAGCAGATTGAAGGATACGTTTCTTCTGTGTTTTAGGCAGAGTTTTACTGCTATTTCGTTATATGCGGGAATAGTGCTGGAAATGCCTGTTTTGAGATCTCTCCACAGAAAGCGTTTCCAGACTTCCCCTTCAACACACGAGTTTAACTCTGTAAGTTGAATGCACACATTGAAGACCGTTCTGTTAGGTAGCTCCGTTTTGGTTTTAGAAGCAGACAGTTCTCCTTACAGCATATACTCCCATTCACTGAGAAATGTCCAAACGCAGCTCTTATCAGAAACGTGTTTCTAACTCCTGAATCTAAAGGGAGATTTAACACACTTAGCTGAACAAACGCACAGCAGAGCAGATTGAAGGATACGTTTCTTCTGTGTTTTAGGCAGAGTTTTACTGCTATTTCGTTATATGCGGGAATAGTGCTGGAAATGCCTGGAAATGCCTGTTTTGAGATCTCTCCACAGAAAGCGTTTCCAGACTTCCCCTTCAACACACAAGTTTAACTCTGTAAGTTGAATGCACACATTGAAGACCGTTCTGTTAGGTAGCTCCGTTTTGGTTTTAGAAGCAGACAGTTCTCCTTACAGCATATACTCCCATTCACTGAGAAATGTCCAAACGCAGCTCTTACCAGAAACGTGTTTCTAACTCCTGAATCTAAAGGGAGATTTAACTCACTTAGCTGAACAAACGCACAGCAGAGCAGATTGAAGGATACGTTTCTTCTGTGTTTTAGGCAGAGTTTTACTGCTATTTCGTTATATGCGGGAATAGTGCTGGAAATGCCTGGAAATGCCTGTTTTGAGATCTCTCCACAGAAAGCGTTTCCAGACTTCCCCTTCAACACACGAGTTTAACTCTGTAAGTTGAATGCACACATTGAAGACCGTTCTGTTAGGTAGCTCCGTTTTGGTTTTAGAAGCAGACAGTTCTCCTTACAGCATATACTCCCATTCACTGAGAAATGTCCAAACGCAGCTCTTACCAGAAACGTGTTTCTAACTCCTGAATCTAAAGGGAGATTTAACTCACTTAGCTGAACAAACGCACAGCAGAGCAGATTGAAGGATACGTTTCTTCTGTGTTTTAGGCAGAGTTTTACTGCTATTTCGTTATATGCGGGAATAGTGCTGGAAATGCCTGTTTTGAGATCTCTCCACAGAAAGCGTTTCCAGACTTCCCCTTCAACACACGAGTTTAACTCTGTAAGTTGAATGCACACATTGAAGACCGTTCTGTTAGGTAGCTCCGTTTTGGTTTTAGAAGCAGACAGTTCTCCTTACAGCATATACTCCCATTCACTGAGAAATGTCCAAACGCAGCTCTTACCAGAAACGTGTTTCTAACTCCTGAATCTAAAGGGAGATTTAACTCACTTAGCTGAACAAACGCACAGCAGAGCAGATTGAAGGATACGTTTCTTCTGTGTTTTAGGCAGAGTTTTACTGCTATTTCGTTATATGCGGGAATAGTGCTGGAAATGCCTGGAAATGCCTGTTTTGAGATCTCTCCACAGAAAGCGTTTCCAGACTTCCCCTTCAACACACAAGTTTAACTCTGTAAGTTGAATGCACACATTGAAGACCGTTCTGTTAGGTAGCTCCGTTTTGGTTTTAGAAGCAGACAGTTCTCCTTACAGCATATACTCCCATTCACTGAGAAATGTCCAAACGCAGCTCTTACCAGAAACGTGTTTCTAACTCCTGAATCTAAAGGGAGATTTAACTCACTTAGCTGAACAAACGCACAGCAGAGCAGATTGAAGGATACGTTTCTTCTGTGTTTTAGGCAGAGTTTTACTGCTATTTCGTTATATGCGGGAATAGTGCTGGAAATGCCTGGAAATGCCTGTTTTGAGATCTCTCCACAGAAAGCGTTTCCAGACTTCCCCTTCAACACACGAGTTTAACTCTGTAAGTTGAATGCACACATTGAAGACCGTTCTGTTAGGTAGCTCCGTTTTGGTTTTAGAAGCAGACAGTTCTCCTTACAGCATATACTCCCATTCACTGAGAAATGTCCAAACGCAGCTCTTACCAGAAACGTGTTTCTAACTCCTGAATCTAAAGGGAGATTTAACTCACTTAGCTGAACAAACGCACAGCAGAGCGGATTGAAGGATACGTTTCTTCTGTGTTTTAGGCAGAGTTTTACTGCTATTTCGTTATATGCGGGAATAGTGCTGGAAATGCCTGTTTTGAGATCTCTCCACAGAAAGCGTTTCCAGACTTCCCCTTCAACACACGAGTTTAACTCTGTAAGTTGAATGCACACATTGAAGACCGTTCTGTTAGGTAGCTCCGTTTTGGTTTTAGAAGCAGACAGTTCTCCTTACAGCATATACTCCCATTCACTGAGAAATGTCCAAACGCAGCTCTTACCAGAAACGTGTTTCTAACTCCTGAATTTAAAGGGAGATTTAACTCACTTAGCTGAACAAACGCACAGCAGAGCAGATTGAAGGATACGTTTCTTCTGTGTTTTAGGCAGAGTTTTACTGCTATTTCGTTATATGCGGGAGTAGTGCTGGAAATGCCTGTTTTGAGATCTCTCCACAGAAAGCGTTTCCAGACTTCCCCTTCAACACACGAGTTTAACTCTGTAAGTTGAATGCACACATTGAAGACCGTTCTGTTAGGTAGCTCCGTTTTGGTTTTAGAAGCAGACAGTTCTCCTTACAGCATATACTCCCATTCACTGAGAAATGTCCAAACGAAGCTCTTACCAGAAACGTGTTTCTAACTCCTGAATCTAAAGGGAGATTTAACTCACTTAGCTGAACAAACGCACAGCAGAGCAGATTGAAGGATACGTTTCTTCTGTGTTTTAGGCAGAGTTTTACTGCTATTTCGTTATATGCGGGAATAGTGCTGGAAATGCCTGTTTTGAGATCTCTCCACAGAAAGCGTTTCCAGACTTCCCCTTCAACACACGAGTTTAACTCTGTAAGTTGAATGCACACATTGAAGACCGTTCTGTTAGGTAGCTCCGTTTTGGTTTTAGAAGCAGACAGTTCTCCTTACAGCATATACTCCCATTCACTGAGAAATGTCCAAACGCAGCTCTTACCAGAAACGTGTTTCTAACTCCTGAATCTAAAGGGAGATTTAACTCACTTAGCTGAACAAACGCACAGCAGAGCAGATTGAAGGATACGTTTCTTCTGTGTTTTAGGCAGAGTTTTACTGCTATTTCGTTATATGCGGGAATAGTGCTGGAAATGCCTGGAAATGCCTGTTTTGAGATCTCTCCACAGAAAGCGTTTCCAGACTTCCCCTTCAACACACGAGTTTAACTCTGTAAGTTGAATGCACACATTGAAGACCGTTCTGTTAGGTAGCTCCGTTTTGGTTTTAGAAGCAGACAGTTCTCCTTACAGCATATACTCCCATTCACTGAGAAATGTCCAAACGCAGCTCTTACCAGAAACGTGTTTCTAACTCCTGAATCTAAAGGGAGATTTAACTCACTTAGCTGAACAAACGCACAGCAGAGCAGATTGAAGGATACGTTTCTTCTGTGTTTTAGGCAGAGTTTTACTGCTATTTCGTTATATGCGGGAATAGTGCTGGAAATGCCTGTTTTGAGATCTCTCCGCAGAAAGCGTTTCCAGACTTCCCCTTCAACACACGAGTTTAACTCTGTAAGTTGAATGCACACATTGAAGACCGTTCTGTTAGGTAGCTCCGTTTTGGTTTTAGAAGCAGACAGTTCTCCTTACAGCATATACTCCCATTCACTGAGAAATGTCCAAACGCAGCTCTTACCAGAAACGTGTTTCTAACTCCTGAATCTAAAGGGAGATTTAACTCACTTAGCTGAACAAACGCACAGCAGAGCAGATTGAAGGATACGTTTCTTCTGTGTTTTAGGCAGAGTTTTACTGCTATTTCGTTATATGCGGGAATAGTGCTGGAAATGCCTGGAAATGCCTGTTTTGAGATCTCTCCACAGAAAGCGTTTCCAGACTTCCCCTTCAACACACGAGTTTAACTCTGTAAGTTGAATGCACACATTGAAGACCGTTCTGTTAGGTAGCTCCGTTTTGGTTTTAGAAGCAGACAGTTCTCCTTACAGCATATACTCCCATTCACTGAGAAATGTCCAAACGCAGCTCTTACCAGAAACGTGTTTCTAACTCCTGAATCTAAAGGGAGATTTAACTCACTTAGCTGAACAAACGCACAGCAGAGCAGATTGAAGGATACGTTTCTTCTGTGTTTTAGGCAGAGTTTTACTGCTATTTCGTTATATGCGGGAATAGTGCTGGAAATGCCTGGAAATGCCTGTTTCGAGATCTCTCCACAGAAAGCGTTTCCAGACTTCCCCTTCAACACACGAGTTTAACTCTGTAAGTTGAATGCACACATTGAAGACCGTTCTGTTAGGTAGCTCCGTTTTGGTTTTAGAAGCAGACAGTTCTCCTTACAGCATATACTCCCATTCACTGAGAAATGTCCAAACGCAGCTCTTACCAGAAACGTGTTTCTAACTCCTGAATCTAAAAGGAGATTTAACTCACTTAGCTGAACAAACGCACAGCAGAGCAGATTGAAGGATACGTTTCTTCTGTGTTTTAGGCAGAGTTTTACTGCTATTTCGTTATATGCGGGAATAGTGCTGGAAATGCCTGTTTTGAGATCTCTCCACAGAAAGCGTTTCCAGACTTCCCCTTCAACACACGAGTTTAACTCTGTAAGTTGAATGCACACATTGAAGACCATTCTGTTAGGTAGCTCCGTTTTGGTTTTAGAAGCAGACAGTTCTTACAGCATATACTCCCATTCACTGAGAAATGTCCAAACGCAGCTCTTACCAGAAACGTGTTTCTAACTCCTGAATCTAAAGGGAGATTTAACTCACTTAGCTGAACAAACGCACAGCAGAGCAGATTGAAGGATACGTTTCTTCTGTGTTTTAGGCAGAGTTTTACTGCTATTTCGTTATATGCGGGAATAGTGCTGGAAATGCCTGTTTTGAGATCTCTCCACAGAAAGCGTTTCCAGACTTCCCCTTCAACACACGAGTTTAACTCTGTAAGTTGAATGCACACATTGAAGACCGTTCTGTTAGGTAGCTCCGTTTTGGTTTTAGAAGCAGACAGTTCTCCTTACAGCATATACTCCCATTCACTGAGAAATGTCCAAACGCAGCTCTTACCAGAAACGTGTTTCTAACTCCTGAATCTAAAGGGAGATTTAACTCACTTAGCTGAACAAACGCACAGCAGAGCAGATTGAAGGATACGTTTCTTCTGTGTTTTAGGCAGAGTTTTACTGCTATTTCGTTATATGCGGGAATAGTGCTGGAAATGCCTGGAAATGCCTGTTTCGAGATCTCTCCACAGAAAGCGTTTCCAGACTTCCCCTTCAACACACGAGTTTAACTCTGTAAGTTGAATGCACACATTGAAGACCGTTCTGTTAGGTAGCTCCGTTTTGGTTTTAGAAGCAGACAGTTCTCCTTACAGCATATACTCCCATTCACTGAGAAATGTCCAAACGCAGCTCTTACCAGAAACGTGTTTCTAACTCCTGAATCTAAAAGGAGATTTAACTCACTTAGCTGAACAAACGCACAGCAGAGCAGATTGAAGGATACGTTTCTTCTGTGTTTTAGGCAGAGTTTTACTGCTATTTCGTTATATGCGGGAATAGTGCTGGAAATGCCTGTTTTGAGATCTCTCCACAGAAAGCGTTTCCAGACTTCCCCTTCAACACACGAGTTTAACTCTGTAAGTTGAATGCACACATTGAAGACCATTCTGTTAGGTAGCTCCGTTTTGGTTTTAGAAGCAGACAGTTCTTACAGCATATACTCCCATTCACTGAGAAATGTCCAAACGCAGCTCTTACCAGAAACGTGTTTCTAACTCCTGAATCTAAAGGGAGATTTAACTCACTTAGCTGAACAAACGCACAGCAGAGCAGATTGAAGGATACGTTTCTTCTGTGTTTTAGGCAGAGTTTTACTGCTATTTCGTTATATGCGGGAATAGTGCTGGAAATGCCTGTTTTGAGATCTCTCCACAGAAAGCGTTTCCAGACTTCCCCTTCAACACACGAGTTTAACTCTGTAAGTTGAATGCACACATTGAAGACCGTTCTGTTAGGTAGCTCCGTTTTGGTTTTAGAAGCAGACAGTTCTCCTTACAGCATATACTCCCATTCACTGAGAAATGTCCAAACGCAGCTCTTATCAGAAACGTGTTTCTAACTCCTGAATCTAAAGGGAGATTTAACTCACTTAGCTGAACAAACGCACAGCAGAGCAGATTGAAGGATACGTTTCTTCTGTGTTTTAGGCAGAGTTTTACTGCTATTTCGTTATATGCGGGAATAGTGCTGGAAATGCCTGGAAATGCCTGTTTTGAGATCTCTCCACAGAAAGCGTTTCCAGACTTCCCCTTCAACACACAAGTTTAACTCTGTAAGTTGAATGCACACATTGAAGACCGTTCTGTTAGGTAGCTCCGTTTTGGTTTTAGAAGCAGACAGTTCTCCTTACAGCATATACTCCCATTCACTGAGAAATGTCCAAACGCAGCTCTTACCAGAAACGTGTTTCTAACTCCTGAATCTAAAGGGAGATTTAACTCACTTAGCTGAACAAACGCACAGCAGAGCAGATTGAAGGATACGTTTCTTCTGTGTTTTAGGCAGAGTTTTACTGCTATTTCGTTATATGCGGGAATAGTGCTGGAAATGCCTGGAAATGCCTGTTTTGAGATCTCTCCACAGAAAGCGTTTCCAGACTTCCCCTTCAACACACGAGTTTAACTCTGTAAGTTGAATGCACACATTGAAGACCGTTCTGTTAGGTAGCTCCGTTTTGGTTTTAGAAGCAGACAGTTCTCCTTACAGCATATACTCCCATTCACTGAGAAATGTCCAAACGCAGCTCTTACCAGAAACGTGTTTCTAACTCCTGAATCTAAAGGGAGATTTAACTCACTTAGCTGAACAAACGCACAGCAGAGCAGATTGAAGGATACGTTTCTTCTGTGTTTTAGGCAGAGTTTTACTGCTATTTCGTTATATGCGGGAATAGTGCTGGAAATGCCTGTTTTGAGATCTCTCCACAGAAAGCGTTTCCAGACTTCCCCTTCAACACACGAGTTTAACTCTGTAAGTTGAATGCACACATTGAAGACCGTTCTGTTAGGTAGCTCCGTTTTGGTTTTAGAAGCAGACAGTTCTCCTTACAGCATATACTCCCATTCACTGAGAAATGTCCAAACGCAGCTCTTACCAGAAACGTGTTTCTAACTCCTGAATCTAAAGGGAGATTTAACTCACTTAGCTGAACAAACGCACAGCAGAGCAGATTGAAGGATACGTTTCTTCTGTGTTTTAGGCAGAGTTTTACTGCTATTTCGTTATATGCGGGAATAGTGCTGGAAATGCCTGGAAATGCCTGTTTTGAGATCTCTCCACAGAAAGCGTTTCCAGACTTCCCCTTCAACACACGAGTTTAACTCTGTAAGTTGAATGCACACATTGAAGACCGTTCTGTTAGGTAGCTCCGTTTTGGTTTTAGAAGCAGACAGTTCTCCTTACAGCATATACTCCCATTCACTGAGAAATGTCCAAACGCAGCTCTTACCAGAAACGTGTTTCTAACTCCTGAATCTAAAGGGAGATTTAACTCACTTAGCTGAACAAACGCACAGCAGAGCAGATTGAAGGATACGTTTCTTCTGTGTTTTAGGCAGAGTTTTACTGCTATTTCGTTATATGCGGGAATAGTGCTGGAAATGCCTGTTTTGAGATCTCTCCACAGAAAGCGTTTCCAGACTTCCCCTTCAACACACGAGTTTAACTCTGTAAGTTGAATGCACACATTGAAGACCGTTCTGTTAGGTAGCTCCGTTTTGGTTTTAGAAGAAGACAGTTCTCCTTACAGCATATACTCCCATTCACTGAGAAATGTCCAAACGCAGCTCTTACCAGAAACGTGTTTCTAACTCCTGAATCTAAAGGGAGATTTAACTCACTTAGCTGAACAAACGCACAGCAGAGCAGATTGAAGGATACGTTTCTTCTGTGTTTTAGGCAGAGTTTTACTGCTATTTCCTTATATGCGGGAATAGTGCTGGAAATGCCTGTTTTGAGATCTCTCCACAGAAAGCGTTTCCAGACTTCCCCTTCAACACACGAGTTTAACTCTGTAAGTTGAATGCACACATTGAAGACCGTTCTGTTAGGTAGCTCCGTTTTGGTTTTAGAAGCAGACAGTTCTCCTTACAGCATATACTCCCATTCACTGAGAAATGTCCAAACGCAGCTCTTACCAGAAACGTGTTTCTAACTCCTGAATCTAAAGGGAGATTTAACTCACTTAGCTGAACAAACGCACAGCAGAGCAGATTGAAGGATACGTTTCTTCTGTGTTTTAGGCAGAGTTTTACTGCTATTTCGTTATATGCGGGAATAGTGCTGGAAATGCCTGTTTTGAGATCTCTCCACAGAAAGCGTTTCCAGACTTCCCCTTCAACACACGAGTTTAACTCTGTAAGTTGAATGCACACATTGAAGACCGTTCTGTTAGGTAGCTCCGTTTTGGTTTTAGAAGCAGACAGTTCTCCTTACAGCATATACTCCCATTCACTGAGAAATGTCCAAACGCAGCTCTTACCAGAAACGTGTTTCTAACTCCTGAATCTAAAGGGAGATTTAACTCACTTAGCTGAACAAACGCACAGCAGAGCAGATTGAAGGATACGTTTCTTCTGTGTTTTAGGCAGAGTTTTACTGCTATTTCGTTATATGCGGGAATAGTGCTGGAAATGCCTGTTTTGAGATCTCTCCACAGAAAGCGTTTCCAGACTTCCCCTTCAACACACGAGTTTAACTCTGTAAGTTGAATGCACACATTGAAGACCGTTCTGTTAGGTAGCTCCGTTTTGGTTTTAGAAGCAGACAGTTCTCCTTACAGCATATACTCCCATTCACTGAGAAATGTCCAAACGAAGCTCTTACCAGAAACGTGTTTCTAACTCCTGAATCTAAAGGGAGATTTAACTCACTTAGCTGAACAAACGCACAGCAGAGCAGATTGAAGGATACGTTTCTTCTGTGTTTTAGGCAGAGTTTTACTGCTATTTCGTTATATGCGGGAATAGTGCTGGAAATGCCTGTTTTGAGATCTCTCCACAGAAAGCGTTTCCAGACTTCCCCTTCAACACACGAGTTTAACTCTGTAAGTTGAATGCACACATTGAAGACCGTTCTGTTAGGTAGCTCCGTTTTGGTTTTAGAAGCAGACAGTTCTCCTTACAGCATATACTCCCATTCACTGAGAAATGTCCAAACGCAGCTCTTACCAGAAACGTGTTTCTAACTCCTGAATCTAAAGGGAGATTTAACTCACTTAGCTGAACAAACGCACAGCAGAGCAGATTGAAGGATACGTTTCTTCTGTGTTTTAGGCAGAGTTTTACTGCTATTTCGTTATATGCGGGAATAGTGCTGGAAATGCCTGTTTTGAGATCTCTCCACAGAAAGCGTTTCCAGACTTCCCCTTCAACACACGAGTTTAACTCTGTAAGTTGAATGCACACATTGAAGACCGTTCTGTTAGGTAGCTCCGTTTTGGTTTTAGAAGCAGACAGTTCTCCTTACAGCATATACTCCCATTCACTGAGAAATGTCCAAACGCAGCTCTTACCAGAAACGTGTTTCTAACTCCTGAATCTAAAGGGAGATTTAACTCACTTAGCTGAACAAACGCACAGCAGAGCAGATTGAAGGATACGTTTCTTCTGTGTTTTAGGCAGAGTTTTACTGCTATTTCGTTATATGCGGGAATAGTGCTGGAAATGCCTGGAAATGCCTGTTTTGAGATCTCTCCACAGAAAGCGTTTCCAGACTTCCCCTTCAACACACGAGTTTAACTCTGTAAGTTGAATGCACACATTGAAGGCCGTTCTGTTAGGTAGCTCCGTTTTGGTTTTAGAAGCAGACAGTTCTCCTTACAGCATATACTCCCATTCACTGAGAAATGTCCAAACGCAGCTCTTACCAGAAACGTGTTTCTAACTCCTGTATCTAAAGGGAGATTTAACTCACTTAGCTGAACAAACGCACAGCAGAGCAGATTGAAGGATACGTTTCTTCTGTGTTTTAGGCAGAGTTTTACTGCTATTTCGTTATATGCGGGAATAGTGCTGGAAATGCCTGTTTTGAGATCTCTCCACAGAAAGCGTTTCCAGACTTCCCCTTCAACACACGAGTTTAACTCTGTAAGTTGAATGCACACATTGAAGACCGTTCTGTTAGGTAGCTCCGTTTTGGTTTTAGAAGCAGACAGTTCTCCTTACAGCATATACTCCTATTCACTGAGAAATGTCCAAACGCAGCTCTTACCAGAAACGTGTTTCTAACTCCTGAATCTAAAGGGAGATTTAACTCACTTAGCTGAACAAACGCACAGCAGAGCAGATGGAAGGATACGTTTCTTCTGTGTTTTAGGCAGAGTTTTACTGCTATTTCGTTATATGCGGGAATAGTGCTGGAAATGCCTGTTTTGAGATCTCTCCACAGAAAGCGTTTCCAGACTTCCCCTTCAACACACGAGTTTAACTCTGTAAGTTGAATGCACACATTGAAGACCATTCTGTTAGGTAGCTCCGTTTTGGTTTTAGAAGCAGACAGTTCTCCTTACAGCATATACTCCCATTCACTGAGAAATGTCCAAACGCAGCTCTTACCAGAAACGTGTTTCTAACTCCTGAATCTAAAGGGAGATTTAACTCACTTAGCTGAACAAACGCACAGCAGAGCAGATTGAAGGATACGTTTCTTCTGTGTTTTAGGCAGAGTTTTACTGCTATTTCGTTATATGCGGGAATAGTGCTGGAAATGCCTGTTTTGAGATCTCTCCACAGAAAGCGTTTCCAGACTTCCCCTTCAACACACGAGTTTAACTCTGTAAGTTGAATGCACACATTGAAGACCGTTCTGTTAGGTAGCTCCGTTTTGGTTTTAGAAGCAGACAGTTCTCCTTACAGCATATACTCCCATTCACTGAGAAATGTCCAAACGCAGCTCTTACCAGAAACGTGTTTCTAACTCCTGAATCTAAAGGGAGATTTAACTCACTTAGCTGAACAAACGCACAGCAGAGCAGATTGAAGGATACGTTTCTTCTGTGTTTTAGGCAGAGTTTTACTGCTATTTCGTTATATGCGGGAATAGTGCTGGAAATGCCTGGAAATGCCTGTTTCGAGATCTCTCCACAGAAAGCGTTTCCAGACTTCCCCTTCAACACACGAGTTTAACTCTGTAAGTTGAATGCACACATTGAAGACCGTTCTGTTAGGTAGCTCCGTTTTGGTTTTAGAAGCAGACAGTTCTCCTTACAGCATATACTCCCATTCACTGAGAAATGTCCAAACGCAGCTCTTACCAGAAACGTGTTTCTAACTCCTGAATCTAAAGGGAGATTTAACTCACTTAGCTGAACAAACGCACAGCAGAGCAGATTGAAGGATACGTTTCTTCTGTGTTTTAGGCAGAGTTTTACTGCTATTTCGTTATATGCGGGAATAGTGCTGGAAATGCCTGTTTTGAGATCTGTCCACAGAAAGCGTTTCCAGACTTCCCCTTCAACACACGAGTTTAACTCTGTAAGTTGAATGCACACATTGAAGACCGTTCTGTTAGGTAGCTCCGTTTTGGTTTTAGAAGCAGACAGTTCTCCTTACAGCATATACTCCCATTCACTGAGAAATGTCCAAATACAGCTCTTACCAGAAACGTGTTTCTAACTCCTGAATCTAAAGGGAGATTTAACTCACTTAGCTGAACAAACGCACAGCAGAGCAGATTGAAGGATACGATTCTTCTGTGTTTTAGGCAGAGTTTTACTGCTATTTCGTTATATGCGGGAATAGTGCTGGAAATGCCTGGAAATGCCTGTTTTGAGATCTCTCCACAGAAAGCGTTTCCAGACTTCCCCTTCAACACACGAGTTTAACTCTGTAAGTTGAATGCACACATTGAAGACCGTTCTGTTAGGTAGCTCCGTTTTGGTTTTAGAAGCAGACAGTTCTCCTTACAGCATATACTCCCATTCACTGAGAAATGTCCAAACGCAGCTCTTACCAGAAACGTGTTTCTAACTCCTGAATCTAAAGGGAGATTTAACTCACTTAGCTGAACAAACGCACAGCAGAGCAGATTGAAGGATACGTTTCTTCTGTGTTTTAGGCAGAGTTTTACTGCTATTTCGTTATATGCGGGAATAGTGCTGGAAATGCCTGGAAATGCCTGTTTTGAGATCTCTCCACAGAAAGCGTTTCCAGACTTCCCCTTCAACACACGAGTTTAACTCTGTAAGTTGAATGCACACATTGAAGACCGTTCTGTTAGGTAGCTCCGTTTTGGTTTTAGAAGCAGACAGTTCTCCTTACAGCATATACTCCCATTCACTGAGAAATGTCCAAACGCAGCTCTTACCAGAAACGTGTTTCTAACTCCTGAATCTAAAGGGAGATTTAACTCACTTAGCTGAACAAACGCACAGCAGAGCAGATTGAAGGATACGTTTCTTCTGTGTTTTAGGCAGAGTTTTACTGCTATTTCGTTATATGCGGGAATAGTGCTGGAAATGCCTGTTTTGAGATCTCTCCACAGAAAGCGTTTCCAGACTTCCCCTTCAACACACGAGTTTAACTCTGTAAGTTGAATGCACACATTGAAGACCGTTCTGTTAGGTAGCTCCGTTTTGGTTTTAGAAGCAGACAGTTCTCCTTACAGCATATACTCCCATTCACTGAGAAATGTCCAAACGCAGCTCTTACCAGAAACGTGTTTCTAACTCCTGAATCTAAAGGGAGATTTAACTCACTTAGCTGAACAAACGCACAGCAGAGCAGATTGAAGGATACGTTTCTTCTGTGTTTTAGGCAGAGTTTTACTGCTATTTCGTTATATGCGGGAATAGTGCTGGAAATGCCTGTTTTGAGATCTCTCCACAGAAAGCGTTTCCAGACTTCCCCTTCAACACACGAGTTTAACTCTGTAAGTTGAATGCACACATTGAAGACCGTTCTGTTAGGTAGCTCCGTTTTGGTTTTAGAAGCAGACAGTTCTCCTTACAGCATATACTCCCATTCACTGAGAAATGTCCAAACGCAGCTCTTACCAGAAACGTGTTTCTAACTCCTGAATCTAAAGGGAGATTTAACTCACTTAGCTGAACAAACGCACAGCAGAGCAGATTGAAGGATACGTTTCTTCTGTGTTTTAGGCAGAGTTTTACTGCTATTTCGTTATATGCGGGAATAGTGCTGGAAATGCCTGGAAATGCCTGTTTTGAGATCTCTCCACAGAAAGCGTTTCCAGACTTCCCCTTCAACACACGAGTTTAACTCTGTAAGTTGAATGCACACATTGAAGACCGTTCTGTTAGGTAGCTCCGTTTTGGTTTTAGAAGCAGACAGTTCTCCTTACAGCATATACTCCCATTCACTGAGAAATGTCCAAACGCAGCTCTTACCAGAAACGTGTTTCTAACTCCTGAATCTAAAGGGAGATTTAACTCACTTAGCTGAACAAACGCACAGCAGAGCAGATTGAAGGATACGTTTCTTCTGTGTTTTAGGCAGAGTTTTACTGCTATTTCGTTATATGCGGGAATAGTGCTGGAAATGCCTGTTTTGAGATCTCTCCACAGAAAGCGTTTCCAGACTTCCCCTTCAACACACGAGTTTAACTCTGTAAGTTGAATGCACACATTGAAGACCGTTCTGTTAGGTAGCTCCGTTTTGGTTTTAGAAGCAGACAGTTCTCCTTACAGCATATACTCCCATTCACTGAGAAATGTCCAAACGCAGCTCTTACCAGAAACGTGTTTCTAACTCCTGAATCTAAAGGGAGATTTAACTCACTTAGCTGAACAAACGCACAGCAGAGCAGATTGAAGGATACGTTTCTTCTGTGTTTTAGGCAGAGTTTTACTGCTATTTCGTTATATGCGGGAATAGTGCTGGAAATGCCTGGAAATGCCTGTTTTGAGATCTCTCCACAGAAAGCGTTTCCAGACTTCCCCTTCAACACACGAGTTTAACTCTGTAAGTTGAATGCACACATTGAAGACCGTTCTGTTAGGTAGCTCCGTTTTGGTTTTAGAAGCAGACAGTTCTCCTTACAGCATATACTCCCATTCACTGAGAAATGTCCAAACGCAGCTCTTACCAGAAACGTGTTTCTAACTCCTGAATCTAAAGGGAGATTTAACTCACTTAGCTGAACAAACGCACAGCAGAGCAGATTGAAGGATACGTTTCTTCTGTGTTTTAGGCAGAGTTTTACTGCTATTTCGTTATATGCGGGAATAGTGCTGGAAATGCCTGGAAATGCCTGTTTTGAGATCTCTCCACAGAAAGCGTTTCCAGACTTCCCCTTCAACACACGAGTTTAACTCTGTAAGTTGAATGCACACATTGAAGACCGTTCTGTTAGGTAGCTCCGTTTTGGTTTTAGAAGCAGACAGTTCTCCTTACAGCATATACTCCCATTCACTGAGAAATGTCCAAACGCAGCTCTTACCAGAAACGTGTTTCTAACTCCTGAATCTAAAGGGAGATTTAACTCACTTAGCTGAACAAACGCACAGCAGAGCAGATGGAAGGATACGTTTCTTCTGTGTTTTAGGCAGAGTTTTACTGCTATTTCGTTATATGCGGGAATAGTGCTGGAAATGCCTGTTTTGAGATCTCTCCACAGAAAGCGTTTCCAGACTTCCCCTTCAACACACGAGTTTAACTCTGTAAGTTGAATGCACACATTGAAGACCGTTCTGTTAGGTAGCTCCGTTTTGGTTTTAGAAGCAGACAGTTCTCCTTACAGCATATACTCCCATTCACTGAGAAATGTCCAAACGCAGCTCTTACCAGAAACGTGTTTCTAACTCCTGAATCTAAAGGGAGATTTAACTCACTTAGCTGAACAAACGCACAGCAGAGCAGATTGAAGGATACGTTTCTTCTGTGTTTTAGGCAGAGTTTTACTGCTATTTCGTTATATGCGGGAATAGTGCTGGAAATGCCTGGAAATGCCTGTTTTGAGATCTCTCCACAGAAAGCGTTTCCAGACTTCCCCTTCAACACACGAGTTTAACTCTGTAAGTTGAATGCACACATTGAAGACCGTTCTGTTAGGTAGCTCCGTTTTGGTTTTAGAAGCAGACAGTTCTCCTTACAGCATATACTCCCATTCACTGAGAAATGTCCAAACGCAGCTCTTACCAGAAACGTGTTTCTAACTCCTGAATCTAAAGGGAGATTTAACTCACTTAGCTGAACAAACGCACAGCAGAGCAGATTGAAGGATACGTTTCTTCTGTGTTTTAGGCAGAGTTTTACTGCTATTTCGTTATATGCGGGAATAGTGCTGGAAATGCCTGTTTTGAGATCTCTCCACAGAAAGCGTTTCCAGACTTCCCCTTCAACACACGAGTTTAACTCTGTAAGTTGAATGCACACATTGAAGACCGTTCTGTTAGGTAGCTCCGTTTTGGTTTTAGAAGCAGACAGCTCTCCTTACAGCATATACTCCCATTCACTGAGAAATGTCCAAACGCAGCTCTTACCAGAAACGTGTTTCTAACTCCTGAATCTAAAGGGAGATTTAACTCACTTAGCTGAACAAACGCACAGCAGAGCAGATTGAAGGATACGTTTCTTCTGTGTTTTAGGCAGAGTTTTACTGCTATTTCGTTCTATGCGGGAATAGTGCTGGAAATGCCTGTTTTGAGATCTCTCCACAGAAAGCGTTTCCAGACTTCCCCTTCAACACACGAGTTTAACTCTGTAAGTTGAATGCACACATTGAAGACCGTTCTGTTAGGTAGCTCCGTTTTGGTTTTAGAAGCAGACAGTTCTCCTTACAGCATATACTCCCATTCACTGAGAAATGTCCAAACGCAGCTCTTACCAGAAACGTGTTTCTAACTCCTGAATCTAAAGGGAGATTTAACTCACTTAGCTGAACAAACGCACAGCAGAGCAGATTGAAGGATACGTTTCTTCTGTGTTTTAGGCAGAGTTTTACTGCTATTTCGTTATATGCGGGAATAGTGCTGGAAATGCCTGTTTTGAGATCTCTCCACAGAAAGCGTTTCCAGACTTCCCCTTCAACACACGAGTTTAACTCTGTAAGTTGAATGCACACATTGAAGACCGTTCTGTTAGGTAGCTCCGTTTTGGTTTTAGAAGCAGACAGTTCTCCTTACAGCATATACTCCCATTCACTGAGAAATGTCCAAACGCAGCTCTTATCAGAAACGTGTTTCTAACTCCTGAATCTAAAGGGAGATTTAACTCACTTAGCTGAACAAACGCACAGCAGAGCAGATTGAAGGATACGTTTCTTCTGTGTTTTAGGCAGAGTTTTACTGCTATTTCGTTATATGCGGGAATAGTGCTGGAAATGCCTGGAAATGCCTGTTTTGAGATCTCTCCACAGAAAGCGTTTCCAGACTTCCCCTTCAACACACGAGTTTAACTCTGTAAGTTGAATGCACACATTGAAGACCGTTCTGTTAGGTAGCTCCGTTTTGGTTTTAGAAGCAGACAGTTCTCCTTACAGCATATACTCCCATTCACTGAGAAATGTCCAAACGCAGCTCTTACCAGAAACGTGTTTCTAACTCCTGAATCTAAAGGGAGATTTAACTCACTTAGCTGAACAAACGCACAGCAGAGCAGATTGAAGGATACGTTTCTTCTGTGTTTTAGGCAGAGTTTTACTGCTATTTCGTTATATGCGGGAATAGTGCTGGAAATGCCTGTTTTGAGATCTCTCCACAGAAAGCGTTTCCAGACTTCCCCTTCAACACACGAGTTTAACTCTGTAAGTTGAATGCACACATTGAAGACCGTTCTGTTAGGTAGCTCCGTTTTGGTTTTAGAAGCAGACAGTTCTCCTTACAGCATATACTCCCATTCACTGAGAAATGTCCAAACGCAGCTCTTACCAGAAACGTGTTTCTAACTCCTGAATCTAAAGGGAGATTTAACTCACTTAGCTGAACAAACGCACAGCAGAGCAGATTGAAGGATACGTTTCTTCTGTGTTTTAGGCAGAGTTTTACTGCTATTTCGTTATATGCGGGAATAGTGCTGGAAATGCCTGGAAATGCCTGTTTTGAGATCTCTCCACAGAAAGCGTTTCCAGACTTCCCCTTCAACACACGAGTTTAACTCTGTAAGTTGAATGCACACATTGAAGACCGTTCTGTTAGGTAGCTCCGTTTTGGTTTTAGAAGCAGACAGTTCTCCTTACAGCATATACTCCCATTCACTGAGAAATGTCCAAACGCAGCTCTTACCAGAAACGTGTTTCTAACTCCTGAATCTAAAGGGAGATTTAACTCACTTAGCTGAACAAACGCACAGCAGAGCAGATTGAAGGATACGTTTCTTCTGTGTTTTAGGCAGAGTTTTACTGCTATTTCGTTATATGCGGGAATAGTGCTGGAAATGCCTGTTTTGAGATCTCTCCACAGAAAGCGTTTCCAGACTTCCCCTTCAACACACGAGTTTAACTCTGTAAGTTGAATGCACACATTGAAGATCGTTCTGTTAGGTAGCTCCGTTTTGGTTTTAGAAGCAGACAGATCTCCTTACAGCATATACTCCCATTCACTGAGAAATGTCCAAACGCAGCTCTTACCAGAAACGTGTTTCTAACTCCTGAATCTAAAGGGAGATTTAACTCACTTAGCTGAACAAACGCACAGCAGAGCAGATTGAAGGATACGTTTCTTCTGTGTTTTAGGCAGAGTTTTACTGCTATTTCGTTATATGCGGGAATAGTGCTGGAAATGCCTGTTTTGAGATCTCTCCACAGAAAGCGTTTCCAGACTTCCCCTTCAACACACGAGTTTAACTCTGTAAGTTGAATGCACACATTGAAGACCGTTCTGTTAGGTAGCTCCGTTTTGGTTTTAGAAGCAGACAGTTCTCCTTACAGCATATACTCCCATTCACTGAGAAATGTCCAAACGCAGCTCTTACCAGAAACGTGTTTCTAACTCCTGAATCTAAAGGGAGATTTAACTCACTTAGCTGAACAAACGCACAGCAGAGCAGATTGAAGGATACGTTTCTTCTGTGTTTTAGGCAGAGTTTTACTGCTATTTCGTTATATGCGGGAATAGTGCTGGAAATGCCTGTTTTGAGATCTCTCCACAGAAAGCGTTTCCAGACTTCCCCTTCAACACACGAGTTTAACTCTGTAAGTTGAATGCACACATTGAAGACCGTTCTGTTAGGTAGCTCCGTTTTGGTTTTAGAAGCAGACAGTTCTTACAGCATATACTCCCATTCACTGAGAAATGTCCAAACGCAGCTCTTACCAGAAACGTGTTTCTAACTCCTGAATCTAAAGGGAGATTTAACTCACTTAGCTGAACAAACGCACAGCAGAGCAGATTGAAGGATACGTTTCTTCTGTGTTTTAGGCAGAGTTTTACTGCTATTTCGTTATATGCGGGAATAGTGCTGGAAATGCCTGTTTTGAGATCTCTCCACAGAAAGCGTTTCCAGACTTCCCCTTCAACACACGAGTTTAACTCTGTAAGTTGAATGCACACATTGAAGACCGTTCTGTTAGGTAGCTCCGTTTTGGTTTTAGAAGCAGACAGTTCTTACAGCATATACTCCCATTCACTGAGAAATGTCCAAACGCAGCTCTTACCAGAAACGTGTTTCTAACTCCTGAATCTAAAGGGAGATTTAACTCACTTAGCTGAACAAACGCACAGCAGAGCAGATTGAAGGATACGTTTCTTCTGTGTTTTAGGCAGAGTTTTACTGCTATTTCGTTATATGCGGGAATAGTGCTGGAAATGCCTGTTTTGAGATCTCTCCACAGAAAGCGTTTCCAGACTTCCCCTTCAACACACGAGTTTAACTCTGTAAGTTGAATGCACACATTGAAGACCGTTCTGTTAGGTAGCTCCGTTTTGGTTTTAGAAGCAGACAGTTCTCCTTACAGCATATACTCCCATTCACTGAGAAATGTCCAAACGCAGCTCTTACCAGAAACGTGTTTCTAACTCCTGAATCTAAAGGGAGATTTAACTCACTTAGCTGAACAAACGCACAGCAGAGCAGATTGAAGGATACGTTTCTTCTGTGTTTTAGGCAGAGTTTTACTGCTATTTCGTTATATGCGGGAATAGTGCTGGAAATGCCTGGAAATGCCTGTTTTGAGATCTCTCCACAGAAAGCGTTTCCAGACTTCCCCTTCAACACACGAGTTTAACTCTGTAAGTTGAATGCACACATTGAAGACCGTTCTGTTAGGTAGCTCCGTTTTGGTTTTAGAAGCAGACAGTTCTCCTTACAGCATATACTCCCATTCACTGAGAAATGTCCAAACGCAGCTCTTACCAGAAACGTGTTTCTAACTCCTGAATCTAAAGGGAGATTTAACTCACTTAGCTGAACAAACGCACAGCAGAGCAGATTGAAGGATACGTTTCTTCTGTGTTTTAGGCAGAGTTTTACTGCTATTTCGTTATATGCGGGAATAGTGCTGGAAATGCCTGTTTTGAGATCTCTCCACAGAAAGCGTTTCCAGACTTCCCCTTCAACACACGAGTTTAACTCTGTAAGTTGAATGCACACATTGAAGACCGTTCTGTTAGGTAGCTCCGTTTTGGTTTTAGAAGCAGACAGTTCTCCTTACAGCATATACTCCCATTCACTGAGAAATGTCCAAACGCAGCTCTTACCAGAAACGTGTTTCTAACTCCTGAATCTAAAGGGAGATTTAACTCACTTAGCTGAACAAACGCACAGCAGAGCAGATTGAAGGATACGTTTCTTCTGTGTTTTAGGCAGAGTTTTACTGCTATTTCGTTATATGCGGGAATAGTGCTGGAAATGCCTGGAAATGCCTGTTTTGAGATCTCTCCACAGAAAGCGTTTCCAGACTTCCCCTTCAACACACGAGTTTAACTCTGTAAGTTGAATGCACACATTGAAGACCGTTCTGTTAGGTAGCTCCGTTTTGGTTTTGGAAGCAGACAGTTCTTACAGCATATACTCCCATTCACTGAGAAATGTCCAAACGCAGCTCTTACCAGAAACGTGTTTCTAACTCCTGAATCTAAAGGGAGATTTAACTCACTTAGCTGAACAAACGCACAGCAGAGCAGATTGAAGGATACGTTTCTTCTGTGTTTTAGGCAGAGTTTTACTGCTATTTCGTTATATGCGGGAATAGTGCTGGAAATGCCTGTTTTGAGATCTCTCCACAGAAAGCGTTTCCAGACTTCCCCTTCAACACACGAGTTTAACTCTGTAAGTTGAATGCACACATTGAAGACCGTTCTGTTAGGTAGCTCCGTTTTGGTTTTAGAAGCAGACAGTTCTTACAGCATATACTCCCATTCACTGAGAAATGTCCAAACGCAGCTCTTACCAGAAACGTGTTTCTAACTCCTGAATCTAAAGGGAGATTTAACTCACTTAGCTGAACAAACGCACAGCAGAGCAGATTGAAGGATACGTTTCTTCTGTGTTTTAGGCAGAGTTTTACTGCTATTTCGTTATATGCGGGAATAGTGCTGGAAATGCCTGGAAATGCCTGTTTTGAGATCTCTCCACAGAAAGCGTTTCCAGACTTCCCCTTCAACACACGAGTTTAACTCTGTAAGTTGAATGCACACATTGAAGACCGTTCTGTTAGGTAGCTCCGTTTTGGTTTTAGAAGCAGACAGTTCTCCTTACAGCATATACTCCCATTCACTGAGAAATGTCCAAACGCAGCTCTTACCAGAAACGTGTTTCTAACTCCTGAATCTAAAGGGAGATTTAACTCACTTAGCTGAACAAACGCACAGCAGAGCAGATTGAAGGATACGTTTCTTCTGTGTTTTAGGCAGAGTTTTACTGCTATTTCGTTATATGCGGGAATAGTGCTGGAAATGCCTGTTTTGAGATCTCTCCACAGAAAGCGTTTCCAGACTTCCCCTTCAACACACGAGTTTAACTCTGTAAGTTGAATGCACACATTGAAGACCGTTCTGTTAGGTAGCTCCGTTTTGGTTTTAGAAGCAGACAGTTCTCCTTACAGCATGTACTCCCATTCACTGAGAAATGTCCAAACGCAGCTCTTACCAGAAACGTGTTTCTAACTCCTGAATCTAAAGGGAGATTTAACTCACTTAGCTGAACAAACGCACAGCAGAGCAGATTGAAGGATACGTTTCTTCTGTGTTTTAGGCAGAGTTTTACTGCTATTTCGTTATATGCGGGAATAGTGCTGGAAATGCCTGGAAATGCCTGTTTTGAGATCTCTCCACAGAAAGCGTTTCCAGACTTCCCCTTCAACACACGAGTTTAACTCTGTAAGTTGAATGCACACATTGAAGACCGTTCTGTTAGGTAGCTCCGTTTTGGTTTTAGAAGCAGACAGTTCTCCTTACAGCATATACTCCCACTCACTGAGAAATGTCCAAACGCAGCTCTTACCAGAAACGTGTTTCTAACTCCTGAATCTAAAGGGAGATTTAACTCACTTAGCTGAACAAACGCACAGCAGAGCAGATTGAAGGATACGTTTCTTCTGTGTTTTAGGCAGAGTTTTACTGCTATTTCGTTATATGCGGGAATAGTGCTGGAAATGCCTGTTTTGAGATCTCTCCACAGAAAGCGTTTCCAGACTTCCCCTTCAACACACGAGTTTAACTCTGTAAGTTGAATGCACACATTGAAGACCGTTCTGTTAGGTAGCTCCGTTTTGGTTTTAGAAGCAGACAGTTCTCCTTACAGCATATACTCCCATTCACTGAGAAATGTCCAAACGCAGCTCTTACCAGAAACGTGTTTCTAACTCCTGAATCTAAAGGGAGATTTAACTCACTTAGCTGAACAAACGCACAGCAGAGCAGATTGAAGGATACGTTTCTTCTGTGTTTTAGGCAGAGTTTTACTGCTATTTCGTTATATGCGGGAATAGTGCTGGAAATGCCTGTTTTGAGATCTCTCCACAGAAAGCGTTTCCAGACTTCCCCTTCAACACACGAGTTTAACTCTGTAAGTTGAATGCACACATTGAAGACCGTTCTGTTAGGTAGCTCCGTTTTGGTTTTAGAAGCAGACAGTTCTCCTTACAGCATATACTCCCATTCACTGAGAAATGTCCAAACGCAGCTCTTACCAGAAACGTGTTTCTAACTCCTGAATCTAAAGGGAGATTTAACTCACTTAGCTGAACAAACGCACAGCAGAGCAGATTGAAGGATATGTTTCTTCTGTGTTTTAGGCAGAGTTTTACTGCTATTTCGTTATATGCGGGAATAGTGCTGGAAATGCCTGTTTTGAGATCTCTCCACAGAAAGCGTTTCCAGACTTCCCCTTCAACACACGAGTTTAACTCTGTAAGTTGAATGCACACATTGAAGACCGTTCTGTTAGGTAGCTCCGTTTTGGTTTTAGAAGCAGACAGTTCTTACAGCATATACTCCCATTCACTGAGAAATGTCCAAACGCAGCTCTTACCAGAAACGTGTTTCTAACTCCTGAATCTAAAGGGAGATTTAACTCACTTAGCTGAACAAACGCACAGCAGAGCAGATTGAAGGATACGTTTCTTCTGTGTTTTAGGCAGAGTTTTACTGCTATTTCGTTATATGCGGGAATAGTGCTGGAAATGCCTGTTTTGAGATCTCTCCACAGAAAGCGTTTCCAGACTTCCCCTTCAACACACGAGTTTAACTCTGTAAGTTGAATGCACACATTGAAGACCGTTCTGTTAGGTAGCTCCGTTTTGGTTTTAGAAGCAGACAGTTCTCCTTACAGCATATACCCCCATTCACTGAGAAATGTCCAAACGCAGCTCTTATCAGAAACGTGTTTCTAACTCCTGAATCTAAAGGGAGATTTAACTCACTTAGCTGAACAAACGCACAGCAGAGCAGATTGAAGGATACGTTTCTTCTGTGTTTTAGGCAGAGTTTTACTGCTATTTCGTTATATGCGGGAATAGTGCTGGAAATGCCTGTTTTGAGATCTCTCCACAGAAAGCGTTTCCAGACTTCCCCTTCAACACACGAGTTTAACTCTGTAAGTTGAATGCACACATTGAAGACCGTTCTGTTAGGTAGCTCCGTTTTGGTTTTAGAAGCAGACAGTTCTCCTTACAGCATATACTCCCATTCACTGAGAAATGTCCAAACGCAGCTCTTACCAGAAACGTGTTTCTAACTCCTGAATCTAAAGGGAGATTTAACTCACTTAGCTGAACAAACGCACAGCAGAGCAGATTGAAGGATACGTTTCTTCTGTGTTTTAGGCAGAGTTTTACTGCTATTTCGTTATATGCGGGAATAGTGCTGGAAATGCCTGGAAATGCCTGTTTTGAGATCTCTCCACAGAAAGCGTTTCCAGACTTCCCCTTCAACACACGAGTTTAACTCTGTAAGTTGAATGCACACATTGAAGACCGTTCTGTTAGGTAGCTCCGTTTTGGTTTTAGAAGCAGACAGTTCTCCTTACAGCATATACTCCCATTCACTGAGAAATGTCCAAACGCAGCTCTTACCAGAAACGTGTTTCTAACTCCTGAATCTAAAGGGAGATTTAACTCACTTAGCTGAACAAACGCACAGCAGAGCAGATTGAAGGATACGTTTCTTCTGTGTTTTAGGCAGAGTTTTACTGCTATTTCGTTATATGCGGGAATAGTGCTGGAAATGCCTGTTTTGAGATCTCTCCACAGAAAGCGTTTCCAGACTTCCCCTTCTACACACGAGTTTAACTCTGTAAGTTGAATGCACACATTGAAGACCGTTCTGTTATGTAGCTCCGTTTTGGTTTTAGAAGCAGACAGTTCTCCTTACAGCATATACTCCCATTCACTGAGAAATGTCCAAACGCAGCTCTTACCAGAAACGTGTTTCTAACTCCTGAATCTAAAGGGAGATTTAACTCACTTAGCTGAACAAACGCACAGCAGAGCAGATTGAAGGATACGTTTCTTCTGTGTTTTAGGCAGAGTTTTACTGCTATTTCGTTATATGCGGGAATAGTGCTGGAAATGCCTGTTTTGAGATCTCTCCACAGAAAGCGTTTCCAGACTTCCCCTTCAACAAACGAGTTTAACTCTGTAAGTTGAATGCACACATTGAAGACCGTTCTGTTAGGTAGCTCCGTTTTGGTTTTAGAAGCAGACAGTTCTCCTTACAGCATATACTCCCATTCACTGAGAAATGTCCAAACGCAGCTCTTACCAGAAACGTGTTTCTACCTCCTGAATCCAAAGGGAGATTTAACTCACTTAGCTGAACAAACGCACAGCAGAGCAGATTGAAGGATACGTTTCTTCTGTGTTTTAGGCAGAGTTTTACTGCTATTTCGTTATATGCGGGAATAGTGCTGGAAATGCCTGGAAATGCCTGTTTTGAGATCTCTCCACAGAAAGCGTTTCCAGACTTCCCCTTCAACACACGAGTTTAACTCTGTAAGTTGAATGCACACATTGAAGACCGTTCTGTTAGGTAGCTCCGTTTTGGTTTTAGAAGCAGACAGTTCTCCTTACAGCATATACTCCCATTCACTGAGAAATGTCCAAACGCAGCTCTTACCAGAAACGTGTTTCTAACTCCTGAATCTAAAGGGAGATTTAACTCACTTAGCTGAACAAACGCACAGCAGAGCAGATTGAAGGATACGTTTCTTCTGTGTTTTAGGCAGAGTTTTACTGCTATTTCGTTATATGCGGGAATACTGCTGGAAATGCCTGGAAATGCCTGTTTTGAGATCTCTCCACAGAAAGCGTTTCCAGACTTCCCCTTCAACACACGAGTTTAACTCTGTAAGTTGAATGCACACATTGAAGACCGTTCTGTTAGGTAGCTCCGTTTTGGTTTTAGAAGCAGACAGTTCTCCTTACAGCATATACTCCCATTCACTGAGAAATGTCCAAACGCAGCTCTTACCAGAAACGTGTTTCTAACTCCTGAATCTAAAGGGAGATTTAACTCACTTAGCTGAACAAACGCACAGCAGAGCAGATTGAAGGATACGTTTCTTCTGTGTTTTAGGCAGAGTTTTACTGCTATTTCGTTATATGCGGGAATAGTGCTGGAAATGCCTGTTTTGAGATCTCTCCACAGAAAGCGTTTCCAGACTTCCCCTTCAACACACGAGTTTAACTCTGTAAGTTGAATGCACACATTGAAGACCGTTCTGTTAGGTAGCTCCGTTTTGGTTTTAGAAGCAGACAGTTCTCCTTACAGCATATACTCCCATTCACTGAGAAATGTCCAAACGCAGCTCTTACCAGAAACGTGTTTCTAACTCCTGAATCTAAAGGGAGATTTAACTCACTTAGCTGAACAAACGCACAGCAGAGCAGATTGAAGGATACGTTTCTTCTGTGTTTTAGGCAGAGTTTTACTGCTATTTCGTTATATGCGGGAATAGTGCTGGAAATGCCTGGAAATGCCTGTTTTGAGATCTCTCCACAGAAAGCGTTTCCAGACTTCCCCTTCAACACACGAGTTTAACTCTGTAAGTTGAATGCACACATTGAAGACCGTTCTGTTAGGTAGCTCCGTTTTGGTTTTAGAAGCAGACAGTTCTCCTTACAGCATATACTCCCATTCACTGAGAAATGTCCAAACGCAGCTCTTACCAGAAACGTGTTTCTAACTCCTGAATCTAAAGGGAGATTTAACTCACTTAGCTGAACAAACGCACAGCAGAGCAGATTGAAGGATACGTTTCTTCTGTGTTTTAGGCAGAGTTTTACTGCTATTTCGTTATATGCGGGAATAGTGCTGGAAATGCCTGGAAATGCCTGTTTTGAGATCTCTCCACAGAAAGCGGTTCCAGACTTCCCCTTCAACACACGAGTTTAACTCTGTAAGTTGAATGCACACATTGAAGACCGTTCTGTTAGGTAGCTCCGTTTTGGTTTTAGAAGCAGACAGTTCTCCTTACAGCATATACTCCCATTCACTGAGAAATGTCCAAACGCAGCTCTTACCAGAAACGTGTTTCTAACTCCTGAATCTAAAGGGAGATTTAACTCACTTAGCTGAACAAACGCACAGCAGAGCAGATTGAAGGATACGTTTCTTCTGTGTTTTAGGCAGAGTTTTACTGCTATTTCGTTATATGCGGGAATAGTGCTGGAAATGCCTGTTTTGAGATCTCTCCACAGAAAGCGTTTCCAGACTTCCCCTTCAACACACGAGTTTAACTCTGTAAGTTGAATGCACACATTGAAGACCGTTCTGTTAGGTAGCTCCGTTTTGGTTTTAGAAGCAGACAGTTCTCCTTACAGCATATACTCCCATTCACTGAGAAATGTCCAAACGCAGCTCTTACCAGAAACGTGTTTCTAACTCCTGAATCTAAAGGGAGATTTAACTCACTTAGCTGAACAAACGCACAGCAGAGCAGATTGAAGGATACGTTTCTTCTGTGTTTTAGGCAGAGTTTTACTGCTATTTCGTTATATGCGGGAATAGTGCTGGAAATGCCTGTTTTGAGATCTCTCCACAGAAAGCGTTTCCAGACTTCCCCTTCAACACACGAGTTTAACTCTGTAAGTTGAATGCACACATTGAAGACCGTTCTGTTAGGTAGCTCCGTTTTGGTTTTAGAAGCAGACAGTTCTCCTTACAGCATATACTCCCATTCACTGAGAAATGTCCAAACGCAGCTCTTACCAGAAACGTGTTTCTAACTCCTGAATCTAAAGGGAGATTTAACTCACTTAGCTGAACAAACGCACAGCAGAGCAGATTGAAGGATACGTTTCTTCTGTGTTTTAGGCAGAGTTTTACTGCTATTTCGTTATATGCGGGAATAGTGCTGGAAATGCCTGGAAATGCCTGTTTTGAGATCTCTCCACAGAAAGCGTTTCCAGACTTCCCCTTCAACACACGAGTTTAACTCTGTAAGTTGAATGCACACATTGAAGACCGTTCTGTTAGGTAGCTCCGTTTTGGTTTTAGAAGCAGACAGTTCTCCTTACAGCATATACTCCCATTCACTGAGAAATGTCCAAACGCAGCTCTTACCAGAAACGTGTTTCTAACTCCTGAATCTAAAGGGAGATTTAACTCACTTAGCTGAACAAACGCACAGCAGAGCAGATTGAAGGATACGTTTCTTCTGTGTTTTAGGCAGAGTTTTACTGCTATTTCGTTATATGCGGGAATAGTGCTGGAAATGCCTGGAAATGCCTGTTTTGAGATCTCTCCACAGAAAGCGTTTCCAGACTTCCCCTTCAACACACGAGTTTAACTCTGTAAGTTGAATGCACACATTGAAGACCGTTCTGTTAGGTAGCTCCGTTTTGGTTTTAGAAGCAGACAGTTCTCCTTACAGCATATACTCCCATTCACTGAGAAATGTCCAAACGCAGCTCTTACCAGAAACGTGTTTCTAACTCCTGAATCTAAAGGGAGATTTAACTCACTTAGCTGAACAAACGCACAGCAGAGCAGATTGAAGGATACGTTTCTTCTGTGTTTTAGGCAGAGTTTTACTGCTATTTCGTTATATGCGGGAATAGTGCTGGAAATGCCTGGAAATGCCTGTTTTGAGATCTCTCCACAGAAAGCGTTTCCAGACTTCCCCTTCAACACACGAGTTTAACTCTGTAAGTTGAATGCACACATTGAAGACTGTTCTGTTAGGTAGCTCCGTTTTGGTTTTAGAAGCAGACAGTTCTCCTTACAGCATATACTCCCATTCACTGAGAAATGTCCAAACGCAGCTCTTACCAGAAACGTGTTTCTAACTCCTGAATCTAAAGGGAGATTTAACTCACTTAGCTGAACAAACGCACAGCAGAGCAGATTGAAGGATACGTTTCTTCTGTGTTTTAGGCAGAGTTTTACTGCTATTTCGTTATATGCGGGAATAGTGCTGGAAATGCCTGTTTTGAGATCTCTCCACAGAAAGCGTTTCCAGACTTCCCCTTCAACACAGGAGTTTAACTCTGTAAGTTGAATGCACACATTGAAGACCGTTCTGTTAGGTAGCTCCGTTTTGGTTTTAGAAGCAGACAGTTCTTACAGCATATACTCCCATTCACTGAGAAATGTCCAAACGCAGCTCTTACCAGAAACGTGTTTCTAACTCCTGAATCTAAAGGGAGATTTAACTCACTTAGCTGAACAAACGCACAGCAGAGCAGATTGAAGGATACGTTTCTTCTGTGTTTTAGGCAGAGTTTTACTGCTATTTCGTTATATGCGGGAATAGTGCTGGAAATGCCTGTTTTGAGATCTCTCCACAGAAAGCGTTTCCAGACTTCCCCTTCAACACACGAGTTTAACTCTGTAAGTTGAATGCACACATTGAAGACCGTTCTGTTAGGTAGCTCCGTTTTGGTTTTAGAAGCAGACAGTTCTCCTTACAGCATATACTCCCATTCACTGAGAAATGTCCAAACGCAGCTCTTACCAGAAACGTGTTTCTAACTCCTGAATCTAAAGGGAGATTTAACTCACTTAGCTGAACAAACGCACAGCAGAGCAGATTGAAGGATACGTTTCTTCTGTGTTTTAGGCAGAGTTTTACTGCTATTTCGTTATATGCGGGAATAGTGCTGGAAATGCCTGTTTTGAGATCTCTCCACAGAAAGCGTTTCCAGACTTCCCCTTCAACACACGAGTTTAACTCTGTAAGTTGAATGCACACATTGAAGACCGTTCTGTTAGGTAGCTCCGTTTTGGTTTTAGAAGCAGACAGTTCTCCTTACAGCATATACTCCCATTCACTGAGAAATGTCCAAACGCAGCTCTTACCAGAAACGTGTTTCTAACTCCTGAATCTAAAGGGAGATTTAACTCACTTAGCTGAACAAACGCACAGCAGAGCAGATTGAAGGATACGTTTCTTCTGTGTTTTAGGCAGAGTTTTACTGCTATTTCGTTATATGCGGGAATAGTGCTGGAAATGCCTGTTTTGAGATCTCTCCACAGAAAGCGTTTCCAGACTTCCCTTCAACACACGAGTTTAACTCTGTAAGTTGAATGCACACATTGAAGACCGTTCTGTTAGGTAGCTCCGTTTTGGTTTTAGAAGCAGACAGTTCTCCTTACAGCATATACTCCCATTCACTGAGAAATGTCCAAACGCAGCTCTTACCAGAAACGTGTTTCTAACTCCTGAATCTAAAGGGAGATTTAACTCACTTAGCTGAACAAACGCACAGCAGAGCAGATTGAAGGATACGTTTCTTCTGTGTTTTAGGCAGAGTTTTACTGCTATTTCGTTATATGCGGGAATAGTGCTGGAAATGCCTGGAAATGCCTGTTTTGAGATCTCTCCACAGAAAGCGTTTCCAGACTTCCCCTTCAACACACGAGTTTAACTCTGTAAGTTGAATGCACACATTGAAGACCGTTCTGTTAGGTAGCTCCGTTTTGGTTTTAGAAGCAGACAGTTCTCCTTACAGCATATACTCCCATTCACTGAGAAATGTCCAAACGCAGCTCTTACCAGAAACGTGTTTCTAACTCCTGAATCTAAAGGGAGATTTAACTCACTTAGCTGAACAAACGCACAGCAGAGCAGATTGAAGGATACGTTTCTTCTGTGTTTTAGGCAGAGTTTTACTGCTATTTCGTTATATGCGGGAATAGTGCTGGAAATGCCTGGAAATGCCTGTTTTGAGATCTCTCCACAGAAAGCGTTTCCAGACTTCCCCTTCAACACACGAGTTTAACTCTGTAAGTTGAATGCACACATTGAAGACCGTTCTGTTAGGTAGCTCCGTTTTGGTTTTAGAAGCAGACAGTTCTCCTTACAGCATATACTCCCATTCACTGAGAAATGTCCAAACGCAGCTCTTACCAGAAACGTGTTTCTAACTCCTGAATCTAAAGGGAGATTTAACTCACTTAGCTGAACAAACGCACAGCAGAGCAGATTGAAGGATACGTTTCTTCTGTGTTTTAGGCAGAGTTTTACTGCTATTTCGTTATATGCGGGAATAGTGCTGGAAATGCCTGTTTTGAGATCTCTCCACAGAAAGCGTTTCCAGACTTCCCCTTCAACACACGAGTTTAACTCTGTAAGTTGAATGCACACATTGAAGACCGTTCTGTTAGGTAGCTCCGTTTTGGTTTTAGAAGCAGACAGTTCTCCTTACAGCATATACTCCCATTCACTGAGAAATGTCCAAACGCAGCTCTTACCAGAAACGTGTTTCTAACTCCTGAATCTAAAGGGAGATTTAACTCACTTAGCTGAACAAACGCACAGCAGAGCAGATTGAAGGATACGTTTCTTCTGTGTTTTAGGCAGAGTTTTACTGCTATTTCGTTATATGCGGGAATAGTGCTGGAAATGCCTGTTTTGAGATCTCTCCACAGAAAGCGTTTCCAGACTTCCCCTTCAACACACGAGTTTAACTCTGTAAGTTGAATGCACACATTGAAGACCGTTCTGTTAGGTAGCTCCGTTTTGGTTTTAGAAGCAGACAGTTCTCCTTACAGCATATACTCCCATTCACTGAGAAATGTCCAAACGCAGCTCTTACCAGAAACGTGTTTCTAACTCCTGAATCTAAAGGGAGATTTAACTCACTTAGCTGAACAAACGCACAGCAGAGCAGATTGAAGGATACGTTTCTTCTGTGTTTTAGGCAGAGTTTTACTGCTATTTCGTTATATGCGGGAATAGTGCTGGAAATGCCTGTTTTGAGATCTCTCCACAGAAAGCGTTTCCAGACTTCCCCTTCAACACACGAGTTTAACTCTGTAAGTTGAATGCACACATTGAAGACCGTTCTGTTAGGTAGCTCCGTTTTGGTTTTAGAAGCAGACAGTTCTCCTTACAGCATATACTCCCATTCACTGAGAAATGTCCAAACGCAGCTCTTACCAGAAACGTGTTTCTAACTCCTGAATCTAAAGGGAGATTTAACTCACTTAGCTGAACAAACGCACAGCAGAGCAGATTGAAGGATACGTTTCTTCTGTGTTTTAGGCAGAGTTTTACTGCTATTTCGTTATATGCGGGAATAGTGCTGGAAATGCCTGGAAATGCCTGTTTTGAGATCTCTCCACAGAAAGCGTTTCCAGACTTCCCCTTCAACACACGAGTTTAACTCTGTAAGTTGAATGCACACATTGAAGACCGTTCTGTTAGGTAGCTCCGTTTTGGTTTTAGAAGCAGACAGTTCTCCTTACAGCATATACTCCCATTCACTGAGAAATGTCCAAACGCAGCTCTTACCAGAAACGTGTTTCTAACTCCTGAATCTTAAGGGAGATTTAACTCACTTAGCTGAACAAACGCACAGCAGAGCAGATTGAAGGATACGTTTCTTCTGTGTTTTAGGCAGAGTTTTACTGCTATTTCGTTATATGCGGGAATAGTGCTGGAAATGCCTGGAAATGCCTGTTTTGAGATCTCTCCACAGAAAGCGTTTCCAGACTTCCCCTTCAACACACGAGTTTAACTCTGTAAGTTGAATGCACACATTGAAGACTGTTCTGTTAGGTAGCTCCGTTTTGGTTTTAGAAGCAGACAGTTCTCCTTACAGCATATACTCCCATTCACTGAGAAATGTCCAAACGCAGCTCTTACCAGAAACGTGTTTCTAACTCCTGAATCTAAAGGGAGATTTAACTCACTTAGCTGAACAAACGCACAGCAGAGCAGATTGAAGGATACGTTTCTTCTGTGTTTTAGGCAGAGTTTTACTGCTATTTCGTTATATGCGGGAATAGTGCTGGAAATGCCTGTTTTGAGATCTCTCCACAGAAAGCGTTTCCAGACTTCCCCTTCAACACAGGAGTTTAACTCTGTAAGTTGAATGCACACATTGAAGACCGTTCTGTTAGGTAGCTCCGTTTTGGTTTTAGAAGCAGACAGTTCTTACAGCATATACTCCCATTCACTGAGAAATGTCCAAACGCAGCTCTTACCAGAAACGTGTTTCTAACTCCTGAATCTAAAGGGAGATTTAACTCACTTAGCTGAACAAACGCACAGCAGAGCAGATTGAAGGATACGTTTCTTCTGTGTTTTAGGCAGAGTTTTACTGCTATTTCGTTATATGCGGGAATAGTGCTGGAAATGCCTGTTTTGAGATCTCTCCACAGAAAGCGTTTCCAGACTTCCCCTTCAACACACGAGTTTAACTCTGTAAGTTGAATGCACACATTGAAGACCGTTCTGTTAGGTAGCTCCGTTTTGGTTTTAGAAGCAGACAGTTCTCCTTACAGCATATACTCCCATTCACTGAGAAATGTCCAAACGCAGCTCTTACCAGAAACGTGTTTCTAACTCCTGAATCTAAAGGGAGATTTAACTCACTTAGCTGAACAAACGCACAGCAGAGCAGATTGAAGGATACGTTTCTTCTGTGTTTTAGGCAGAGTTTTACTGCTATTTCGTTATATGCGGGAAAAGTGCTGGAAATGCCTGGAAATGCCTGTTTTGAGATCTCTCCACAGAAAGCGTTTCCAGACTTCCCCTTCAACACACGAGTTTAACTCTGTAAGTTGAATGCACACATTGAAGACTGTTCTGTTAGGTAGCTCCGTTTTGGTTTTAGAAGCAGACAGTTCTCCTTACAGCATATACTCCCATTCACTGAGAAATGTCCAAACGCAGCTCTTACCAGAAACGTGTTTCTAACTCCTGAATCTAAAGGGAGATTTAACTCACTTAGCTGAACAAACGCACAGCAGAGCAGATTGAAGGATACGTTTCTTCTGTGTTTTAGGCAGAGTTTTACTGCTATTTCGTTATATGCGGGAATAGTGCTGGAAATGCCTGTTTTGAGATCTCTCCACAGAAAGCGTTTCCAGACTTCCCCTTCAACACAGGAGTTTAACTCTGTAAGTTGAATGCACACATTGAAGACCGTTCTGTTAGGTAGCTCCGTTTTGGTTTTAGAAGCAGACAGTTCTTACAGCATATACTCCCATTCACTGAGAAATGTCCAAACGCAGCTCTTACCAGAAACGTGTTTCTAACTCCTGAATCTAAAGGGAGATTTAACTCACTTAGCTGAACAAACGCACAGCAGAGCAGATTGAAGGATACGTTTCTTCTGTGTTTTAGGCAGAGTTTTACTGCTATTTCGTTATATGCGGGAATAGTGCTGGAAATGCCTGTTTTGAGATCTCTCCACAGAAAGCGTTTCCAGACTTCCCCTTCAACACACGAGTTTAACTCTGTAAGTTGAATGCACACATTGAAGACCGTTCTGTTAGGTAGCTCCGTTTTGGTTTTAGAAGCAGACAGTTCTCCTTACAGCATATACTCCCATTCACTGAGAAATGTCCAAACGCAGCTCTTACCAGAAACGTGTTTCTAACTCCTGAATCTAAAGGGAGATTTAACTCACTTAGCTGAACAAACGCACAGCAGAGCAGATTGAAGGATACGTTTCTTCTGTGTTTTAGGCAGAGTTTTACTGCTATTTCGTTATATGCGGGAATAGTGCTGGAAATGCCTGTTTTGAGATCTCTCCACAGAAAGCGTTTCCAGACTTCCCCTTCAACACACGAGTTTAACTCTGTAAGTTGAATGCACACATTGAAGACCGTTCTGTTAGGTAGCTCCGTTTTGGTTTTAGAAGCAGACAGTTCTCCTTACAGCATATACTCCCATTCACTGAGAAATGTCCAAACGCAGCTCTTACCAGAAACGTGTTTCTAACTCCTGAATCTAAAGGGAGATTTAACTCACTTAGCTGAACAAACGCACAGCAGAGCAGATTGAAGGATACGTTTCTTCTGTGTTTTAAGCAGAGTTTTACTGCTATTTCGTTATATGCGGGAATAGTGCTGGAAATGCCTGTTTTGAGATCTCTCCACAGAAAGCGTTTCCAGACTTCCCCTTCAACACACGAGTTTAACTCTGTAAGTTGAATGCACACATTGAAGACCGTTCTGTTAGGTAGCTCCGTTTTGGTTTTAGAAGCAGACAGTTCTCCTTACAGCATATACTCCCATTCACTGAGAAATGTCCAAACGCAGCTCTTACCAGAAACGTGTTTCTAACTCCTGAATCTAAAGGGAGATTTAACTCACTTAGCTGAACAAACGCACAGCAGAGCAGATTGAAGGATACGTTTCTTCTGTGTTTTAGGCAGAGTTTTACTGCTATTTCGTTATATGCGGGAATAGTGCTGGAAATGCCTGGAAATGCCTGTTTTGAGATCTCTCCACAGAAAGCGTTTCCAGACTTCCCCTTCAACACACGAGTTTAACTCTGTAAGTTGAATGCACACATTGAAGACCGTTCTGTTAGGTAGCTCCGTTTTGGTTTTAGAAGCAGACAGTTCTCCTTACAGCATATACTCCCATTCACTGAGAAATGTCCAAACGCAGCTCTTACCAGAAACGTGTTTCTAACTCCTGAATCTAAAGGGAGATTTAACTCACTTAGCTGAACAAACGCACAGCAGAGCAGATTGAAGGATACGTTTCTTCTGTGTTTTAGGCAGAGTTTTACTGCTATTTCGTTATATGCGGGAATAGTGCTGGAAATGCCTGGAAATGCCTGTTTTGAGATCTCTCCACAGAAAGCGTTTCCAGACTTCCCCTTCAACACACGAGTTTAACTCTGTAAGTTGAATGCACACATTGAAGACCGTTCTGTTAGGTAGCTCCGTTTTGGTTTTAGAAGCAGACAGTTCTCCTTACAGCATATACTCCCATTCACTGAGAAATGTCCAAACGCAGCTCTTACCAGAAACGTGTTTCTAACTCCTGAATCTAAAGGGAGATTTAACTCACTTAGCTGAACAAACGCACAGCAGAGCAGATTGAAGGATACGTTTCTTCTGTGTTTTAGGCAGAGTTTTACTGCTATTTCGTTATATGCGGGAATAGTGCTGGAAATGCCTGTTTTGAGATCTCTCCACAGAAAGCGTTTCCAGACTTCCCCTTCAACACACGAGTTTAACTCTGTAAGTTGAATGCACACATTGAAGACCGTTCTGTTAGGTAGCTCCGTTTTGGTTTTAGAAGCAGACAGTTCTCCTTACAGCATATACTCCCATTCACTGAGAAATGTCCAAACGCAGCTCTTACCAGAAACGTGTTTCTAACTCCTGAATCTAAAGGGAGATTTAACTCACTTAGCTGAACAAACGCACAGCAGAGCAGATTGAAGGATACGTTTCTTCTGTGTTTTAGGCAGAGTTTTACTGCTATTTCGTTATATGCGGGAATAGTGCTGGAAATGCCTGTTTTGAGATCTCTCCACAGAAAGCGTTTCCAGACTTCCCCTTCAACACACGAGTTTAACTCTGTAAGTTGAATGCACACATTGAAGACCGTTCTGTTAGGTAGCTCCGTTTTGGTTTTAGAAGCAGACAGTTCTCCTTACAGCATATACTCCCATTCACTGAGAAATGTCCAAACGCAGCTCTTACCAGAAACGTGTTTCTAACTCCTGAATCTAAAGGGAGATTTAACTCACTTAGCTGAACAAACGCACAGCAGAGCAGATTGAAGGATACGTTTCTTCTGTGTTTTAGGCAGAGTTTTACTGCTATTTCGTTATATGCGGGAATAGTGCTGGAAATGCCTGGAAATGCCTGTTTTGAGATCTCTCCACAGAAAGCGTTTCCAGACTTCCCCTTCAACACACGAGTTTAACTCTGTAAGTTGAATGCACACATTGAAGACCGTTCTGTTAGGTAGCTCCGTTTTGGTTTTAGAAGCAGACAGTTCTCCTTACAGCATATACTCCCATTCACTGAGAAATGTCCAAACGCAGCTCTTACCAGAAACGTGTTTCTAACTCCTGAATCTAAAGGGAGATTTAACTCACTTAGCTGAACAAACGCACAGCAGAGCAGATTGAAGGATACGTTTCTTCTGTGTTTTAGGCAGAGTTTTACTGCTATTTCGTTATATGCGGGAATAGTGCTGGAAATGCCTGGAAATGCCTGTTTTGAGATCTCTCCACAGAAAGCGTTTCCAGACTTCCCCTTCAACACAGGAGTTTAACTCTGTAAGTTGAATGCACACATTGAAGACCGTTCTGTTAGGTAGCTCCGTTTTGGTTTTAGAAGCAGACAGTTCTCCTTACAGCATATACTCCCATTCACTGAGAAATGTCCAAACGCAGCTCTTACCAGAAACGTGTTTCTAACTCCTGAATCTAAAGGGAGATTTAACTCACTTAGCTGAACAAACGCACAGCAGAGCAGATTGAAGGATACGTTTCTTCTGTGTTTTAGGCAGAGTTTTACTGCTATTTCGTTATATGCGGGAATAGTGCTGGAAATGCCTGTTTTGAGATCTCTCCACAGAAAGCGTTTCCAGACTTCCCCTTCAACACAGGAGTTTAACTCTGTAAGTTGAATGCACACATTGAAGACCGTTCTGTTAGGTAGCTCCGTTTTGGTTTTAGAAGCAGACAGTTCTTACAGCATATACTCCCATTCACTGAGAAATGTCCAAACGCAGCTCTTACCAGAAACGTGTTTCTAACTCCTGAATCTAAAGGGAGATTTAACTCACTTAGCTGAACAAACGCACAGCAGAGCAGATTGAAGGATACGTTTCTTCTGTGTTTTAGGCAGAGTTTTACTGCTATTTCGTTATACGCGGGAATAGTGCTGGAAATGCCTGGAAATGCCTGTTTTGAGATCTCTCCACAGAAAGCGTTTCCAGACTTCCCCTTCAACACACGAGTTTAACTCTGTAAGTTGAATGCACACATTGAAGACCGTTCTGTTAGGTAGCTCCGTTTTGGTTTTAGAAGCAGACAGTTCTCCTTACAGCATATACTCCCATTCACTGAGAAATGTCCAAACGCAGCTCTTACCAGAAACGTGTTTCTAACTCCTGAATCTAAAGGGAGATTTAACTCACTTAGCTGAACAAACGCACAGCAGAGCAGATTGAAGGATACGTTTCTTCTGTGTTTTAGGCAGAGTTTTACTGCTATTTCGTTATATGCGGGAATAGTGCTGGAAATGCCTGTTTTGAGATCTCTCCACAGAAAGCGTTTCCAGACTTCCCCTTCAACACACGAGTTTAACTCTGTAAGTTGAATGCACACATTGAAGACCGTTCTGTTAGGTAGCTCCGTTTTGGTTTTAGAAGCAGACAGTTCTCCTTACAGCATATACTCCCATTCACTGAGAAATGTCCAAACGCAGCTCTTACCAGAAACGTGTTTCTAACTCCTGAATCTAAAGGGAGATTTAACTCACTTAGCTGAACAAACGCACAGCAGAGCAGATTGAAGGATACGTTTCTTCTGTGTTTTAGGCAGAGTTTTACTGCTATTTCGTTATATGCGGGAATAGTGCTGGAAATGCCTGTTTTGAGATCTCTCCACAGAAAGCGTTTCCAGACTTCCCCTTCAACACACGAGTTTAACTCTGTAAGTTGAATGCACACATTGAAGACCGTTCTGTTAGGTAGCTCCGTTTTGGTTTTAGAAGCAGACAGTTCTCCTTACAGCATATACTCCCATTCACTGAGAAATGTCCAAACGCAGCTCTTACCAGAAACGTGTTTCTAACTCCTGAATCTAAAGGGAGATTTAACTCACTTAGCTGAACAAACGCACAGCAGAGCAGATTGAAGGATACGTTTCTTCTGTGTTTTAGGCAGAGTTTTACTGCTATTTCGTTATATGCGGGAATAGTGCTGGAAATGCCTGGAAATGCCTGTTTTGAGATCTCTCCACAGAAAGCGTTTCCAGACTTCCCCTTCAACACACGAGTTTAACTCTGTAAGTTGAATGCACACATTGAAGACCGTTCTGTTAGGTAGCTCCGTTTTGGTTTTAGAAGCAGACAGTTCTCCTTACAGCATATACTCCCATTCACTGAGAAATGTCCAAACGCAGCTCTTACCAGAAACGTGTTTCTAACTCCTGAATCTAAAGGGAGATTTAACTCACTTAGCTGAACAAACGCACAGCAGAGCATATTGAAGGATACGTTTCTTCTGTGTTTTAGGCAGAGTTTTACTGCTATTTCGTTATATGCGGGAATAGTGCTGGAAATGCCTGGAAATGCCTGTTTTGAGATCTCTCCACAGAAAGCGTTTCCAGACTTCCCCTTCAACACACGAGTTTAACTCTGTAAGTTGAATGCACACATTGAAGACTGTTCTGTTAGGTAGCTCCGTTTTGGTTTTAGAAGCAGACAGTTCTCCTTACAGCATATACTCCCATTCACTGAGAAATGTCCAAACGCAGCTCTTACCAGAAACGTGTTTCTAACTCCTGAATCTAAAGGGAGATTTAACTCACTTAGCTGAACAAACGCACAGCAGAGCAGATTGAAGGATACGTTTCTTCTGTGTTTTAGGCAGAGTTTTACTGCTATTTCGTTATATGCGGGAATAGTGCTGGAAATGCCTGTTTTGAGATCTCTCCACAGAAAGCGTTTCCAGACTTCCCCTTCAACACACGAGTTTAACTCTGTAAGTTGAATGCACACATTGAAGACCGTTCTGTTAGGTAGCTCCGTTTTGGTTTTAGAAGCAGACAGTTCTCCTTACAGCATATACTCCCATTCACTGAGAAATGTCCAAACGCAGCTCTTACCAGAAACGTGTTTCTAACTCCTGAATCTAAAGGGAGATTTAACTCACTTAGCTGAACAAACGCACAGCAGAGCAGATTGAAGGATACGTTTCTTCTGTGTTTTAGGCAGAGTTTTACTGCTATTTCGTTATATGCGGGAAAAGTGCTGGAAATGCCTGGAAATGCCTGTTTTGAGATCTCTCCACAGAAAGCGTTTCCAGACTTCCCCTTCAACACACGAGTTTAACTCTGTAAGTTGAATGCACACATTGAAGACTGTTCTGTTAGGTAGCTCCGTTTTGGTTTTAGAAGCAGACAGTTCTCCTTACAGCATATACTCCCATTCACTGAGAAATGTCCAAACGCAGCTCTTACCAGAAACGTGTTTCTAACTCCTGAATCTAAACGGAGATTTAACTCACTTAGCTGAACAAACGCACAGCAGAGCAGATTGAAGGATACGTTTCTTCTGTGTTTTAGGCAGAGTTTTACTGCTATTTCGTTATATGCGGGAATAGTGCTGGAAATGCCTGTTTTGAGATCTCTCCACAGAAAGCGTTTCCAGACTTCCCCTTCAACACAGGAGTTTAACTCTGTAAGTTGAATGCACACATTGAAGACCGTTCTGTTAGGTAGCTCCGTTTTGGTTTTAGAAGCAGACAGTTCTTACAGCATATACTCCCATTCACTGAGAAATGTCCAAACGCAGCTCTTACCAGAAACGTGTTTCTAACTCCTGAATCTAAAGGGAGATTTAACTCACTTAGCTGAACAAACGCACAGCAGAGCAGATTGAAGGATACGTTTCTTCTGTGTTTTAGGCAGAGTTTTACTGCTATTTCGTTATATGCGGGAATAGTGCTGGAAATGCCTGTTTTGAGATCTCTCCACAGAAAGCGTTTCCAGACTTCCCCTTCAACACACGAGTTTAACTCTGTAAGTTGAATGCACACATTGAAGACCGTTCTGTTAGGTAGCTCCGTTTTGGTTTTAGAAGCAGACAGTTCTCCTTACAGCATATACTCCCATTCACTGAGAAATGTCCAAACGCAGCTCTTACCAGAAACGTGTTTCTAACTCCTGAATCTAAAGGGAGATTTAACTCACTTAGCTGAACAAACGCACAGCAGAGCAGATTGAAGGATACGTTTCTTCTGTGTTTTAGGCAGAGTTTTACTGCTATTTCGTTATATGCGGGAATAGTGCTGGAAATGCCTGTTTTGAGATCTCTCCACAGAAAGCGTTTCCAGACTTCCCCTTCAACACAGGAGTTTAACTCTGTAAGTTGAATGCACACATTGAAGACCGTTCTCTTAGGTAGCTCCGTTTTGGTTTTAGAAGCAGACAGTTCTTACAGCATATACTCCCATTCACTGAGAAATGTCCAAACGCAGCTCTTACCAGAAACGTGTTTCTAACTCCTGAATCTAAAGGGAGATTTAACTCACTTAGCTGAACAAACGCACAGCAGAGCAGATTGAAGGATACGTTTCTTCTGTGTTTTAGGCAGAGTTTTACTGCTATTTCGTTATATGCGGGAATAGTGCTGGAAATGCCTGTTTTGAGATCTCTCCACAGAAAGCGTTTCCAGACTTCCCCTTCAACACACGAGTTTAACTCTGTAAGTTGAATGCACACATTGAAGACCGTTCTGTTAGGTAGCTCCGTTTTGGTTTTAGAAGCAGACAGTTCTCCTTACAGCATATACTCCCATTCACTGAGAAATGTCCAAACGCAGCTCTTACCAGAAACGTGTTTCTAACTCCTGAATCTAAAGGGAGATTTAACTCACTTAGCTGAACAAACGCACAGCAGAGCAGATTGAAGGATACGTTTCTTCTGTGTTTTAGGCAGAGTTTTACTGCTATTTCGTTATATGCGGGAAAAGTGCTGGAAATGCCTGGAAATGCCTGTTTTGAGATCTCTCCACAGAAAGCGTTTCCAGACTTCCCCTTCAACACACGAGTTTAACTCTGTAAGTTGAATGCACACATTGAAGACTGTTCTGTTAGGTAGCTCCGTTTTGGTTTTAGAAGCAGACAGTTCTCCTTACAGCATATACTCCCATTCACTGAGAAATGTCCAAACGCAGCTCTTACCAGAAACGTGTTTCTAACTCCTGAATCTAAAGGGAGATTTAACTCACTTAGCTGAACAAACGCACAGCAGAGCAGATTGAAGGATACGTTTCTTCTGTGTTTTAGGCAGAGTTTTACTGCTATTTCGTTATATGCGGGAATAGTGCTGGAAATGCCTGTTTTGAGATCTCTCCACAGAAAGCGTTTCCAGACTTCCCCTTCAACACAGGAGTTTAACTCTGTAAGTTGAATGCACACATTGAAGACCGTTCTGTTAGGTAGCTCCGTTTTGGTTTTAGAAGCAGACAGTTCTTACAACATATACTCCCATTCACTGAGAAATGTCCAAACGCAGCTCTTACCAGAAACGTGTTTCTAACTCCTGAATCTAAAGGGAGATTTAACTCACTTAGCTGAACAAACGCACAGCAGAGCAGATTGAAGGATACGTTTCTTCTGTGTTTTAGGCAGAGTTTTACTGCTATTTCGTTATATGCGGGAATAGTGCTGGAAATGCCTGTTTTGAGATCTCTCCACAGAAAGCGTTTCCAGACTTCCCCTTCAACACACGAGTTTAACTCTGTAAGTTGAATGCACACATTGAAGACCGTTCTGTTAGGTAGCTCCGTTTTGGTTTTAGAAGCAGACAGTTCTCCTTACAGCATATACTCCCATTCACTGAGAAATGTCCAAACGCAGCTCTTACCAGAAACGTGTTTCTAACTCCTGAATCTAAAGGGAGATTTAACTCACTTAGCTGAACAAACGCACAGCAGAGCAGATTGAAGGATACGTTTCTTCTGTGTTTTAGGCAGAGTTTTACTGCTATTTCGTTATATGCGGGAATAGTGCTGGAAATGCCTGTTTTGAGATCTCTCCACAGAAAGCGTTTCCAGACTTCCCCTTCAACACACGAGTTTAACTCTGTAAGTTGAATGCACACATTGAAGACCGTTCTGTTAGGTAGCTCCGTTTTGGTTTTAGAAGCAGACAGTTCTCCTTACAGCATATACTCCCATTCACTGAGAAATGTCCAAACGCAGCTCTTACCAGAAACGTGTTTCTAACTCCTGAATCTAAAGGGAGATTTAACTCACTTAGCTGAACAAACGCACAGCAGAGCAGATTGAAGGATACGTTTCTTCTGTGTTTTAAGCAGAGTTTTACTGCTATTTCGTTATATGCGGGAATAGTGCTGGAAATGCCTGTTTTGAGATCTCTCCACAGAAAGCGTTTCCAGACTTCCCCTTCAACACACGAGTTTAACTCTGTAAGTTGAATGCACACATTGAAGACCGTTCTGTTAGGTAGCTCCGTTTTGGTTTTAGAAGCAGACAGTTCTCCTTACAGCATATACTCCCATTCACTGAGAAATGTCCAAACGCAGCTCTTACCAGAAACGTGTTTCTAACTCCTGAATCTAAAGGGAGATTTAACTCACTTAGCTGAACAAACGCACAGCAGAGCAGATTGAAGGATACGTTTCTTCTGTGTTTTAGGCAGAGTTTTACTGCTATTTCGTTATATGCGGGAATAGTGCTGGAAATGCCTGGAAATGCCTGTTTTGAGATCTCTCCACAGAAAGCGTTTCCAGACTTCCCCTTCAACACACGAGTTTAACTCTGTAAGTTGAATGCACACATTGAAGACCGTTCTGTTAGGTAGCTCCGTTTTGGTTTTAGAAGCAGACAGTTCTCCTTACAGCATATACTCCCATTCACTGAGAAATGTCCAAACGCAGCTCTTACCAGAATCGTGTTTCTAACTCCTGAATCTAAAGGGAGATTTAACTCACTTAGCTGAACAAACGCACAGCAGAGCAGATTGAAGGATACGTTTCTTCTGTGTTTTAGGCAGAGTTTTACTGCTATTTCGTTATATGCGGGAATAGTGCTGGAAATGCCTGGAAATGCCTGTTTTGAGATCTCTCCACAGAAAGCGTTTCCAGACTTCCCCTTCAACACACGAGTTTAACTCTGTAAGTTGAATGCACACATTGAAGACCGTTCTGTTAGGTAGCTCCGTTTTGGTTTTAGAAGCAGACAGTTCTCCTTACAGCATATACTCCCATTCACTGAGAAATGTCCAAACGCAGCTCTTACCAGAAACGTGTTTCTAACTCCTGAATCTAAAGGGAGATTTAACTCACTTAGCTGAACAAACGCACAGCAGAGCAGATTGAAGGATACGTTTCTTCTGTGTTTTAGGCAGAGTTTTACTGCTATTTCGTTATATGCGGGAATAGTGCTGGAAATGCCTGTTTTGAGATCTCTCCACAGAAAGCGTTTCCAGACTTCCCCTTCAACACACGAGTTTAACTCTGTAAGTTGAATGCACACATTGAAGACCGTTCTGTTAGGTAGCTCCGTTTTGGTTTTAGAAGCAGACAGTTCTCCTTACAGCATATACTCCCATTCACTGAGAAATGTCCAAACACAGCTCTTACCAGAAACGTGTTTCTAACTCCTGAATCTAAAGGGAGATTTAACTCACTTAGCTGAACAAACGCACAGCAGAGCAGATTGAAGGATACGTTTCTTCTGTGTTTTAGGCAGAGTTTTACTGCTATTTCGTTATATGCGGGAATAGTGCTGGAAATGCCTGTTTTGAGATCTCTCCACAGAAAGCGTTTCCAGACTTCCCCTTCAACACAGGAGTTTAACTCTGTAAGTTGAATGCACACATTGAAGACCGTTCTGTTAGGTAGCTCCGTTTTGGTTTTAGAAGCAGACAGTTCTTACAGCATATACTCCCATTCACTGAGAAATGTCCAAACGCAGCTCTTACCAGAAACGTGTTTCTAACTCCTGAATCTAAAGGGAGATTTAACTCACTTAGCTGAACAAACGCACAGCAGAGCAGATTGAAGGATACGTTTCTTCTGTGTTTTAGGCAGAGTTTTACTGCTATTTCGTTATATGCGGGAATAGTGCTGGAAATGCCTGTTTTGAGATCTCTCCACAGAAAGCGTTTCCAGACTTCCCCTTCAACACACGAGTTTAACTCTGTAAGTTGAATGCACACATTGAAGACCGTTCTGTTAGGTAGCTCCGTTTTGGTTTTAGAAGCAGACAGTTCTCCTTACAGCATATACTCCCATTCACTGAGAAATGTCCAAACGCAGCTCTTACCAGAAACGTGTTTCTAACTCCTGAATCTAAAGGGAGATTTAACTCACTTAGCTGAACAAACGCACAGCAGAGCAGATTGAAGGATACGTTTCTTCTGTGTTTTAGGCAGAGTTTTACTGCTATTTCGTTATATGCGGGAATAGTGCTGGAAATGCCTGTTTTGAGATCTCTCCACAGAAAGCGTTTCCAGACTTCCCCTTCAACACACGAGTTTAACTCTGTAAGTTGAATGCACACATTGAAGACCGTTCTGTTAGGTAGCTCCGTTTTGGTTTTAGAAGCAGACAGTTCTCCTTACAGCATATACTCCCATTCACTGAGAAATGTCCAAACGCAGCTCTTACCAGAAACGTGTTTCTAACTCCTGAATCTAAAGGGAGATTTAACTCACTTAGCTGAACAAACGCACAGCAGAGCAGATTGAAGGATACGTTTCTTCTGTGTTTTAGGCAGAGTTTTACTGCTATTTCGTTATATGCGGGAATAGTGCTGGAAATGCCTGTTTTGAGATCTCTCCACAGAAAGCGTTTCCAGACTTCCCCTTCAACACACGAGTTTAACTCTGTAAGTTGAATGCACACATTGAAGACCGTTCTGTTAGGTAGCTCCGTTTTGGTTTTAGAAGCAGACAGTTCTCCTTACAGCATATACTCCCATTCACTGAGAAATGTCCAAACGCAGCTCTTACCAGAAACGTGTTTCTAACTCCTGAATCTAAAGGGAGATTTAACTCACTTAGCTGAACAAACGCACAGCAGAGCAGATTGAAGGATACGTTTCTTCTGTGTTTTAGGCAGAGTTTTACTGCTATTTCGTTATATGCGGGAATAGTGCTGGAAATGCCTGTTTTGAGATCTCTCCACAGAAAGCGTTTCCAGACTTCCCCTTCAACACACGAGTTTAACTCTGTAAGTTGAATGCACACATTGAAGACCGTTCTGTTAGGTAGCTCCGTTTTGGTTTTAGAAGCAGACAGTTCTCCTTACAGCATATACTCCCATTCACTGAGAAATGTCCAAACGCAGCTCTTACCAGAAACGTGTTTCTAACTCCTGAATCTAAAGGGAGATTTAACTCACTTAGCTGAACAAACGCACAGCAGAGCAGATTGAAGGATACGTTTCTTCTGTGTTTTAGGCAGAGTTTTACTGCTATTTCGTTATATGCGGGAATAGTGCTGGAAATGCCTGTTTTGAGATCTCTCCACAGAAAGCGTTTCCAGACTTCCCCTTCAACACACGAGTTTAACTCTGTAAGTTGAATGCACACATTGAAGACCGTTCTGTTAGGTAGCTCCGTTTTGGTTTTAGAAGCAGACAGTTCTCCTTACAGCATATACTCCCATTCACTGAGAAATGTCCAAACGCAGCTCTTACCAGAAACGTGTTTCTAACTCCTGAATCTAAAGGGAGATTTAACTCACTTAGCTGAACAAACGCACAGCAGAGCAGATTGAAGGATACGTTTCTTCTGTGTTTTAGGCAGAGTTTTACTGCTATTTCGTTATATGCGGGAATAGTGCTGGAAATGCCTGGAAATGCCTGTTTTGAGATCTCTCCACAGAAAGCGTTTCCAGACTTCCCCTTCAACACACGAGTTTAACTCTGTAAGTTGAATGCACACATTGAAGACCGTTCTGTTAGGTAGCTCCGTTTTGGTTTTAGAAGCAGACAGTTCTCCTTACAGCATATACTCCCATTCACTGAGAAATGTCCAAACGCAGCTCTTACCAGAAACGTGTTTCTAACTCCTGAATCTAAAGGGAGATTTAACTCACTTAGCTGAACAAACGCACAGCAGAGCAGATTGAAGGATACGTTTCTTCTGTGTTTTAGGCAGAGTTTTACTGCTATTTCGTTATATGCGGGAATAGTGCTGGAAATGCCTGGAAATGCCTGTTTTGAGATCTCTCCACAGAAAGCGTTTCCAGACTTCCCCTTCAACACACGAGTTTAACTCTGTAAGTTGAATGCACACATTGAAGACTGTTCTGTTAGGTAGCTCCGTTTTGGTTTTAGAAGCAGACAGTTCTCCTTACAGCATATACTCCCATTCACTGAGAAATGTCCAAACGCAGCTCTTACCAGAAACGTGTTTCTAACTCCTGAATCTAAAGGGAGATTTAACTCACTTAGCTGAACAAACGCACAGCAGAGCAGATTGAAGGATACGTTTCTTCTGTGTTTTAGGCAGAGTTTTACTGCTATTTCGTTATATGCGGGAATAGTGCTGGAAATGCCTGTTTTGAGATCTCTCCACAGAAAGCGTTTCCAGACTTCCCCTTCAACACAGGAGTTTAACTCTGTAAGTTGAATGCACACATTGAAGACCGTTCTGTTAGGTAGCTCCGTTTTGGTTTTAGAAGCAGACAGTTCTTACAGCATATACTCCCATTCACTGAGAAATGTCCAAACGCAGCTCTTACCAGAAACGTGTTTCTAACTCCTGAATCTAAAGGGAGATTTAACTCACTTAGCTGAACAAACGCACAGCAGAGCAGATTGAAGGATACGTTTCTTCTGTGTTTTAGGCAGAGTTTTACTGCTATTTCGTTATATGCGGGAATAGTGCTGGAAATGCCTGTTTTGAGATCTCTCCACAGAAAGCGTTTCCAGACTTCCCCTTCAACACACGAGTTTAACTCTGTAAGTTGAATGCACACATTGAAGACCGTTCTGTTAGGTAGCTCCGTTTTGGTTTTAGAAGCAGACCGTTCTCCTTACAGCATATACTCCCATTCACTGAGAAATGTCCAAACGCAGCTCTTACCAGAAACGTGTTTCTAACTCCTGAATCTAAAGGGAGATTTAACTCACTTAGCTGAACAAACGCACAGCAGAGCAGATTGAAGGATACGTTTCTTCTGTGTTTTAGGCAGAGTTTTACTGCTATTTCGTTATATGCGGGAATAGTGCTGGAAATGCCTGGAAATGCCTGTTTTGAGATCTCTCCACAGAAAGCGTTTCCAGACTTCCCCTTCAACACACGAGTTTAACTCTGTAAGTTGAATGCACACATTGAAGACTGTTCTGTTAGGTAGCTCCGTTTTGGTTTTAGAAGCAGACAGTTCTCCTTACAGCATATACTCCCATTCACTGAGAAATGTCCAAACGCAGCTCTTACCAGAAACGTGTTTCTAACTCCTGAATCTAAAGGGAGATTTAACTCACTTAGCTGAACAAACGCACAGCAGAGCAGATTGAAGGATACGTTTCTTCTGTGTTTTAGGCAGAGTTTTACTGCTATTTCGTTATATGCGGGAATAGTGCTGGAAATGCCTGTTTTGAGATCTCTCCACAGAAAGCGTTTCCAGACTTCCCCTTCAACACAGGAGTTTAACTCTGTAAGTTGAATGCACACATTGAAGACCGTTCTGTTAGGTAGCTCCGTTTTGGTTTTAGAAGCAGACAGTTCTTACAGCATATACTCCCATTCACTGAGAAATGTCCAAACGCAGCTCTTACCAGAAACGTGTTTCTAACTCCTGAATCTAAAGGGAGATTTAACTCACTTAGCTGAACAAACGCACAGCAGAGCAGATTGAAGGATACGTTTCTTCTGTGTTTTAGGCAGAGTTTTACTGCTATTTCGTTATATGCGGGAATAGTGCTGGAAATGCCTGTTTTGAGATCTCTCCACAGAAAGCGTTTCCAGACTTCCCCTTCAACACACGAGTTTAACTCTGTAAGTTGAATGCACACATTGAAGACCGTTCTGTTAGGTAGCTCCGTTTTGGTTTTAGAAGCAGACAGTTCTCCTTACAGCATATACTCCCATTCACTGAGAAATGTCCAAACGCAGCTCTTACCAGAAACGTGTTTCTAACTCCTGAATCTAAAGGGAGATTTAACTCACTTAGCTGAACAAACGCACAGCAGAGCAGATTGAAGGATACGTTTCTTCTGTGTTTTAGGCAGAGTTTTACTGCTATTTCGTTATATGCGGGAATAGTGCTGGAAATGCCTGTTTTGAGATCTCTCCACAGAAAGCGTTTCCAGACTTCCCCTTCAACACACGAGTTTAACTCTGTAAGTTGAATGCACACATTGAAGACCGTTCTGTTAGGTAGCTCCGTTTTGGTTTTAGAAGCAGACAGTTCTCCTTACAGCATATACTCCCATTCACTGAGAAATGTCCAAACGCAGCTCTTACCAGAAACGTGTTTCTAACTCCTGAATCTAAAGGGAGATTTAACTCACTTAGCTGAACAAACGCACAGCAGAGCAGATTGAAGGATACGTTTCTTCTGTGTTTTAAGCAGAGTTTTACTGCTATTTCGTTATATGCGGGAATAGTGCTGGAAATGCCTGTTTTGAGATCTCTCCACAGAAAGCGTTTCCAGACTTCCCCTTCAACACACGAGTTTAACTCTGTAAGTTGAATGCACACATTGAAGACCGTTCTGTTAGGTAGCTCCGTTTTGGTTTTAGAAGCAGACAGTTCTCCTTACAGCATATACTCCCATTCACTGAGAAATGTCCAAACGCAGCTCTTACCAGAAACGTGTTTCTAACTCCTGAATCTAAAGGGAGATTTAACTCACTTAGCTGAACAAACGCACAGCAGAGCAGATTGAAGGATACGTTTCTTCTGTGTTTTAGGCAGAGTTTTACTGCTATTTCGTTATATGCGGGAATAGTGCTGGAAATGCCTGGAAATGCCTGTTTTGAGATCTCTCCACAGAAAGCGTTTCCAGACTTCCCCTTCAACACACGAGTTTAACTCTGTAAGTTGAATGCACACATTGAAGACTGTTCTGTTAGGTAGCTCCGTTTTGGTTTTAGAAGCAGACAGTTCTCCTTACAGCATATACTCCCATTCACTGAGAAATGTCCAAACGCAGCTCTTACCAGAAACGTGTTTCTAACTCCTGAATCTAAAGGGAGATTTAACTCACTTAGCTGAACAAACGCACAGCAGAGCAGATTGAAGGATACGTTTCTTCTGTGTTTTAGGCAGAGTTTTACTGCTATTTCGTTATATGCGGGAATAGTGCTGGAAATGCCTGTTTTGAGATCTCTCCACAGAAAGCGTTTCCAGACTTCCCCTTCAACACAGGAGTTTAACTCTGTAAGTTGAATGCACACATTGAAGACCGTTCTGTTAGGTAGCTCCGTTTTGGTTTTAGAAGCAGACAGTTCTTACAGCATATACTCCCATTCACTGAGAAATGTCCAAACGCAGCTCTTACCAGAAACGTGTTTCTAACTCCTGAATCTAAAGGGAGATTTAACTCACTTAGCTGAACAAACGCACAGCAGAGCAGATTGAAGGATACGTTTCTTCTGTGTTTTAGGCAGAGTTTTACTGCTATTTCGTTATATGCGGGAATAGTGCTGGAAATGCCTGTTTTGAGATCTCTCCACAGAAAGCGTTTCCAGACTTCCCCTTCAACACACGAGTTTAACTCTGTAAGTTGAATGCACACATTGAAGACCGTTCTGTTAGGTAGCTCCGTTTTGGTTTTAGAAGCAGACAGTTCTCCTTACAGCATATACTCCCATTCACTGAGAAATGTCCAAACGCAGCTCTTACCAGAAACGTGTTTCTAACTCCTGAATCTAAAGGGAGATTTAACTCACTTAGCTGAACAAACGCACAGCAGAGCAGATTGAAGGATACGTTTCTTCTGTGTTTTAGGCAGAGTTTTACTGCTATTTCGTTATATGCGGGAATAGTGCTGGAAATGCCTGTTTTGAGATCTCTCCACAGAAAGCGTTTCCAGACTTCCCCTTCAACACACGAGTTTAACTCTGTAAGTTGAATGCACACATTGAAGACCGTTCTGTTAGGTAGCTCCGTTTTGGTTTTAGAAGCAGACAGTTCTCCTTACAGCATATACTCCCATTCACTGAGAAATGTCCAAACGCAGCTCTTACCAGAAACGTGTTTCTAACTCCTGAATCTAAAGGGAGATTTAACTCACTTAGCTGAACAAACGCACAGCAGAGCAGATTGAAGGATACGTTTCTTCTGTGTTTTAGGCAGAGTTTTACTGCTATTTCGTTATATGCGGGAATAGTGCTGGAAATGCCTGTTTTGAGATCTCTCCACAGAAAGCGTTTCCAGACTTCCCCTTCAACACACGAGTTTAACTCTGTAAGTTGAATGCACACATTGAAGACCGTTCTGTTAGGTAGCTCCGTTTTGGTTTTAGAAGCAGACAGTTCTCCTTACAGCATATACTCCCATTCACTGAGAAATGTCCAAACGCAGCTCTTACCAGAAACGTGTTTCTAACTCCTGAATCTAAAGGGAGATTTAACTCACTTAGCTGAACAAACGCACAGCAGAGCAGATTGAAGGATACGTTTCTTCTGTGTTTTAGGCAGAGTTTTACTGCTATTTCGTTATATGCGGGAATAGTGCTGGAAATGCCTGTTTTGAGATCTCTCCACAGAAAGCGTTTCCAGACTTCCCCTTCAACACACGAGTTTAACTCTGTAAGTTGAATGCACACATTGAAGACCGTTCTGTTAGGTAGCTCCGTTTTGGTTTTAGAAGCAGACAGTTCTCCTTACAGCATATACTCCCATTCACTGAGAAATGTCCAAACGCAGCTCTTACCAGAAACGTGTTTCTAACTCCTGAATC